>OX463849.1:43373306-43693757 GCA_949825065.1 Odontocerum albicorne
CCAAATAAGCACGATTCCAGCATTTTATCAAAAATCAAGCATTGTTATAAACCATTTTCCATAATACGAGGGTGGGTCATGTACGAGTATATAGAATTTTTATTTGTTTTAATTTTTTTATTTACAGGAAGAAAAAATACCAAGTACACATCATTTTTCTACATAATCTCCAGCTTAAAAATGCATTTTTTCCAGCGGATCGGTAGTTTTTTTAACCCATCATCGTAAAAAGAAGTGGGTTGTGTCAGCAGCCAATTGCGCTCAAACCCCTCTACTCCATCGTCATCGTTGAATCGTTAGCCTCCCAGAGCTTCTTTCAGTGGCCCAAAGAGATGAATGTCGCCGGGAGATAGAGCAGGGCTATAGGGAGGATGTTCCAGTCTTGTTCAACTCATTCCCTCCACTTGTTCGCATGTTACATCTGAGAAGAATCACGTATTGTATCGGTTGGTCACGTCTTTTGCATCGATAAGCAAGTTTAAATTTACTCAAAAGCTCGCAGTAGTAGAGCTTCTTTCAGTGGCCAAAATAGATGAAAGTCGCAGGGTGATAGATCAGGGCTATAGGGAGGGTGGTCCAGTCGTGTCCAGCTCATTTCCTCCAATGGTTCGCGTGTTACAGCTGCATTATGGGGCCTCGCGTTGTCATGGAGAAGAATAACTTATTGTATTGGTTGATCACGTCTTTTGCATCGATAAGCAAGTTTAACTTTACTCAATAGTACGCCGCATTGATGGTGCGACGATCGTGCAAAAAATCGATGTGCTAAATGCCTCGCCGGTCCCAAAAAACGATCGCAAGCACATTACCAGCTCACAGCCAAGCCTTGGCTTTCACAGGGGCTGCCTCATCCTTCTTTCCCCTCTCCACGTTGGTTTGTTTCGACTCGGACGTGTAGTGGTGTACCCAAGTTTCATCGCAGGTTACGATGAGACTCAAAAACGTTCCCTTGTGCAAACCGCGCCAAGATCCGTTCAGAGACGTGTAAACGTGCCAACTTTTGTTCTGCAGTCAAAAGATGTGGGACCCATCTAGCAGACACTTTACGGAATCCTAGGTCTTTTGTGACTATGGATTGAGTGCTCCCATAACTTATTCCTATCTCAGAACAAAATTCGGAAACCGTCAAAAGTCGGTCGCCTTCCACAAAATTACGTATGGCGTTAATATTCTGTTCGGTAATGCTCGTCTGTGGGCGACGAGCATAGTGCAAAGACTTTCATGAACTCTTTATGCCAAGATACACGGAGCTTTGACAGTGTTTGATCCCCGAACTGTGCCGTCAATCTCCGCAGAATTTCGACCGGTTTTACGTCCTCACGAGTAAGAAACTTGATAATTATGTGTTGCGCAATCGATGGATGCATCTCTTTCTCAGACATCGTGTGCCATATTAATGACGGAAGCTGCCGAGACTGGCCGACCGCTTTCTCCAGTCTTGATCTCGCATGTTCCGTTTTAAAATTACGCGCTATTAAACAAAAGTCTCTTTCATATTTGATCCTTCACGTATATCATAGTCAATAGTATCGTTTCGATTTTAGTTAGATTGTCAACATTCAAATTAAATAATTATTCAATATATGCACAAGTTTATTATATTCTAAAATTATTTCTGGGCACCCCCTTTTGGTGACGTATTATTTTCAACTTAACTGATTTATAAATAAAATGAAAATGTTTAAAAACAAAATGTGTAACAAAAAACTGCGTTAGCTTAGCGAAAATGTTCTTAGATAAGATAAAACTGATATGAAACGCTGTGTCTCTCGTTGACAGTCAAGTTGCGTCGTTCAATTTATTATAAAGATTTGGTTTCATCTGGGAATAACCCAGAAATATACTTAATACTTTATCGTAATTTTTCTGCACGTTTATCCGAACGAAAAATTTCATACACATTTTTCGTTAAACTTTTTTGATCGCTATATTTATGGTCGTTATCTCTTGTATTACCACTGGGAGTGCTGTGAAAATAATAAATTGTGAAATAAATTGAGCGTTTCGTATGAAATACAAATTTAACATGTATTATAACCAAAGTTTGAGACATTTCTCCCTTTTATGATGATGCCTCTTTGGTTAGCGTTAGAGATTTTTTCTCATATTTGTAATAGTGATCTGAGAAAGCTTGTATTAGTAAGAGTTATCTGAGAAAACCAGGAATCTAGATCCCATGGTAAAAGGTCAAGTAGCACGAGTACATGTAGATTTTTATAGTAATTCCCCTAGTTGTGTAATCTTCCTAAACTTGTGTATTCTTCATATCCATTGCTTAAGAAGTGCATCATAATCTGGATAACGAAATTGGGTTAGCAATCAGCTACAATACGTTGACAGTCCAAATATATTTTGATAAGCATTTTAATACTTTGAGTTCTTTTAAATCTATGGATGTGTAATTTATCCAAAATTTGTTTAATGACAAAGACATGCAATATAACTAAAATATTGTCCTGATGACATGCAATATAACTAAAATATTGCTTCATTATAAGGACATTGCGTTGCTAAGTATCAGACATCAGCAAGTATCAAACGTTTTAATATTTTGAGTATATATAACTTTATCGAGTTCACGAACTTGTCGTTCAATTGTCTAGTATGTGAATTGAGTTTTTCGTCCAAATTTTTCAAGTTACTCCCAAAAAGGTTTTTTTTAACAAAGAATATTTTTGTGTTATTATCTATGTTCATCATTTCTCATAAGTATTGTTCGAAATAAACGAAAAAATGTAACTATGTTCGTTTTCAAAGGTATAAATATATTACTTTGTATGTTTGGTTAGTTTCTTAAAAAAGATTTGTACATAAACTTAAACTAATAACAAAAAACTATGTTGTTTATAGTTAAGGCATTAACGTTGTGGAGGTTTAAAGACATTGTAATTTATTTTTAACAAACACTGTTTATTCCACTTTTTTGTGACGGTATAACCCTACCGGTTTCAAGGCTTTCACCTCATCTTCAGGGGAGCGCAAACAAGACTTATTTGCGCTCCCCTGAAGATGAGGTGAAAGCCTTGAAACCGGTAGGGTTATACCGTCACAAAAAAGTGGAATAAACAGTGTTTGTTAAAAATAAATTACAACAAAAAACTATGTATAATTAATGTTTATCGTTTCAACCTTTTCGTGGATTTGTCATTTAAGTACGAAATATTTACAAAATTGGTCAAATTAACAATGATATTTTTTGAGTGATGAAGGGAATGAATTTGAGTAGTAAAACGAATTAAATAACATTATTTTTTTAATCCAAGTTATAAAACTCTGGCATAAAAACGGGAACATACTCGTATAAGCAATTTTATCTTGAATTTCTACATAATGCAACCATTAGTCGTTGAGAGTTCTAATATTTTTTTAACATTTCCACAAAAGAGCTGGGTTTTGCTGTCAACACAGATTATCTGAAGAGCAATAAAAGAACCTGAATGTATTAAGGTTAGGACCGACGGGTTTTCGATTTCCTTTACAATTTTGTCTACTGTGTTTATTGTCCTCCTATTATTTTCGTATAAAAACTCAAACCTATATCGACTGTAATATCTGTAGAAGAATGTTTCGGGGTGTTATTTTGTTTATTTTTTATTTCTTCTAAATTTGGGTTTGTTTGTTTTTGATGTTTATTTATTAAAATATATATATGTTATATTTTAATAAAAAAAATTGTTTTTTAGAAAAATTCTTTCATTTACGAGTATTTTACCATACAAATATTATGTTTTGCAAATATGTTTGTGTTAGAAAAGTGTTTTGTTATTTTGTTAATTTTAAATTTTGGTTTGTTTTTTTTTTTATAAATTCTTGTTTCCATCATTCAAGAATTTTGTTTGCGTTTAATGTTTTAAACTGAAAAAAAAATCGCTTATATTTAAAACATTTGCCTTCCACCATGTTTTATAAATGATTCCTAAATAAAACTTAGGCCTAATTCACTGATTAACCAATACTTCATAATGATTTTTTTACGGAATAAATTAATACTTATAGTTGAATTTCATACGAAAATGGTTGTAGCTTCATTATATAAGGGAGAAAGGTGGTTGCAGTACCTCTTTAAAAGTTGGGAAGATTCGAGGTTCGACTTTGAATACAAATCAGGAAATTTTAAGGTCTAGGAATTAATATTTAGTATTTAGACCGGATTATGAATTCGTGTCTTAGTCTTTTCATATTTTACGAGTTTCTCCCTCCTCCAAAAACTCCCAAGCAAGTGATTTTCACTGTTTTTTTTACCATTGATTAATTTTTTGACAATCAATATTCAGAGATTCAATTTTTTTTTAATTCAAACGTTTTTCAGTGTTTTTTTCTATATCAGGTATTATTATGTCCATATTTGAATTATGTAACAATGTTCTGAGATAATGAAATTTTTCTCTAGTCGCCGTTTTTTGTAAAACCGAATCTATTATAGTTGAAGAAAATGGAATCCAGCCAAGTTTTATTTATCCAAAAGACTCGCACATTACCAAATATTTCCACATCTTTTTTGAATTTCTCTCTCTGTATTTATATTTACTACGTTATTGGTTTGTACCATCGTTTTCATTGTCCATTTAAAGTGGATGCCATTTTTCTATTATTTGGAAATTTAGATCGGTGACTTTTGTCGGAAGAGAATAACAAAATATCGATCGTAGGATTGTAAGGAACTGGACCGGTTGGAGGGTGGAGGGTCCTATGTCCTGTTGTCAACACACATATTGTTTGTCTGAATGGGTCTTTTGTTGTTTGGCAGTTTCCTTTGCCGGGTATATGTGCGCATTCCCGTTTGGCGTTAATTGATTACGAGAAATGAACCCATTTGTCACGGATATCGAGCGCGAGACCCTTCCATGGTACTCTGGAACCAAAACTGAGAAGTTTCAATTCAAGTGGTTGATTCTTCTTTAATATTTTCTCAATTACATATCATTTCCATACGATTATTATGTCGTTGGTTAACCTTCTTAGAATAAATATTGGTTTTTGATAAATTTTTTAGCTTGTTTTTTTTATATACTCGTACAATGTATTGTTTTGTGTTACATTTTTGGAGACGTGTTTTTATAGTTAGCGTTCACGCTAAGCAAGCTGGCGCCCCAGGTTTGATTCCTATCGGATTTATTCCTGGACTAGTGTTTACTTTTAGACCACATTACATCGGAATTTATATTTTTCTGAAGCTTTTTTGTAACTTATAGGTATCATAAATTCAAAATGTTAGTAGGCAGCACTCAAATAGCAGTATATGAACCTGCCAAAAGAAAGGCTGCAGTGGATTATATCTGCCGATCGTCTTCGGAACTTTTGGGTTTAATTTGTCAATATTACACGAGTATGGGCGTGTTGAAGTGTGTTTTGCACATAATCAACCAATACCCGCACATGCGTCTTCCATCCACAGGATGACTGAGAATGATATTCGACCACAGCCTATTGCTACGAAGTTATCTCATCCAACCAACTAAAAATATGTTATAGAAGTTGTTAGTGAAAATCAGGCCGGAATTCTTTAAAAAATCTTGGTTCCAACGAGAATCGAACCCGCATGTATAATTAAGTTTATGATAAATTATGTCTCGAAATTAAGTTTAAAATTTAAGCATTTATTTTATTTTGAGATTTAAAAAAAACCGGTTCATTTGATTTCTCTGAATAATACGAGCTTTCTCGAATCATTATTACAAATACGAGAAAACAAAATCTCTAACACTAACCAATGAGCCATCATCAAAAACGGCAGAAATTTTTTAAACTTTGAACTTTTTCAAATGTTCAGGAAAAATATGATTATTTCTTTGAAGTGAGTCTAATTTTTTAAAAGATAATCAGTCTTTAAACCAAAGTTAGTTCTTAAAATAGTTATTTTAACATTACATCATATCATGGCTATTTCTTTTTAGCTGTAGTATTGGAAGGAATGAGATTAACGACTTAAAACAACAATGAAGTATAAGCTCGTATTTTTTTTTTATAAGGCACATTCTGGAAGAGCTATTTAAATAAAGTTTTCATTATCTCTTCGCCTTTGACTGTGTATGATTTTATATGCTTGAATAATAAAACATAAAATTAAGTGACTAACAGTCCAATAAAATTTTCGAAACCCACAATTTTAATAACCCCGAAATAAACTTAAGTGTTGAAAAGTTCTTCGTTAATAAATACTGACGGGAACGTCGAGGATTTTATATCGCTTGACGTTTTAAGTCGAAACATTTCGCAAACATAAAATGTTTACTCGAATCCATGATACTTTAGTAGTAATTCCCCTTTAAGCTTCGCTGCAGCGAATAGTTTTTAAATGGTGTTTAGAGTTTAAATGGCTATGTCGATGCGCACAGTGCATTCATTCTCTGTGTTGGTTTCTGGTTCCGGCTGGCTTAGGGAACTATAAATTATGATTCTTTAACTGTTTTTCATTAATACCCTTGGTTTTAATTGTTTTTTTAAGACTTGAAACATTTGAAAAGACGACATCTGTACCTAGTTGGTAGATCGCTTGTCTTATGCCTGGGTATTTCGGTCTCTATTCTCGATTGTATCCAAAAAGTGCCTGTCTGCTTTATTATGCAGGCCTTATAATATTTTTCTGGATGATTATAAAGAAATTACACATGGCAACAGGCACTTTAAATTGTACCGTATATAACGAAAGAGAAATGCAACGCAGAAAATGTATGAATAGTGTTGGATACAAGACTTTGTAAAAACATCTTTAAAATAACTTTTTCAACCCGCTATGTACTACAGTCACTTTGAGGTAATATAAAAATATGTTTTATGAATTCAAAGTTTTCTTTCATATCATTGCCCTTATGACTTATAAGGAACAGTATATATGTACCAGGTCTTTATTGAATTTTAAAACGCGAGAGAATTTAAAGCATAATAAGAATTAGCACTGCCAAATTTGTCTTTTTTAAATAAGATATTGTATTTTTCAATGATGTCTGCATAATACTCATAAAATATGATGTGGTGGTTAAATAAGACATTGCATATTAAAATGATGTTTGGTACTCATAAAATATATCTATTTTTTGGGCCATTTTGAGTGTTATGGAGAATATTTGTTGAGAATATATGATTTATGGTAAAACGAAATATTACAAAATATTCCAATGAATTTCAAAATGGGAAGGACATGAATATTGAAGAATTTATTTAAAGGAAAATTTTGTATCTTGGAAGTATGTATATGATACTATATATGTTCGTTCATATTAGAATAGTAGCAGCAGGCGAAATATAGTATTAAATGGTGGGTTATACATACAATGTTTTTATTGTACGGAGAATTTCAAGAGAAGCAATGCTGGATGCTCATAATGTATTCTCGGTCCAAACATAAGTTTGTGCAAGCGATACTTGAACGTGGCAAAAAGTGATGAAAATGACATAAATCAGAGCTTTGCGTGGAATTTTGTGGAAAATATATATTGTATATCTGGCATTAGGAATTTGAAATGTAATTGTAATAGTAAATAATACGGATTGAAAGAAGATGCAGTAAGGTAGGGAAATAAGTATTAAGATGATTCAGCTATGTAGAAAAAAATCAAAGATGACATGTTTACAAAATTAATTTATACGGGTGATGCGACAAGTTTGGGAAGATCCTAAAAACGTCGCACGACCGAATGAATCAAACTCTTAAAGAGGGAAGAAAGGAAAACCTTTTAATATGAAAATGTGCATGACGAGGTGTATGGTCGTGGCAGAAGTGAAACATGTGCTCCAGTATAGAAAGAATTACTTTTTGAAAACTAAAAATGTTCTAAGTTATTGACTTGTTAATAATGTTTAGAAATTGGAATTATTATTTCAATAAACGAAGGAACGGCTTTAATAGATTATTTTATTCGTTTATTATTTGTTCCATAGTATCATTATTAGCATGTTGCTCAAAATATTAAACGTAGACTGTAGAAGAACATATTTAACATAAAAATAATACAATACTCAATTTTATACGAGTTAGAGGAACCTTAATGGTCCCCAAGTACTTGAACCAGTGCCAATGCTTGAAATAAAAACAAAAGCACATCAGAATGGCGGACAAAGCGCGGGAAAATATGCGCTGCAACTTGCGGGAACCAATTACACATAGTGCCATCTCTTGTCAGCTGGGAGGATTACATATTACATGCGTCTCGGGGCATTATCCGCTATCTGCTTTTCCTAATCTGGTTGGGGAATGCATATATAAGGTTTTATATATAAACTGTTTATTTTATGTGTTTTGTTTTAAATATATTATCATTCAGTGGGAGTCGTGGTAGAGAAGGATCGATAAAAGTATGGTTGGACTAACATAGTGAATTTTGAAAAAAAGAATGGTAATGAGTAAGAAAACCATAAGGATTTTTAAAAAAATATCATGGAAGTGGAGTAGGCGAAGTATGTCTTGATAGGAAAGTTTGGCGCTCTGCCCTTTCTGCCTCCACCAAAATGGAAATGGCTTGATGGTATGTACATATAAAATGGGAAAGTTGAAGAATAAAATCATCAGTTTGTTCACTATTAAAGTAAAACATGTAATGATCAAATCGCATTCTGTTATCTTGAGTCATCTCAAACATTTATAGTATCTTTGATGCTGAAAATTATTTTGGATACAAATAAAAAATGGCTAAACTATGATGCAAAGTTGAGAGGAAATTTTGTGCAAGAAGCAGCTTTTAAGTTGCAACACCACCTCGTAACTCTGTCAAAGTGTTTCTCAACTTACAACCCCGTTGCAGACATAAAAACTTTTCGGTTAACTTCTTGGAAAATTGAAGCCCTCATTTTGTCGTCCTTCAGTTTGGAACTTGAAATGAATAAATAAATTCGATTGAAACGTGGAAGGTGGTATAAATTCATAATTAAAATTTATACAAAGAAAGGCTTCAATTGTGCTATGCTGCACTGCTTCTCACGCATAACATAAAACGGATTTTTTTCTAAATATTTCAGGATATAAGAATACTGATGACTTGATTCATATAGCATCGGGTCTCTGGTACAAATTGTTAAGTACAAAATATTTTTTATCACCAAATGGCCACTGTGCATGTACGATAAAAAATTGGAATTGATATTTCAACTGGAATTTTATTTTCACAAAATAAAAAAAAAACCAGATACACGTGTATAGGAAAGAGTTTCTACTTTTAAACAGAATATCCCAAAAATAACAAAATTATAGTAATCAACTTTTGTGGCAGACACAGAATCTTCGAAAACAAAATGAATGCAAGTATGGAAAAATAAAAGGACGCAAAGAAATTAATCAAAACTTTAAAATAAAAGTGCTAAGTAAAGCTGAGAGCAAACAGTGATGGATTGAGCCAAATAACGTAAAATTATTACCATTTACAATACAATGGACACAATAAAGAAAGAAGACGCAGACACCCTGTCTGTAATCACTAAAGTTCCACGCCTTCAATATAACACGGTATGCCTATCTCAAATTGTATTGTATTACACTTTCGTTGTATGCAGTACAATCTGGCGGACTTATTGCCATGTGGTAATTTCCTCCAACCAACCAGAAATATGTTAAATAGACCTTAAGTGAAAACCAGACTGGAATCATTTAAAAACAAATCTGGATTCCAGCGGGATTTGAACCCGCAACGTGACGTTTAAAAGAGCAAACTCTCCTCAAGGGCGCCTCAACTTGGGATTCGAACTCACTGTTATTTACAGATTATTTTCAGGAAATCTCTCATATTATATATTGGTAATGTCGAATAAAAGATATTCATTCGCTTTGTTCAACAATATTTCTTATATTATGTTGTAAGTCAAGTTTAAATGAAATCTGTTTGCTAAAAATTGTGCGTTTGTACAAATATTCCTAATAGTTCATTCTCATGAGTATGCATGCATATTATTCACATTGTAAACCAAGAAAATATAATTTAACTAGTAAATGGTATAATTTTACTAGAAAAAAATGAACAGATAGATCGAATAAACTTTATGATAGGGTTTACTATAAATATTCGTTCTCTCTGTCTACATATAAGATAGTTTGTAATTTTAGAGTGATTTGGTCACTTAACGGAGCTTGATTGAGAGGAAGTTAATATTTTTTGCATGAAATACTTAAAAAATACTTCAAAATTATGATGACCTAGAAATAATCCACCGTATAAATATGTATTCATATTAATATGTATATGTTTCCTTTGTTGCAGGTAACGAGATGTTTTTTCGTTGATGAGAGCATACGACTTTGAAGAGGATCATGGCTGAATTCAGGAGATATTACAATCTGCGGTAAACCGTATCAATAAAACAATAGGCCTTTACTTAGACGTGTATTCCTTACCACCATAACTGCCTTCCTAGAAGTAAATATTTAATTTGAACGCGTTTAAAATGCCTTCAACCAGCACTCATTTATTTTGAATATTTTGGGTTTGAATTGATTTTTCTTCAAACTGTAATGTGAAATCGTTTTGTTTGTACAATATACTCGTATAACAAAATAGCACTGCTTTAACATTTGTTTAATTTCGAAGTTTGTTGTTAAATGACTTGGTTATAAAATTAAATTGTTTTTTTTCATGTAAATATTTACTAGAATAAATGCATATAGTATTGTCTGTTGAGCAGGGTTGTGTTAATCGAGCGAAATTTGTGTAAAATTCACAAGTTACTATTTATTTAAAATATACTGGTATTTTAGCAATAACACAATATTCTATGGATGGAAATAATGTATTTTTCCAAAATATAAAATAATAATTATTCATTTAAAGAAATAAATACACGAGAACTACTAAAGTGTCGCTATTTTAATATTCCGTTTGACTGCAAATTGAATTTTTATTTGATTCCTACGAGCGTAGTTGAAAGAAATTAAGTTTCTCAGTTAAAATTGTAACAATGGACTCGCAGCGGCGATCACTCCCACATTCAATTAGGACCAAAAGCTTTCATAAGTTACTTCAAATAGTTTAATTGAAGCGTAAACTCTTCTTTTTAATCCTTTAAATTGAGGACCGTCGTAATAAGTAAAAATATATTAGTCCTGTTCATTGATTATTTCAATAAATTGGTATTAGCAAAAAGTGATGAAAGTAAGATGAATACGGTAGAAAGGAGAGCGTTACGTAAAGTTTATATAGAAAAACAATGTACGAAATAATAAAGAGTGATGATATTAGGAAAGACGAAGCAGTGCTTAAGATGAACACTGAAGCACGGATATGAATCAGCCACGTTGAAAGAACTAATGAAAGGATAGATTTTCATACCTCTCTCTCCATGCACAATGCTCCTGCCTCGTCCACATCCATATATGTATCTCAACGTAGATTAATGTTATTTTTATTGACTCAAAATAAAATATTAACTTATCTCAACAACGGTATAAAAACTATCCGTTTTTGTATAAATGGAATTGAAAAAGAACCTCTCATCCACGTGATCTTCAATTAACTTCTAGAAGGTCAGTTTGGACAAAGTTTAATTTAATTTTTTCTTCCAAAAGGCCAATCAGCTGGAAAGTAAAAGTCTTATCTTTCCAAACTATTTGTAGACCTTTTCCTTAATTACTAATGTAATTAGGAAACTTACAAAAGTATGCGAGAAAAAGCTAAGATTGTCAACAAATTGAAATTTCACGGCTTTATGTAGGTTAGTATTGAGGTCTGAGGAAGGGAAAACCATGACCTGAATGTTATGAACTATTTCGTCATTACACATTTCTTGCTTGAACTCATTTGTCAGCAGTAAGGTCTGCACGCGTTGCTTTTCAGACATTATCTAAATGATTTCACGTGAAATATGTCTTTTCTGTCTCGCTATTAAAGGGTTTGGGGGAATGTTTTATGTCCTTATCGTCACTATCACGCCATGTTACTATATGAGTAGACAGAGATAATAGATCTTCACTTTATTAGTCATAGAAGAGGGATGTGTGGCGCTCCTACATTAATGCGATGTGATGATCCTTCAACCCTTGTCAAAGAACGAAGGGAAGAAGTAAAAATAAATATATTATATTACTATCATTATAACTATCAAGCCATGCTCCTACTGATGTAGGCAGAGAGAATATGTCTCCACTTCATTCAATTTTGCCATCTATCGCTTTTTTCAAATCCATACATTTTGTCATGCATACTCCTGTTATAAAGATTTTTCACTTTTCCCTCTTTCTATATTCGATCATGTCCCGTTTATCTAGGTCTTTCTAAAATTCTCGTATTTTCTATACTACTCGTATATAATATACTATTTGAAAATTTTTAAATCATTCATTATTTCTAAACAACATTAAAAACACTTTTAAATATTCATATTTGAAACGGTATTTCAATTTATCTTAAGTTTTATTTTCGTTCATTTATTGACTTTTCTACGATTTTAAGAACAGATGTCTATGAAACTAGCAATGAACTCAGTAAATTGAATAGTTGTGAGTACAAAAAAAATTGTTTAATTTGTTTTATTAAAAAATATTGAAACGTATTTCAAAACCTGCAATTATTTGTTCAAAACGTTTCAAAAATTCACCTGTATCTTTGTTGTTGGTAATAATGGCTTTTAATTAATGTTTTAGAATTATCTTGTTTTTTGTTCCCATTATAATGAAATAATATTTTTTTTAAATGTTAGGTATTAAAAACTTTGTGAATATTCAACGAAAATCTAGGTTTTAGCTATATAGCTTGTTATAAATTGTATTTTGCCGAACTTACGTTCTGTACAATATAGCCTGCTGGGTTTATTGTATTGTGGCTTCCAACCAATTAGACAGATGTTAAATAATATCAGACTAGAATCCTTTTTAAAAAAAATAGGTACAATGCAGCTTACAAACGCCATATATGTCACAAAAGACCAGGAGTAACAAATTGTATGATTGGTTTGAATATATAGCATCTTAGCAATAACTTGGCCTGAGTGACAGAATATTTCCACTTTTTCAGCTTTATTTCTTGAACACATTTTTGTCCAATAGGTCTTCTGAGTTGAAGTGATCATTTTCGATTTGTTCAAAGATAATTCTTCGGCACTTTGATCTTAGTATAAGATTAGTATTCTTCTTCCCGTAACTATTATTTATGGTCCATGACTCTAAGCTTAAGCTCTGGTAGCTTCCGTGCAGCAAAGCCTCTTATATCTGATTTAAATTCTCCAGATAATTGTATACAACATTATGGTTTATTCGATGTATTTAGCTACCGGATTGACCGCGTGTATTGTATCCTCTTTTGATATTGCGTGAGTCTTAAGGATTTGAATTTTACGTATGGTTTAATCTTCTCATCATTCTCATGTATATTTTATTACATATTATTTGAAACATCTATCTGTCGTTAACATTCTTGAAATATTTATCCATTATCAATATATTTTAAAGAGTATAAACTGTATCGGACGTATGCTGTCACCCTGGTGCGTGTGTATGTGATATAACGAAAGAGACAATACTGTGTAGATCTGGAGGCAAATTCACCTTAATAGTCGTCAATTTAAACTGTGTATGAACTCTTGTATATGTTCTTTGTATGTTAATTCGATGCTATTCTTTGTTCTTGAATAATATGTAAAATGCTTGTATGTAAACCCTTGTATTTCCATATGTTAAAATGTATGTTTGTTTGACTCCGATCGCATTCGCGACCGCACTGGAAAGAAGTGACTTGCTAGGCGGTGCGATCGGAGTAGGTCGGGGCCCAGTCGGCGTAAGCAAGGCCCAAACCCCGAAAGTTGTTGTATTTCGCGGGCAATGGGCGCTTGTGACGGCCGACTGACCATTAATATAGAGGGCCCCCTGATTTTTGAAATAAAGCACCCGGCCCCGATAAAATCAATAATCTCACCTTGAAAAAACTCCCGAAAAAAGCCATTTACGCCCTTACTGCCATCTACAATGCCTGCCTTCGACATAAATTCTTTCCGACCCCTTTCAAAAACGCCGACGTCATCATGTTCCCCAAACCGGGTAAAAGCCACATTATCCCCGAAAATCACAGACCGATCAGCCTGCTCCCGACTCTAGGTAAAGTGCTCGAGAAATTAATCCTCGAACGTCTCTCCACCGAAACTTACTCACGCAACATCATCCCGGATTCGCAACACGGATTTAGGCCATTACACTCTACCAGCCATCAGCTTCTTCGCGTTGTAGAACACATAATCAAATCCTTCAGAGCCAAAGGCCTCACGACCCTCCTTTCACTAGACGTGGCGAAAGCCTTCGACACAGTCTGGCATAACGGACTCATATTCAAACTGCACAAGTCAGGTATTCCCCTCAGACTAGTGCAAATCATCGCATCATTCCTCGAAAATCGCTCCTTCTCCGTCAAAATAGACGGCATAAACTCATCCCCACGCCCCATTCTGGCAGGAGTACCCCAAGGTGCACTGCTGTCCCCTATCCTGTATAACATATACACGAGCGATATGCCTCAATTTTCACGCACACATTGTATCACCGCGCAATACGCTGACGACACAGCCTTCCTCTCTTCATCGAAATATGAGTCCGATTCCCACGATAGACTGCAAGACTTCATTCCCATCTTGGAGCACTGGTGCACCAAATGGAAGATCAAAATAAATCCTTCCAAAAGCACAGCTGTCCGCTTCTCACGCAGATATATCGAACCCGTCAGAACTCTCAAACTCTTCGGCCAGAGCGTACCATGGACGAAACACGTGAAATACTTAGGCCTCACCTTGGATAGTAAACTCTCGTGGTACAAACACGCCCATAATATTAAATCAAAAGCTCACGGAACACTCAAATCATTATATCCCTTGATCTGCAAACACAGCAAACTGAGCCCGCGCACTAAACTCCATCTCTATAAAGCGATCATCAGACCTCAACTGACTTACGCCCTTCCGGTCTGGGGCCACGCGAAGAAATCAACTCTACATCACATTCAAGTCATTCAAAACAAAGCCCTCCGCATAATCTTAAAAGCACCCTACATAGTACGTAACTCTAGACTCCACGCGGATATCAAACTACATACCATCCCCGAACATATGCGCGCTCTGGCCGAGAGGTTTTACAGCTCTGTATCCTGTCATCCCAACCCAATCATAAAATCCTTAGATAACTACAGCGCCAACACCAGATTCAGACACACTCGCCCGAAATCAATATTACGAAACGCCCCTCCGAACCCCCACTCCTTAACCGTAATCATCCCCCCAAATGACCCACCGATCGTCACTCTGGATTCCCCTACATCGACAGCTCCTCCGCAAGACAGTTTACCCCCTTAGGCAACCACATTTACCACCTTCAATAAACATTTTTTACATTTTTAATATATTTATATAAGTCACACACGTCTCCTTATCCACTTAATTACCTATATATATTTACATACTATATTCACTTTCGTACTATATTTTATTCATAACCATTATTTTTCACCCATTCAATATATTCGTGTGTGACGACACAACTAAATGTATATTCTTATGTAATATTATGTATATACTATCACATTTATTTATGTATTTAATCGTTTTATAACTTCTCATAATCATTCATAAAATCAAAACATTTACCACAAACCTATCCTTTCCCGACTGCTAAAAAGATCCAAAATTTCCAAAATATCAAAACAGTCAGAACTTATCCGATGAAGGAGTAAGGTGTCCTACCATCGGACCGAAACTCCAAACAAGTTATCAATCACTAGTATTTTTGAAATATAATTCTCAGTAATACCGATTTTACCGTGTTTTTACTTGAGACCCGCTACCCTACTTCGACTGCCTGAGAGGAATCTCTCCCTGCTCTTCTTCTTCTTCTTCGACTGGATCTTCGCTTTACGAAACCGCGACCTGAATTCTCCGAGCATTGTGCAGCAACCAACGTGCCTATCTACAGTCTTTGTACCTGTCCGGTACATAAACCATATGATTTATTTTTTATTAAAGTTAGTTAGCCGCATGCGTTGGAAAAAGTATATTTTTTTATATTTAGTGAATCAATTTAATTTCTGTTAAGTTTTTTCTAAATTTTATAATTAAATTGAAACGGTAACAATATTTTTTGTCAGTCATATTTTTAAGACGTCAATAGAGTTCGATAAAACTATGTTAACATTATGCTTATTAAAATAAAAATGTCTATTGTTATACTTCTAGCTTTATGTTTTCCACGTTTACCTTAGCCAAGTACAAGTCAAAAACTTGTTTGTGACTGTAATCACAAAAAAGAAACATCAATACCAAGAATTACAAAATACCGTTTTTCGATAAAAGTTTTTTTTTGTAAATATTAACCATAGTATTTATACAATAGTTAAGGTATGAACACTGTGGAGGTTAAAATACACTGTAGTCTGTTAAGTCAAACATTGTTGATTCTACTTTATATAACGGTATAACCCTACCAGTTTCAAGATTTTCACCTTATCAGGGGAGCATAAACAAGATGTTTTTTTGTCCACTTTGCACGGATTTCTCCTGTTACACAAAGAGGGGCTGCTTCTAGCGTTAGCTTATTCGTTAGGAATAATATCAGCCAGGATTCTTCTCATACTGCTAGACGGTACCGAGAATATATCAACCGTGTCATTCAGTTGGTTCAATATCTCTATACCACGCGTGACTGAGTGTTTAGCCATGATATTCGTCCTGTAAGTTGGTATGTAGAACAGAGGGGGATTCCTTGCACGGCTATATTTATTGGGTACATATAAACTAAGTGCTTCTAGAATCGTGGGAATTAAAGAAACCTAGAGTTAAAGGAACCTTGGAAAACCTTTATTAGGAATATCGCAATGGATTCTTGCCTTCTCGATTCGAGGCTTCTATAGTTACACACCGTGAGAAGTTCGGCATGGTGAGCATATTTTGGGTAATCGCCCTTTGTTCTGTACCATAGATATCTGAGGATTTTTTTTGTATTTGTTCTATATTGTTTTTATATTTGAGCTGATGAGGAGCCCAAACCGTAGATGCATATTCTAATTTGGTTCTAATTAGATAATTATATAAGTTTCGGAGGATATCGATGCTGTTAAACTCTCTTGATATTCTTATTATAAAACCGAGTAGTTTTTAACAGTCCGATATCAAACGTGAGACATGGTTAACGAACGTGAGTCCGACATCAAAGGTTACGCCCAAATGTTTGAATTCAGAAACTCTGTTTAGTGCCACTCCCTGTATAGTATACTGATGGTGGATTGGTGAAAACGATCGACTATAAGATACACAGACACGTTTATTAATGTTGAACAGAAGATGATTTTGCTCACTTCAGGAGACTAGGGAGTCTAGGTCTTGTTGTAACTGTGCACAGTCGTGAGGTGAATTTTGAAAGTCGTAGAGTTATACCGTTATATAAACAGTATTTGACTAAACAAACTACAATAAGTATTGACCAATAAAACGTGGACTTTTCTTCTTTTTTTTCTTCTTAAGGGTATGCTGCCCAGGACAGCAAGTAGTATACCTATATGATGGAAATAATTAATTTCTTCACTTTTTACCCGACGAAACAATAAAAAAACGCGAATTTCCATTAGCTTGGATCATTAGTTATAAATTAGCTTTATTTTTTAAATCATACTATGAATGGCGGAAAATAGAAGAATAGTTCCAGTAATATAACCGTTTATTTTTTCTCTTTTGTGATTTTAAATTCACGTGAATTTTTTAATATATTACGAGTACTTCGAGGATCAAATCTCTCTGATTATTTTGTAATATATCGGTGAAATAATAATTAAATCTTTCATTTGCTTTTGGAAATGACCTGTCCTTTGACGTGATAAAACATTGGTCTCTTTTTTCCGTTTTTAGAAACGAGGGATCTATTTGAGTTTCTCCCGCCGACAAACCATATTTAAAAGCGGGAATTCCTAAAGGTTTTATTAACATTCCTATCAACTACAAATTTCTGGATCAAAAGTTTGTCAAAATCAACCCGTTTGATAAAATTTTGATTAAATTTAATTGGATCCTGGAATAAGTTTTTATTTTAATTTATAATTGGAGTGTTTCATACTCATCTGTCCCATCAAAAACAAAAGTCGCTTTAAGAAGTTACATTTTCATTTGATAATAAAATTTTGCCTAATTTTTATTGCTTCAAACTTCGATTACTGCAGCTTTTAATATCTTGTGGTTTGTTATGTTGTATATTTATATTATTTTTAATCTCTTTATATTATACACATAATCATCATCATCGTACCATCTCTCTATTGGGGTAGGCAGAGGGAACAAATCTCCACTTCATTTTATCCTAACACACATATTTCGCTACTGTTACGTCCATACACCCCGTTATGCATACTCTCTTCTTATAAAGGACTTTCACTCATTCCTCTTTCAAAATTGGATATATTTGGTCTTACCAGAAATTGAATACATCATGGCTTATAATTTTGTGTGATAAATTTATTTTCATTATTTGATGGCATGTTGTTGAGATGTTTGATTTCGTTTACATTAATTTTGGACTTAGATCAATTTCGTAAAAGACACTGTGATAAAATAATCCTACTACAATTTCTAGTACTTATATTATATAATATGCTATTTGAAAAGATTTTTATTTATCCAGTTGTAAAATTAATATCGATAAATTAGAAGCAAATTTTATTCTAATTATTGCCATAACTAAATAATCAATGTGACAGTAGATTTTATTTTCATTGTGTAACACTTAACAAGTAACATATAGTACAACCTGGTATGTTTATCGCCATATAATAATCTCATCCAACCATCAAGTTTGTTAATGTGTTAAATATGATTTAATTGCAAACAATACTGAAACTTCTTTTAAAAAAATCAGAATGTCAACGGAAATCTAATCCGGGTTGGAATACATGCATCTTATTAACTAAGCTACACAGATCATCAGAGGTTTTATCTAGACTGGAAAGCAGTTCGTTTTTTAAAAAAAAAACCTAGTGAAATATGTTGTAAAAAATAAGTTTAAAATATGTTACTGATTCAAAGGATGATAACTTATCTGGTTGTTGAAAAAATGTTTTTCCACCTACCCTTAAGATAGGAACCTTTGTTGCCGAATTATTGCCTCGAATACTAAACCGTTTTTCGATACCGTTTCTGAGGTAACAGTACAAGCTTACACAATAAGGGATGACCGCTGTCTGGGTTTAAAAAGGTTCACGAATTTCACGCAACCTGCCCACCCAACATTTGTATGCTAACAAAATTAGAAAAAAAGGAAAATCCGAACAATTTATCGTTTTCCTTGGTTTTCTTAAACGGATTGGCCTCTTCTATGTGGCAATAGCATAAATAATCACCTTGCGATATTAGGTCTTTTATTTGTTAATCTTTAAAACTTATTTCACTCGCATGTGTCATCTGAGGCACCAAATTCAACACCATTTGAGCCGAGTCCAAAATACCTAGGCGTGAAACAAGCGTTTTACTTATGGACTATGAAACTTTTGTATTGTATTACACTTTCGTTGCATACGGTACAACCTGCTAGTTTCATTGCCATGCGGCAATCTCTTTAAAAAAAACCTTGAGTGAAAACTAGACTGGAATCCATTTAAAATAAAAAGTTTCAACAACGTCACTGAAGTCGCGTATTTGGTTAAATTTCTGTCGTGTGTGTTGGTGTTATCAGAAATAATGTTATTTAAAGTAAAATTTGCAATTAAAGTCGTAAAAAAGAGCAATTCCTCTTAGAGTTTAAATAATTTTCTGATACATCTTTGAAATTTTAAAGTCTGGGTTAGTTTTAAACATTGGTTTAAAATACTCCCATTTCTTTCTCTATTCTTTTGATTCCATTTACTGTCCACTTATTTCCATTCGCTCCCCACGCTCTGCTTTTAAAAACTAGATTTTCGTGCGAAGGTCGTTGTAAACTTGTGAATTGATTTTCAAGATTCATTTAGTTCTCCAGCACGTTTTCCCTTTCACTGATCGAAGGTTATGTCCTTAGAAAAATATATTCACAGGAAAATATAAAGGTCGGTTGTTTTTTTCTTCTACTTTGATATTGTGCTACTGTATGTAAAAATCACTCGGTAAAATGTTTTGAATTGAATATTTTATCTCAAGGAAATGGGAAGTTTTGTTAAGAAGTGGATTCTTGAAGTAGTTTGAGACTACTAAATGTAGTCTGTTGTAAGTGTGCCTGAGATAAAACATTTTAATATTCTTTATGTATTTCGCCTTTTTGTAAATCAATTTCTCTTATTGGTAACTTTTTCCGTGCAGGTTTGAAAATTCTCAATCAACTTATTAATTGGCTGAATATTTGTTTACAGATACGAGTACATATATACTATCATTGTAATTTATTTTTATCAAACACTGTTTATTCCACTTTTTTGTGACGGTATAACCCAGCCGGTTTCAAGGCTTTCACCTCATCTTCAGGGGAGCGCAAACAAGACTAAATGCTGTTCAAACTGGTACCGATATACACGCTTCAACGGTTGGAGGCTGGGTGGTGAGGAAGGCACGGGACAATTTCGGCCAAGAGCGGAGAGATTTTGGGGAAATAACTGTTCAACAGAAGTTCCGATCGGTGTACTGACTTAGAAATTTTTAGGGCCTCTAATCTGTCCAATTTATTACCGGTAGGGTTATACCGTCACAAAAAAGTGGAATAAACAGTGTTTGATAAAAATAAATTACAATGTCTTTAAACCTCCACAACGTTAATGCCTTAACTATAAACAACATATAATACTATCATGTATTTCCCTATCAGGGAGAGAGGACAGAACACCGTAATCACCTACCGCGACACACTCATGAAATTCCTACGATTTATCGGACTTTTTCATTCCTTTTTCATCATTTAACCATACTTCTTGGTTTTTTATCACGCCATCTAATTATATTTACACTGTACATTTGTTTTTTTTTTAAATTCGTTCGTTCTATCTACATTTTTATCAAAAACTCATTTTTAATATTTATACCCTCACTGTTCCCATAGAGTATTATTCCTTTTTTTTAAGCTCGATAAATAACTGTATTTTATTTGATCATCTATCAAATTTAAAGTTTGATATCTATTTAAAGATCTCGCATACGAGTAAACTATCATGCCGCATCCCTATCGGTATTGGCAGAACAGTCGAGTGTCAGATTTTTCGATGGCGACATACTCGTATATACGAGTATTTTGCGTGAATCGTTAGTCAAAAATGTCATATTGGAATTACGAGAAAAGTATGGTTGGACTCAGTGATGAAACGAAATACTCGTATGAATGTTGACAATACGTTAAATGTGTTGGAATTGAAATGTCTGGCGTTCTGTTATTTCTGCCTATTATGGCAGGAAATTGGGTGATGATATGTATCTATATTATCCTTGTAAAATATTTTAGCCTTGAGTTAATAAATGAAAACTTTTTTTTCCTCTGTTTTTCACTATTGAACATTCAGCTTAACTTTTGTATTATGCCATTTTGAAAGGTTTTGATTATTTTTCAGCATAGTTATCATGAAATTTCAATCAAATAGTTTTTGAAGTTCAAGGTGTGAATGTATAAACAAAGTTTTTACTATTAATAAAGTTTGTATACACCAACCCACCTTGTATTACAATAAAGCGAAATATTCCCGAGAAAATTTACCTGGAAAAAGATAAAAAATCGTATTCACATAATTTTCTACGTGAGTTCTAAGTTTCATTCGTAATAAAAATATTGTTCACCCACTCATATATTCAATCGGATTCGGTGATTTTCAAGTTGTTTGAATAATGAGCTTTCAACGAATTTCAACACATAATCCAGAAAGCTTAATAGTACAGTACAATCATCGTCTAATCCAGAAAGCTTAATAGTACAGTACAATCATCGTCTAATCCAGAAAGCTTAATAGTACAGTACAATCATCGTCTAATTGATGTTCATTTTCACTTTGGTCTTTATTCAAGGTTTTATTGAAATATGATACGTCGCGGACACTTTCTTTAATCGAGAATTAATTTAAATTTTTGGATATTTCAAGAAATATGGAAAGATTTTATTTGAAGCTTTTGACAAATCACTTATTATCTCAATTTGCACATGTTATCCTAAATGTAACGGTCTAATTTGTTCAATAAAATGTCTTATATTCTAACTGGAACTGTGATTAGAAATATTACCTAATACGTGAAGAAGCAACAACACTCGTACGTTAGTCTTAGCCAACTTACTCTTTCAACAGACTTAGTCATTTTTTTCGAGTAACATCTGTAGTGAAACTCGAAAGCTCCGGATGGAAGTCAAGTGCCTTACCTCCTAAGCTTCGAAAGTCGTCATTAATTTCATAATTTCCATACTTCATAAAATTCTTCGCAATTTAGTTATATGTTAGTTAGATTCTTCTTTGTAGATAGCTTCGACCCGTGAACATAAATATTTCCCTATTTTTGTTTAGCTTTTCATAAAATATTTTTCTAAGTATTAGAGAAGACCTTGTTATTTGCTGGTTTTCTTTTCAATAAATAAGGGCTTTGAAAATGAATACTAAGGGGTGTTTTGGAAATATATTTTTAAATTACTTTTCCGCTTCTTTTTTACCCATCATCCACATTATATTATGTTAATGAAACCATTTCTACAAATACATCGTAAAAAACCAACATATTTTTTTTTCGTAATTAAAAAAACAACACTTATTTAAAGCTCTGTTTTTTTAAAGAATAATTCGATTAAATTCGACGAAATGTTTTTCATATAGATATATATGCTTTTTGCAACAATATACATATTTCGTTGGTACCGGTTTTTACGTTGTGTTCTCAGAACTTCATGGATTTAATTTTTATTTTATAATGTAAATCGTAAGCTGGTTTAAGCATAAGGCAAATGAAATAATTGCACACAACCACGCCGTTATGTCAAAAGTAACAAAAATGACAATACATGATAATGTGTTGCTGCTCATTTTGACGTATGTAAGTGAAATTGGACTTGGTAAAAGAAAGCTTAATGCTGCGGGAATGCGTTCACTAAGGAAATCTTAATGCTGCGGGAATGCGTGCATTAAGGAAAGCTTAATGCTGCGGAGATACGTGCATTAAGGAAAGCTTAATGCTGCGGAGATGCGTGCACTAAGGAAAGCTTAATGCTGTGGAGATGCGTGCACTAAGGAAAGCTTAATGCTGCGGAGATGCGTGCACTAAGAAAAGCTTAATGCTGCAGAGATGTGTAAACTAAGGAAACAAATTGGAGGCTCAATGTATCAAAGAAGACGAAATTAAGACATCCGAAGTGATTGCATGGATAAAATGGACGCTTTAAGAAAGATGATAAAAGAATCATTAAGATGGTTTGGATATGTGGAGAGATTGAACTAAGAAAGAATAACTAAGTCATCCTTCAAGTAAGCAGTGCAAGGTATTCATGGAAGAGGTAGACCATGAAAAACGTGACTGGATCAAGTAGACAAGGTTTTGAAAGAATTTAAGCGAGAAGTATGAATAATGAAATATTATGCATGGCGTTATGTATTATGTGGAGGGGAAAATTGTGTGCTTGGATAGAAAAAAAAATGGAGATTGTTCTTTCAGCCTACATCTCAAGGTGCATGGCGTGATAATATGTATGTGTAATATTTAGGTGGAGGCATTAATTTTATCTTGGCATGGCGTATAGTAAATTATAAGGTTGTCATGAGAAATATAGACTAATCTAGTGGAACTAAATGGTTTTGAAAACTTATTCCTTATTATGAAATATTTGAATATTTTTCCGAAACCAGATATGTACTGATATATATGGCAACGCTGTGTTTTAACTTTCGTGTGGTAAAAACCTGAAATTAATTTAAAAATGACAGTATTTTCGTTCTTAACAATTTTAATTTAATTACTTCGAAACACCACACATTTATCACGCACCTAATAAACTTCCTAAGAATGCCTTTCACGTGAATTTGATTTCTTAACTATTTTCCTAAATTTCCCTTATTTGAATTGCTAAATTATTTCCGTTTCTTAGTCAACCCTTCCATTACTTTAATTGCTCCTGAAAAGTCGACATTTCAACTGACGACGGCCGCTATTAGTTTGTTTCATCAAGAAACTTCAGCGCCGCACAAAAATATTTCTATTATACATACATAAATATGCTCTATAGTGATGTCCCTATACTTAGTTTTTTTTTCGGTATGGATTGATGCACCAATTAAATTCACAACGAAATTCTCACATAAATAGTTCAATAAATCCAGATCAGCAGCTGCTCGTATAATTTGACAACTATCAGCAAAAATATGTTGCCTTGTAGATAATTATTTATCTTTGTTTTGTCAAAATTTGGAATCTTAACATATTTTATTTTCATTCTTTACGCTGGCAATAAATATGGGGCTATATGTTCTGTGTGAGTGTGGACGTATAAATTTTAAACAATTTTTTACATATTTATTCAGTTAATAATAATTGTATTTACTATGTATTTTTTTATTATTTACGTGTACAAGGGTGTGAACTGAAAAACATCTGACGTCCTCGCGTTTGGATTCGCCTTCCTATTGGTGGGGGCGTGTATCGATTGGAAGGATGATATGACATAATCCCAGACCTTTTGATAGCATGTTTCTCAGGTGCAATTTCTTTTCTATTGCCATAACAAATATGTGTTATTTCAGGATATATTATTCAGGATCTGTTTATAAATCTATTATTTATTTTATTAGTTCAGAGTGGTATATGGATTTGACACCCTATTTATTTATTTATTTAACACTTTTATTGCAATATAATCTGGCGAGCTTATTGCCAGGCGGCAACCTCTTCCAACCAACCAGACAAAAGTAAATTAAGCAAGTTACATGGTCGCATAAATCATTCAAATGACTATCCATCCCCACGAAATCCATAAACACATACGTGAGCACATGCCCACGAACCCCACAAAGACGGACAATCACCCGAACATTATTTTTCATATAAAGTGAGATATCATCAATCAAAAGAAAAGGAATGGATGGTGGAGAGGAAAGGAAAAGAAAAATCAGGAATGAAACACGTTAATTTACTGACTAGAAATTAAGAGTTTTTTCAGTTGCTTCTTAAAGCATGCCAAGGACGGAGCGAGTTTTATATTGGTTTGTGACTGATTCGAGAGTCTCACTGCATGGACAGTAAAAGACGACGTAAAGAAAGAGGAGCGGTGAACTGGAAAGGCCAATAAACAATCTCTGTTTGAGCGTAGCGCTAATCCATGATTGGAAAGACGCTTAAAATTTTCGGCGAGATAAAAGGGTGCGTTAACACCCTAGTACGTGAAATTAAATTATATACATACCATCATTTTTTTTCCTTGAAAGGGTAGGTAGAGATCATAGAACTCCAAATTTTCCTATCACGATTTGTTGGTACACTTCGCTTTCTCTACATCCATTATGTCATTTCGATTTAACTCACTCATTACCCTTCTATAAGTTGGTAAAATATTTATTTAACTCGTTACCCTTCTACGAGTATAAGGTTGTAAAATATTTATCTTACTCGTTACCCTTCCATAAGTTTGTAAAATATTTATTTTACTCGTTACCCTTCTATAAGTTTGTAAAATATTTACCATAAAATATTATTATTTCGAGATAGCTCAGCATTTTTACTCTTAATTTCGCAAAAAAAAAAGAAGTAATAAAACATTGCTCATGAAAATGCCTTTCTTGTAACTTTATTTTACTTGAACTCTTAACTTTATTTCACATCGAATATTCGGTATTCGGCTTTACTACGAAATCAAAGTTTAGCACACCCCTGGCCATTTATTTAACTCCACAATATTAACGAAAGCTATAATTAAGTACAGAAGACGAGAATTTTTATCTAAAAATATCTACAATTTAATTTAATTTACAAGTTTAAAGTGCTATAATAAATTATTGGTAGTTGGTTTTAGTGTATACGGAGTATTTTAGTATTTAAAAAACTGTTTTATTAAAATCTTTTTCATAATTCAAATATCAAAGTAAATTTACAAATCAGGAAGCTCAGTCAACATTCGTTACCTTACTGTTATTATCAGAAAGCTCAGTCAATATTCGATACCTTACTATCATTATCAGGAAACTCAGTCAACATTCGATACCTTACTATCATCATTAGGAAGCTCAGTCAACATTCGATACCTTACTATCATTATCAGGAAGCTCAGTCAACATTCGATACCTTACTATCATTATCAGGAAGCTCAGTCAACATTCGATACCTTACTGTTATTATCAGGAAGCTCAGTCAACATTCGATGATACCTTACTATCATTATCAGGAAGCTCAGTTAACATTCGATACCTTACTATCATTATCAGGAAGCTCAATCAACATTCGATACCTTACTGTCATTATCAGGAAGCTCAGTCAACATTCGATACCTTACTATCATTTTCAGGAAGCTCAGTCAACATTCGATACCTTACTATCATTATCAATTTGATTAAAAGTTTATGTTTTATAATCATCGTATATTTTTTAAGTAATGGTTTTAGTACGTTACTCACAGTATGGAGCAACATACATTATGTTTTTAAAATGATTCTTGAATATTTATATACTTTAAACGGCTATATCGTTTACAAAAAATGAAATTATACAAAATAATACAATACAATAAATAAAAAATCAATGCAACGATTAACATATAGCATACAATATTGGATAAAACGATCAACCGACATTGAATTACAAGTTATAATTAATGAATTCGAAGTATAATATGTGAATTTTTTTATTGTATTATTTTTTTACCATCAATTCCCCGAATCCCTATAACCCATCGATTTTAAACTTCGTGTTCACACACACACACACGCTCGAACTAGCTTACGAAGACTCCGCCAACTTTTCGCTCGTTCAATATCCGGACATTAGGCAATTATCTTTGCGTTGGATCCTTTAATCATGGATCTCTAAGCATTAAGCACTAGGCAGCCTTGACAATTTGCGATCAAACGAGAATGGTAAAATGTTATTTATCCTTTTGTCCTCTAATCGAGAAGAAAATACGTCAGCATGTACACGTACTAATAAATCTAATTTCATGTAAAAGGAATACTTTCTCTCTTTTACTACTCTAGTAGCAGAATCCTTGAGAAGTTAGTGATATACGAGTATGTATTAAATGTTCTATTTGAAGAACGTCTTTTATTGTCGCTTTGACTTGTATTTTTTCGCTTGTTTTTTTTTTCATCCACTGTGTATTATATTTTGACATTCTTTATCAATTTATAATAATGACCATAACGACCTCAGTGATCTTATTGGTAAGACACTTCCACCCAGGGGTTTCGGGTTCGATCCCGATGGTACCAAATAAATAAATGAAAAAGGACCCCAGTCTGGTTGTACGGCACAGTAATGCAGCAGATCCGGCTCGAAGGACCACTTTGTACAGTACCGGTACAAAGACTGGAAAATAAGTAGATGGCTACCGCTCAATATTCGGAGATTTCGGTCTATGCTTTTCCGGTGAAAAGTAGCAGGGTGAAGAGATTCCTCTTTAGCAGGTAGTTGGTCGTAAGTAAAAACACAGTAAATGTTCCAGAAACTGAGAATATATTTTTCACGTTTTGCGCTCCTTATGTGCAGCCAATAGCTTATCGTAAACTCCTATTTTCGCCCGTATATGCCGTCATGGCTTGCGAGATACTATGTATCTCGCGCGTTTTTCGCTTGCATGGGCCGACTAACTTTTGATAGTAGCAATTGTAAAGGCCACGCATAAGGAACATTTCATTACAACAGGTATACAAAAGTACATTTTTACATATCATAGCAAAACAAGGAAACAAAATAAATCTTGTGTTTTGGGTAACGCATACGTCCGATACACTGGTAAAAGAGTTTGTCGGGTAATAATTTTAATAATGCATGCGCTGAGTACCTGTGCTAGTGTTGTCTCTTTTCATGCAGTATTGTTAACGATATGTGCATTGAGAAACCGTGAGCTATGTGCCTACTGTAGTGGCACAAAACCCAAGGACTTTTAATTGGAACGAATACAATATTGTTTCCTTGCTACGCTATTCAACATATCCGAATCACCAATTCTTCAAATAGATCGAGAGTACCATGCGAATGACAAAAATATGACAGTTTTAATGTGTGGAAAAGATTTGTGTGGGCTCTTGAGTGTGGGTTTCTTCTTGTTGTTTTGATTTTTGTTGTTTTGTATTTGTGTTTCTGTATATTTTTGTGTTAATTTTTATTCTTATGATTGTGTGCGGTATATTATGGGATGAACAAGTTTGGTATTTCTGGAGTGATGATGTGTGAAGAGTTTGACTGCGCATGATGTATACATATGTAATTGAGTGTCACTGTTTGTCAGATTGATGAGAACGTGCATCGGGGTTTTGTTTTTGTGTAATCAAAAATCGGAAAGAGGTATCGATTTATTTTTTCATGCTAAATATCCTCAGTGAGATACAGGCAAAAGCCTAGTTTACTGGGGATACGACAAATGAAAGGCGACTTACCCAGATTCAATTAAATAATGTACGTCCAAATTAAATTACCTGTTGTTTTTTTTCGCAAATTATGTATATTTCTTGTCATGTGTAATAATAAATAAATAAAATAAAATGCTAAATTTTGAATTGATATATTATAGATAATAGCGACTCTGTGGCATCAACGCCTGTCTTCCAGCGGGGAAGGAGGTTGTTGGTTCGATTCTTGTTGGTAACCATGTTTTTTTTTAAATATTCTATTCTGGTTTTTATTAAAAATATGTTAAACGCCTTTCTGGTTTAAAGTGTAATACAATACAATAACATAAATACAAAAAAACTTCTAAGCGATGCACCTAGAAGTCCATGTTCTATTTCTAGCAGTTTTAGGACTTTTATCATCTGAATTTATTATTATACTTGCGTTTATAAGTTGCCTTACACAAATTATTAGAGCATTCATGGTGTGGTACAAAACAGCGCTATATAGGCTAAATAGGATTATACAGGGTGGCCACTGAAAGACTGAATGATATAAAACTTTTGTCGTAAATTTCTCGCAGGAGATCCATCGTCGCCCTGGCAGTGTGCGCAGTAGCTCCATCCTGTTGGAACCATACCTCCTAATTATCTTCAACCGCTGGGCGTAAAAAAATTCAATCATTGTCTTATACAGGGCCCCGTTTATTCTTTCTGGCTGACCTTCCTCATTTTCAAAGAAATAGGGGCCGATAACTCTTTCAGCCATAACACCGCACCATCAGTGCATTTTAAGGGGTCCAATTGATGCTGATGTAATTCCCTGTGATCTCAGTACCCCAAAATCTGCAGTTTTGTTTGTTGATGTTCCCGTTTAAATGAAAATGGGCCTTATCACTAATTTTCAAGTGGTTCAAAAAGTTGTTGGTATCTCTGGCTAGGTGTTGAAATCGAATGGCTCACTGCAGGCGCTGCTGAGTATCTTGAGGTAGTAAAGCTTGGACCATTTGGATCTTGTATGGACATTTCTTTAAATCTAGTTTCACAATCTTCTGAAGCGATGTTTTGGGGATGCCTAGTTTAGCAGAGCGATGACGGGTAGAGGCAGATGGATCATCAAGGACACTGCCGTACAGCTTCCACCGCTACGGCAGTGCGCATAGGACCTCTTCCCGGAAGATCGCCGACTGATCCAGTTCTTTCAAACCGGGCGATTAGGTTCCGAATCATGTTATCGCTAGGAGGTACTCTGACATTAAAATGTTGCCGGTATTTTCTCTGACTTTCAATAATTGATCTTTCACTAGAATAGAAAAACCCAATGAGTTTTATTCGTTGCTGGACATCATACGTAGCCATTTTTATCTCCAAGAGGTGCTCTATAACTTGTAAAAAAAGAAAAAAAAAAATAGTGAAAATGAACAAGTTATGACTTTTTCAAATCCTTCAGTCTTTCAGTGCCCACCCTCTATAATGTGTTATGTTTGCAATTCTGCAAGTGCACATAATAAAATGATGATCTCTGTGGCCTAGTTGGAAGGATGTTTCTTACTCGAGTACTTTTTGATGTTTGTAAAGATTACTAATAATTTTTAGATCTCCTAACAATGTTAGGTTAGGTTAGATTAGGTTAGGTTAGGTTAGTCAATCAAGATTTCTTTATGATGCAGCACCTTACTCATAATATGTAAATAAATAAATTATTTATAGGAATTTCTAACTTACTGCGTCGTTTATCAAAATTATGATTAATTCCTGCATGTGTATCATACATAGCTTTTCAAGGAATATTAAATCTCAACTCGGAATAAAGCATAGCAATTCTAAACGTGACGCTTCTGAGGCGTGTACTTATATAAAACTTAATATTCGATCTGTATTCATTCTAAGTTGACCCGTTAACAGAGTGAGAGAAAATTTCCAACCCCCGTTGCCGGTTTTATTGGCAATCGGGGTGTGCAACTTTACTCGGTTCATCCGCATTAACACTGAGTTTGGCGGGCTTCTGGGACTTGGCCATATTGTGAAAGTTGCAACTATCCACTCGTGTCTGTTTACGGTGGAAGCTAAAACTATTTTTTCTCGAATAGCTGAGCAATCGGAGAAGTATTGAATGCAAGTAGAAGTAAATTAATAAAGTCATTAAATCATTTCATTTCTCAGCATGTTGTGGAAAATATTTCTCAGCATGTTGTGGCAAAACCTGGTGTGTCAGTCATTATCCAAACAAAAGATGTATTGTTTGTAAAAACTTAAAAAATGCTTATTTGTATTGATTTTATCAGCTTATGAAAGTTAATATTCCTTCTCCTGTAAACTAAGGTAAAACGGACGTATCAACTTCTGCCATAACGCCACAGATATAATCTATACGAATGAGAACAAAATATCATATTCATTATTGAAGTTTTTATTACATTTTTACTTTATTTAATGCGATGATCTTTATACACTTGGCAGTGAAAAACATTTTTCTAAATGCAGTTTGTTTCTGGCAGAATAAATTTCGCGGATAAATCCAGTGATGTGATATGAAAATCTCTTTAAAGTATTATTTATAGTTAAGGCATTAACATTGTGGATGTTTAAAGACATTGTAATTTATTTTATCAAACACTGTTTATTCCACGTTTTGTAACGGTATAACCGTATCGGTTTGATAGCTTTCACCTCATCATCAAGGGAGCACAAATTGTGCTCCCCTGATGAGGGGAAAGCCTTGAAACCGGTAGGGTTAAACCGTTACTAAAAGTGGAATAAACAGTGTTTGATAAAACAAATTACAATATCTTTAAAGTGTTTTTATTTAACTTATAAAAACATTTAGTTGATCAGCGCGGTAATTTTTTTAAATTTCCAGTCATTATTCATTGATATCATAATTGTTTTTCTCTTTTCGTTTGGAATTGAGGTTGCAGCCCGTAAAAAGATCAGAAAGGAAAACTAATTAAAAGTATCCAACCAGTCATCAATACACCATTTGAGAAGTTCAACAATGACGTACAATGGACAGAAGTTTAGTTTTGCGGCTTAGTCCGTCGCTTTGTGGAGGTAATGCTTCTGACTTGAAGCGAGAACCGGACTTAAAACCCCTCTCCCTGCAACGGCAGTGCAGTTGTGCAGTTTATGTTTATGCTACTGTGAGTGGCACTCGCCCGATTGCAGGCATGGTGATGCTCCGTTTTCATTTCCAAGTCTGTTTCATGGAGTCCTTCAATAGAATCGTGTATATTTTTTATGGTGATTGAAAATTTATATTGCTTTTGACATCGAATATTTTTAAAATTTCAAGTATTTTATTTTTTTCGTGCGTATATTTTGTTTATGTACTGTTTATATTTTCGGAAAAGTAATTTTATTAAATTGATTATATTATTGCCAAATGCGTATTATTCTTTTTTTTTTGTTATTTATCGTTTTAGGTTAAAATATTTTAAATTTTATTTGTTACGAGTAAGTACAAAAGAAATGATAATTTTTTTTTTACAAATTATCAAACAAGTATGCTTTTGTGTTTAGATATGATTATTATTATTTTTAATATTTGAGTTGATTAAAATAATACTCGGATTTGGATATCGAACTGGGAAAATCAATGTTTTTCTAAATGAGCTTTAAAAATCAAATTATTAGTTAATACAGTTTTGTATTATACTTTTGTTGTATAAATTACAATCTGTCGGGTTTATTGTCATGTTACAAGCTCTTACAATCAACAAAAAATATGTCAATGAGATCTGAAGGGAAAACCAGACTCAATTTTTTATGAAAATAAAATGGGTTTGAACGGTCGAGCGAATCGAACTCGCAAATTATGTGTCGGAGGCAGGTGTCTTACCACCTTTGCTTCAGAAGTCGTCTAGTTTGTACTCGTAAAACAAAATATGTGTGGCTTTGAAAATAGCACTACATATTTAAAAATCTCATATTTAAAATAAGTTATCCTTCCTCCTAAATACTATGAAATCTTACCAGTTCATTACATGCATTGTATTATAAATAGTGCGGAATATCATATTTAAAATAAGTTATCCTTCCTCATAAATACTATGAAATCTTACCAGTTCATCACGTGCATTGTATTATAAATAGTGTGGAATCTCATATTTAAAATAAGTTATCCTTCCTCCTAAATATTGTACTATGAAATCTTATCAGTTTATCACGTGTATTGTATTATAAATAGTGTGGAATCTCATATTTAAAATAAGTTATCCTTCCTCCTAAATACTATGAAATCTTATCAGTTCATCACGTGCACTGTATTATAAATAGTGTGGAATCTCATATTTAAAATAAGTTATCCTTCCTCCTAAATACTATGAAATCTTATCAGTTCATCACGTGTATTGTATTATAAATAGTGTAGAATCTCATATTTAAAATAAGTTATCCTTCCTCCTAAATATTGTACTATGAAATCTTATCAGTTCATCACGTGCAATGTATTATAAATAGTGTGGAATCTCATATTTAAAATAAGTTATCCTTCCTCCTAAATATTGTACTATGAAATCTTATCAGTTCATCACGTGCATTGTATTATAAATAGTGTGGAATCTCATGTTTAAAATAAGTTATCCTTCCTCCTAAATATTGTACTATGAAATCTTATCAGTTCATCACGTGTATTGTATTATAAATAGTGTGGAATCTCATATTTAAAATAAGTTATCCTTCCTCCTAAATACTATGAAATCTTATCAGTTCATCGCGTGCAATGTATTATAAATAGTGTGGAATCTCATATTTAAAATAAGTTATCCTTCCTCCTAAATAATATGAAATCTTATCAGTTCATCACGTGCATTGTATTATAATTAGTGTGGAATCTCATGTTTAAAATAAGTTATCCTTCCTCCTAAATATTGTACTATGAAATCTTATCAGTTCATCACGTGTATTGTATTATAAATAGTGTGGAATCTCATATTTAAAATAAGTTATCCTTCCTCCTAAATACTATGAAATCTTATCAGTTCATCACGTGCAATGTATTATAAATAGTGTGGAATCTCATATTTAAAATAAGTTATCCTTCCTCCTAAATACTATGAAATCTTATCAGTTCATCACGTGTATTGTATTATAAATAGTGTAGAATCTCATATTTAAAATAAGTTATCCTTCCTCCTAAATATTGTACTATGAAATCTTATCAGTTCATCACGTGCAATGTATTATAAATAGTGTGGAATCTCATATTTAAAATAAGTTATCCTTCCTCCTAAATATTGTACTATGAAATCTTATCAGTTCATCACGTGCATTGTATTATAAATAGTGTGGAATCTCATGTTTAAAATAAGTTATCCTTCCTCCTAAATATTGTACTATGAAATCTTATCAGTTCATCACGTGTATTGTATTATAAATAGTGTGGAATCTCATATTTAAAATAAGTTATCCTTCCTCCTAAATACTATGAAATCTTATCAGTTCATCACGTGCATTGTATTATAAATAGTGTGGAATCTCATGTTTAAAATAAGTTATCCTTCCTCCTAAATATTGTACTATGAAATCTTATCAGTTCATCACGTGCATTGTATTATAAATAGTGTGGAATCTCATGTTTAAAATAAGTTATCCTTCCTCCTAAATATTGTACTATGAAATCTTATCAGTTCATCACGTGTATTGTATTATAAATAGTGTGGAATCTCATATTTAAAATAAGTTATCCTTCCTCCTAAATACTATGAAATCTTATCAGTTCATCACGTGCACTGTATTATAAATAGTGTGGAATCTCATATTTAAAATAAGTTATCCTTCCTCCTAAATACTATGAAATCTTATCAGTTCATCACGTGTATTGTATTATAAATAGTGTAGAATCTCATATTTAAAATAAGTTATCCTTCCTCCTAAATATTGTACTATGAAATCTTATCAGTTCATCACGTGCAATGTATTATAAATAGTGTGGAATCTCATATTTAAAATAAGTTATCCTTCCTCCTAAATATTGTACTATGAAATCTTATCAGTTCATCACGTGCATTGTATTATAAATAGTGTGGAATCTCATGTTTAAAATAAGTTATCCTTCCTCCTAAATATTGTACTATGAAATCTTATCAGTTCATCACGTGTATTGTATTATAAATAGTGTGGAATCTCATATTTAAAATAAGTTATCCTTCCTCCTAAATACTATGAAATCTTATCAGTTCATCGCGTGCAATGTATTATAAATAGTGTGGAATCTCATATTTAAAATAAGTTATCCTTCCTCCTAAATAATATGAAATCTTATCAGTTCATCACGTGCATTGTATTATAATTAGTGTGGAATCTCATGTTTAAAATAAGTTATCCTTCCTCCTAAATATTGTACTATGAAATCTTATCAGTTCATCACGTGTATTGTATTATAAATAGTGCGGAATCTCATATTTAAAATAAGTTATCCTTCCTCCTAAATACTATGAAATCTTATCAGTTCATCACGTGCAATGTATTATAAATAGTGTGGAATCTCATATTTAAAATAAGTTATCCTTCCTCCTAAATACTATGAAATCTTATCAGTTCATCACGTGTATTGTATTATAAATAGTGTAGAATCTCATATTTAAAATAAGTTATCCTTCCTCCTAAATATTGTACTATGAAATCTTATCAGTTCATCACGTGCAATGTATTATAAATAGTGTGGAATCTCATATTTAAAATAAGTTATCCTTCCTCCTAAATATTGTACTATGAAATCTTATCAGTTCATCACGTGCATTGTATTATAAATAGTGTGGAATCTCATGTTTAAAATAAGTTATCCTTCCTCCTAAATATTGTACTATGAAATCTTATCAGTTCATCACGTGTATTGTATTATAAATAGTGTGGAATCTCATATTTAAAATAAGTTATCCTTCCTCCTAAATACTATGAAATCTTATCAGTTCATCACGTGCATTGTATTATAAATAGTGTGGAATCTCATGTTTAAAATAAGTTATCCTTCCTCCTAAATATTGTACTATGAAATCTTATCAGTTCATCACGTGTATTGTATTATAAATAGTGTGGAATTTCATATTTAAAATAAGTTATCCTTCCTCCTAAATATTGTACTATGAAATCTTATCAGTTCATCACGTGCATTGTATTATAAATAGTGCGGAATCTCATATTTAAAATAAGTTATCCTTCTTCCTGAACTATGAAACCTTATCAGTTTATGTAATTTATTGCCTGATTGGCAACTTAATGGAATTAATTAACGTCATTTTGCACGAGAGCAATCATGTCTCTTAGTCGGTGATTAATTATTGTAATTTCCCTCCATCAACGGTTTGAAAATTACAATACAAAGCAGTTCAAACTAAAACGTTAATAATATAATTTAATGTTTATTTGCTTTATGAGGCATTATGTAATTTCATCTATAATTTAAAAAAAGTATATTTAAACTAAATACGAAGATTTTCTACGGTTGTTTTCCAATAGTCGAAAATGTTTTTCGAAGTTGTTTCTACGTTAAGTTTACTTCAATGATCTTCGATGTTTCGTAGGCGTTGCGATCTTCATCCTTAGTTTACTTTTTATACTGTTACTTTTGTTATTTTAATATCGTTATCAGTTAAAAAATGGAACTATGAAATATTAAGACATTTAAATTTTTATTTAGTAAGTTGATGTCGCCATAGATCGTAATTGGTCAATATTTCCTAAGTAAATTAATATTCAAGTGATTATTTCTGAAGATATCTATATATTTACCGTCATTTAAATAATAACGTAGAAAACAAGGCGATAGGAAATAAAGGCAATGGAGCACTAATACATATTTATTCGAACCGAACAGTATCTTAATTTGCTAATATAGTCTAACCCCCTACTTTAATATCAACTTTGATATATGGCAGGGAGTACGAAAAAATGCGTGCACTGGGTAGAATACATGAGGTAACCATGTATGACATAATACGGAATGAAGTGATTAGGGATGAATGTGAACTTAAGCCAAGAATATGTTGAGTTAGTTGAAGCACTCGGAAATGCTTTGGGCATGTAGAATGAATTAATGAAGAAAGACTAGCCAAAATAAACAGTGCAAATGTAAGTAGAAGACGTGTTAGACGAAGGTCAAAGAATATATGGATGGATTAAGTGAATAATATTTTGTAAGAAGGAAACGTAAAAAGTCAGAGTACCCACATAAGTTGTATGAATGTAGAAGACGCGAAAAATGTGTTTTGAGATAGAAAAACCTGGCATTTAACGTGCACTCCGACATGGTATCGACGTGATGCTATTTATGTATGTCGATATGTTATTTACAATTTAAATCCATAAAAAAAATATCATGGATTTAAATTGTAAATCAAATATTACATGATATTTTTCATTCCCTTCATTCGATCACCTGTTTTTCTGTTTTCTCTTTTGTTTTGTATTATGTGAGAGCTTGTGTCGTTGCCTCGTACACTTTTATAGGGTGTTAGACAACTGAACACATAATGAGAATAAAGGTTCTAATATCACCATGATTGTTTAGTGAGTATTGTTAAATATATGTTATATATATATCGCTGGGTTTTTACAGATATCGGAAATGATGACAATTTAAACCGTTGTAAGAATACGAGTATAGGGTTTGATATTCTATGCTTGTCTAGTCAGTATTGTTAAAAATATATATCGTCGGATTTTTTCGTAAAAATTGGTAACTTAGGTCAACTGAACGCATCATGAGGATAAGTGATCTGATATTACTATGCTTGTCTAGTCAGTACTGTCAAAAATATATATCATTGGGTTTGTTGCACAAATTGGTAACTAAGACGACTGAACGCATTATAAGTACACAGGTTCTGATATTACTATGCTTATCTAGTTTGTGTTGTTAAAGAGATATTTTGGTGGGTTTATTGCACAAATTGGTAACTAAGACGACTGAACGCATTATGAGTACACAGGTTCTGATATTACTATGCTTATCTAGGTTGTGTTGTTAAAGAGATATTTTGGTGGGTTTATTGCACAAATTGGTAACTAAGACGACTGAACGCATTATGAGTACATATGTTCTGATATTACTATGCTTATCTAGTTTGTGTTGTTAAAGAGATATTTTGGTGGGTTTATTGCACAAATTGGTAACTAAGACGACTGAACGCATTATGAGTACATAGGTTCTGATATTACTATGCTTATCTAGTTTGTGTTGTTAAAGAGATATTTTGGTGGGTTTATTGCACAAATTGGTAACTAAGACGACTGAACGCATTATGAGTACATATGTTCTGATATTACTATGCTTATCTAGTTTGTGTTGTTAAAGAGATATTTTGGTGGGTTTATTGCACAAATTGGTAACTAAGACGACTGAACGCATTATGAGTACATATGTTCTGATATTACTATGCTTATCTAGTTTGTGTTGTTAAAGAGATATTTTGGTGGGTTTATTGCACAAATTGGTAACTAAGACGACTGAACGCATTATGAGTACATATGTTCTGATATTACTATGCTTATCTAGTTTGTGTTGTTAAAGAGATATTTTGGTGGGTTTATTACACAAATTGGTAACTAAGACAACTGAACACATTATGATGATGAAGAATCCGATATGACTATACTTGCACTGTGAGTATTTTAAAAAAAGCACCAAACACCGAAAACTCAACTTATTTTGTTCTATCTTTAAAATTACGCCAAAACCCATTCAAGCAATTTGGGTAAACCATTGCTGAAAAAATGCGCTAAACTATTACGTTTCATAATAATATATATGCAGCTGAATCGAAATGACGTTAGCAACAATTTTGTCCCAATGATGTCTACCCGAGGAATAGGAAACTACGAGGCATATCCAGAAAGTAAGTGTACTGAATTTTTGTAGGTGACAATTTTTTTTATTTAAACAAAAAAATTACGTGGTTACCGTAGTACATATGTAAGCTATTTTTCGACATAGTCGCCATTCCTCTCAATGCACGTGGTGAAGCGGGGTATCAACTTTTTGATGCCTTCCTCGAAGTAGTTTCCCGCCAACCCCTCCGTCCACTTCTCCACCTCCTCCTTTACCTCCTCGTCAGTGAAAACCTTTTTCCACCCATGTGCAGCTTCAGGGAGGTAAAGAGATAGTAATCTGAAGGTGCTAGGTCAGGGGAATGCGCGGGATAGTTCAGGACATCCCATTTAAACGAGGCGAGCAGTTCCTTCGTGGCGTTGGCCGTGTGTGGTTTAGCATTGCCGTGCAGAAGGCAGACTCCTTTTGTCAGCATGCATCTCCTCTTATTCTGAATCGCCCTCCGCAATTTTTTTAGGGTCTCACAGTATCTTGCAGAGTTGATGGTCTCCCCTTGAGGCATATATTCAATTAAAATTATGCCTTGACAGTCCCAAAACACGGATGCCATGATTTTCTTGGCTGAAATTGTGGTTTTGAACTTTTTGGCGGAGTGTGAAGAGGTGTGACGCCACTGTTGAGACTGCCTTTTGGTTTCAGGCGTGTAGTGTGCAACCCAAGTTTCATCTCCAGTAACGATGGAGCGGAGAAATTCATCTCCATGGAGTTTGCAGCGCCTCAAAAACTCTTGCCCGGCATTATTTATTTCGCATGTGGCGGGAGATTGGATTGACATTTTTCACGAAACGTGTTGTCGCGTCGACACTTCTCAACGTACTGACCTCGAACCGGTCTCGTTGCAGAGGGGAAGGGTCAGGCTACACGGAAGTGTAACCAACATGTCGAAAATAAAATCCATCCGGTCGTGAGAGCCTCAGTACACTTACTTTCTGGATACGCCTAGTATTTAACGGAAAACTCTTTATTTCTCATTTGAATGTGCACAACTCTTGAAGGTTTGTATTACAGTCGTGCCGAATGGATCTCAAATGAATATTTCCTTTCATTCTCGACCTAACAATTATGGTACAATATATGATTGTTTCTGTGTTCACTTCTCATATTCTTTTTAGCGAATATATTTTGAAGCGTCCTGTACAAAGGAACAACGTTTACCTCTTTCGCCACTGATGGCCGTATATCTGAAATGGAGCAAGATGAATAATTGAATGCGTGTATCGATTCTCCATTAGACTCACTCACCTCTTCCGTCGCAGCAATTTCATTTGCGAAAGCCTTCCGTACAGCTCAAGGGAGAAACAGGCTAGAGGTGAAAAGTAAACTGTCTTAACATATTAAAATCAGAAACCGTTCACAATTATTTTTTGCTTTTTTTAAGTTTTTATTGCTCATTTTAGTTAAACTATAACCTTCATGGCCTTGGTATGTTTTATTTTATTACAATGTACGATATTTTATCGATCATTAAAAAAGTTATAATAATAATACTCAAATTATAATTTTGAGTGTATATGAATATACAATAAACTTGTCACGAAAGTATAAAAATTAACATGAATCATACACAAAAATATCAAAAGCAATACGTACTCGTATATGCATACTAGTTACCATACATATAATACAAACATGAGACAGGCCAAGTTTCAGATGATCCAAGACCCTGACACAAAAAAAATATGTTTGGAAAAAATAAAAGCAAAAATATAGTCGTATAATTCACCCACTCCAACACGCATAAAAATATAGTCGTATAGTTAATTCACCCACTCCAACACAAATAAAAATATAGTCGTATAATTCACCCACTCCAACACACGTAAAATACGTGCATCGAAATTTTAACATATATTCAAAGATCTCGAAAAGTTTGAGAAAAAAAGCATGTGAGAAGAAAGAAAAAAAATAGTCAAGACTGTGTGCTTGCTGAAGTGCAACAGCTTGCATACAATAAATCAATATACACAGGGGTCTTTTTTTCACAGGTTGGCTGAAAATCATACTCTATCACGAGGGTTAGACTATCTAATAATACTCGATCACGAGGGACATACTGTCTATCTAATCATAAAGGGTCTTTCAAATTAAGCGATTTTTTAATTAATTTTTTTTAAATTCTTGAATAAAACACACAATTTGCTTTGATTTCAAAAGCTTTTTACAGGTCATTGAAGTATAATGTATGATATTTAAACATAAAAAACAATATCCGCCAAATGTCCACCTCTTGCAGCTCCACAGATGCCCACTCTTTTCTCAAAATTTTCGACGATATTTTGGCATAATTACGGTTTTAATACCAATAATGCGAATAATTTCGTCCTTCAGCTCAGGAATTGATTGGGGGTCATTCTTAAAGATCTCGATTTTCACGTAACCCCAGAGAAAATAGTCAGATCACATGATCTTGGTGGCCAATGAACATCACCGTTTCCGGAGATTACAATACATAAAATAATTCAACAATTTAAACGCGTTGTTGTATTGTATACGTCTCCATTTTTATAAATATCATACATTACACTTTTCAAATGTCACAAGCCCCAGGCAAGTTCGCGACGCCATCTGTGTTTTATACAAGAATTTAAAAAAAAACGCTCAATTCGAAAGCCCCTCTACTAGACCACGAGGGATATACTATCTATCTAATCATACTCGATTACGAGGAATAGACTATCTATCTAATTGGGAAGAACTATCTAGCCAATTGCTAGAATGATTGTCTTACTTCTTGGGGTTACGGATAAGATTTTTGATTATTCCCAAATAAAACATCCCAGTTTTGTAAAAAAAAATTCGTTTGATAGCAGTGTTGACTCACCGCAAGTCGTGATGTGGTATTTCCATTGATTTATAATGAACTTGTAGGGAAATTCCTTACATGACTTGTGCATGTGCCACTGTAAGTTTGTGAGCTATCAGTACTTTAGTAAAATATTTATTCAAATATTACTTTGTTCTTATTACATTGAATACTATTCAATTTTATGTTTGTTGTGTTTTATTGAAAATTATATATTTTCATTTTTTTCTATCTTCTTTCTTTCAGAAGACCAACCATGGGGACAGTTCCACACTGCAAGACTACGCCATTCAAGACACCTAACACGGAATGTAAGTATTAAAATAAGTTTAGAGAAACTTTACTTCAATATATATCCTTATCGACCAAGAAAGGAGCATTGAGATGGTTTGTCCATGGAGAAAGAATGAATGATAAAAGATTTACAAAAATAGACTATACGAGTAGTTTGGGAATACCAAAGAAAACGTAGCATGGCCAATCAATCCAGTTCTGAAGGAGGTAAGAATGAGCCTTTATAATATGATATGAGACTATGCATAACGAGCTGTGTGAACATCGCAGAAGCAAAATAAGTGTGCCAGGATAAAACGAAGTGAAATGTGTTTTATTTATCTACCCCAATAGGTACGTGGTGTGAGGTTGATAATTATAATGATACATTTGATATTTTTATATACATGTGAAATAAATTACACCTTTTTTTTAATTCACCAAATATATTATTAGTTGACCCGTGAAACATAAAGCTGATGGTGCCTTGTTCTAAATGATTCGGGAAAGAGGAAAGATTAAGATGTTATTTTAATACTTTTTAGGACAATCGGTTTTATTTGCTGACCTGTTTTAGTTTACATAAATTTAATAAAATTATTTTGTTAATAAAAATCGCAATATTTAGTTCAGTTTCGGAAGAAAGTAAACTACTGGAGTATAGATTATTTGGAAAAAAGTTCAGCTTCAAACAAAACTTAAATAAAATCCAAAGTTCTCAACTTTTATTTTTAATTCTGTTTATTCTAAATAACAGTGATTCTTTTTTTACCTGACCTTATCCCGCCTGTGCCGAGTTGGCTCTTCTTGAATGATGGGTTTTCGAGTCCGCGCCTTTAAACATTTTATGCTTTTTTCACTGTTTAGTTAAGTGGTAAGTGCTTTTTATTTCCCAGTAACTTTTCTTCATTTCTAGGGGAGAATTTACCATATGAGTATTCTCCTTTCTTAACACATGACCTTTCATCTTTGATGATTTTCTGATATTCTACGTTATCGTCATCACATGACCTGCTGTCTCATACGATTCCCTCATCTTCTTTGTTATCTCCATCACATTATTTACCACCTCACAGGATTCCCTCATTTTCTCCGTTGTCACATACGACTTACCTTTTCAGACGATTTCATCACCTTCTACGTTATCGCTATCACATGACATATCTTCTCAAACGATTACCCCGATGACCTGCCATCATCTCCGTTATCGCACTTATCGTCACCTCTAAAAATATTGAACTTTTTTTTAATATTAAAAAAATTCTCTCTCCGTCAAAATCAATATGCCGATTCGTTTAACTCAACAGTTTGACTTGTTGAAATTTCTGTCGTGGGTTGACTTCAAATTTGTTTATTCTCTATCTATCACTACTTGACAGTATTGAACGATTTGTTAAGGTTGAAATTCGAGACTGTTGTGCAACTTTCGTAAAACATTGTTATCAACTTTCTTAATTAATTACCTTAGTTGTTTTTCAATATTTTTTAATTACTCAATATTAAATTCTACCAAATGTTATTTTATAATTATTTTATTCGAAATGTATGAATAAAATTCTTGTTGTTATAATTCTCTTTGAAAATTTACCCTTCTGTATCTACAGCTTTTAATCAAATTTATGAAAACTTTCTAGAGTACCGGTAAGATATTAATTTATTTTAATCATAATTCGACTAATTTGCATATTAAAATTAAACTCACAAAAGTTATTTATTGCTCAGCAATCATTTTAAAATCGACATGACTATCTTTTGAATTACTGAAGCCTTTTTGTAAAATGAGTTAAATACCTGTTTTAATTTTTAAGTTCTAAACGATTTTTTTACCTTTGACTTTTTTTTTACATAATATATATCGCGACCAAGCCTTTTTTTTAGAGCCATTCATTTGTCCCTGTTCCATCCCCGCTGTCTCTAGAAACGAATTAGGTTCCCTTACAATGCCAAGTCTTTTTTTAAAGAACCATGCATTTGTCCCTGTTCCATCCCCACTGTCTCTAGGAACGAATAAGGTTTCCTTACAATGCGATCGTGCACATCTTGGCAATGCATTGCCACACCGACTGGAATAAAGGTTGTTTTTTATTTATTTCATCAACATGGTTTTTAGTGTTTAATTTATTCACTGCTAAACACTGGCCTCTCCACGATTCTTCGAAAGTCGTCTGTTCATTACTGATGGTAAAATCCTTTTACCTTTCATTTTAAGTATATCATCCACCTGGCGTACCTTAGGTCGCTTCTAAGCCTTTAAATTCATTTCGGGTATCACTGGATGGGTCTATATACTAACGATTTTCTGTTGTTCTGCCTAATTTCATTACAATCGTTTTACGGTTGCAATTACGTATTTGGAACGTGTTTGAGAGCCAATTCATTAATTGCGTTTGTAGTCCGAAATGTCTATATCAACATTATTATCCATCGTGCACTATTACTGAATTATTTATGTCTTTGCTCTCATCAATATAACATCTTCGTGACCTAATTGGTTTGCCACCTGTCTTCCAACCCGTAGCTGCGGGTTCGATTGCCGTTGAAACCCATTTTTTAAAGGGTTTTTGTATGATTTTCACTTCAAGCTTGTTGAACATTTTTCTGGTTTATTGGAAGAGATTACTACTTTTCAATAAACCCGCAAAATTGGACCGTACTATACACAAAGAAAGTATGATGCAATACAATACGTATATTCGTATTCTTTGATGTGATAGCGTTGAATAGGAAATTATTCTCCTGTTTGACATAATTGTTTTTGTTATAGTTATTGATATATATTCCTTCTTTATTAAGAAGGCTTAAACAAACGTATGTGTTTGTTAATACCTATTATGTTACTACTATTGTTTGCACTCCCAACAGAAATCGATCCGGAACTTTTTGATGGCTTTTGATATTCGAAGTTTTTAGAGAGGTCAACAGCGTCCCGTTCCTGATATGTTCATTCATCACCAATTCTTATGGTATTCATTAATATACCCACCCGAACAAGTGAAGTTGACATGTTGAAAAGTATAATTGGGCGACATCTATAAATCGAGCCGTCATCATACGTGTTGGCAATAACATACTAGAAGGAGAGGCAATAACACTTGCATTTTCTAGTGTGTACGAGTATTATTATCCAAAGTCTAATTGGGTGCCATATTTTTATTTTTGTTGTATCAACGGGAACCGATACATAACCCAAGGGTATTTTTGATGCTGGAGTCGCTTTATTTCATTTTTATCATATTTACTATCGTAACTTATTTTTTCTTTGTTATTAGATTTTGTTTTCTTTTGTTAAATTTTTTCCTTTGATTTCTTTGTTCTTGCGTCTTCTTGTTTGTACAAGTCTAATTCACGTGACATTTCCCGATATAGTCCGGTGCAACGTCTTATAAGCATTTCTTCCCCTCGGCCCCTTATTGACCTGTTTCCTCGCATTTAGCAGTATGGCGTTTGAAAGTTCGTGTCGTTTACCTAGTGACATTTATATCAGACGAAATATAATGAATTACGCCTAATTGTGCGTTTTCAGCGAAGATAATTTCCTCCTTGACCTTTTAGGGATTTTCCATCGCTGTGGACTTTATTGGATTTTGCAAAAAAAATGCATTGAAATATATGTAAAATGAATAATACACTTTTAATTATGGTGAAAATGTAAACGTTAGAAATGAGAGTGTAGGAACCACGGTCGTCGCTGAATATTGTCAACATACACGGTCAACGACCGACGAAACGACCTTTGGATATGTCCAAAGGTCGCATACCAAAACATTGAAATTGTTTACCCACAAATACTATTTACGATACATTCCACAGTAGAAAGAGAACGCATCACGCTGTCTCGCCGTTTTCGCCAACAAATTGTCTACCCACAATACTATTTGCGATGTCTGCAATATTTCAATCGACCATTTCTGCACGCACAGAAGCGAGATAAAAATATATTGCGGGCGCACTCCCGCGCCCATTCCGAAATGTATAAATACCCACTTACCGATAAATAAAGCATCATTAATTATTAATTATTATTCATTGATTCATTCACTCTCTCTTTCCGCATTGCTAATTGACGTATTTTATTTAAATACCAAACAATCAAAATCATTATCGCGTCCTTCAAGGACATTCCGCTAAAAGAGTATTGCGTATATGAGTAGTAAATAAGTTGCGATAAGTTTGGGAAGACAGAAAAACGGGGCACGACCAAATGTATTAAATTTTGAAAGTGAGAAAAGCGATTTGCCTTTATAACAAGTGAATATGTATGATTTGGTATATAGAAGTTGTTGAAATGAAAGTGTGTGCCACGATGGAATGAAATATAGATCTGTTATTTTTGCCTATCTAAATAGGGATATGGGATAGTGGTGATGATGATTTTTTCGTCGTCTGTATTTTTTTTAAGTTTTGTTTTTCTGGATGATTATTTGTTTGTAAATTATTATTAACGGCTAGTTTGAACCTTAACAAAACATTATGTGTCATATTATATATTGTATAAATTCCCTTTTCAATAAGTATATGTATGACATAGTCAAACATACACTAATTTGGAATACATTTCAAATGTAAGAAAAATAATGAAAAAAAACCATTAAATACATACCATGAAATTCAGAGTGGGAAGACAAAATCAGATTTGAGGTAATGAAAGCAAGATCAAGGATAATGTTCTTGGGTAGAAGGGAATAGAATAAATATGTTTAGTAACTTTTCTCTGAAAATAGTTTAGAGAATAATTTAATTGAACTTTTTTAATTTGATCAAATGCACTTTTCAGGCTGTTTTTGTAAAGTTGTAGGTGTTATTAAATTTAGGTTTCAAACAGTTTTAAATAGTTTAAAATATATGACCTCTTTTGCAGAAAAATAATTTATGTTAAAAGTTTTACTGTTACCGGTACAAAAAAAGTAAAGATATACTATCGAGTAATGAGAAATTATTTTTTATTCAACTAATAATAAATTAGTTATCAAGACAATTGCTTGTAAGCTATTCTAACACAATGTGAAGTTCCATGAAGTTAAAGCCGAATTAAATACAAAATCCAGAACAGACTTGAACTAAAATTTTGTACATTTTATCGTTTAATTTTCTGGCTTCAAAGTACTGAACTACAAAACTCTATAGAACCTTTTCTGCTAATATGTAATGTTGAAAATACATTGGTTGATTTTAAAAATCTGAATATGTATCAAACATATAAGTTTCTGTAACTTTTAACATTATAGGCTTAAAAGAAAATCGGACATCAATCGCTTGAAGCATGATGGAAAGTTATTTATTGAACAGCTCTATTTTGCAGTAACTCTCAAATTTCACTAAAATATGTACATCAGGTTTTCAGATGTATTAAATTTGTCGAGCAAAGCAAAAGACACTCTATACTGAAAAAAACAGGTTCTAGCATGTACTGGCACCTCAAAAGATGTTCAAACGAATAACATCAAACATACCCAGAAAAAGAATTGGCCACTGCCTGACAGTTTCTCACACTTGAACAAAATCCACGTTCAAGACATCCCAATTTGCATATTTGGAGGGAGCAAAGAAACTTTTTACCACGTGTTACTGTTCCATGTTGACCTTTACATAGTGCATATAATTTTTACGTTTGTTTAAATAAATTTTTCCTGTCAGTGTGTATTTATCATCTTCTCTCACTCTTTATTCATCATTGATTTATTGACAAATTTAAAATTCTTTTGATTAAAAATATTTTACTCTATTGTCTAAATTTACGTTGTTTATACATAATTATTTTATATTTAACTTTACTTTCCTCTCTGCTATTGTCACAAATCATTCTTATATTGGATGCATAATGTTATTACTAAAAAAAAAAACATTATTTTATTCACGATGTTAGTAAACAGTATAAATATTTTTTTTACACAAGTCTATTCGAGACATGAGAATATCGCAATGAGCACTGCTCAAGTACCAGAACTTCTCTCTCACAAATTTCAGATTAAAACAGTTGGGTCAATATATTATATAAAAAACAAAACAGGGTTTCGATGAATACAATGCGTGCAGAAATTTACGAATCGATAATGTGTTATATCATGTATCTCGCACTGAGATCTTCATATAAATATTTGTCTGCTGCCGTGGTCTAACGGTTAGCATTTACGCTAAGCAAGCGGACGCTCCAGGTTTGATTCCTGACGAATTCACTTCCGGGCTGGTTTTATAAGACTATTTTACATCCGAATTTAAGAATCCAGGTGGCGCTCTTGTTAGCGACATTGGAGTTTTTTAACCTCACTTATTTCCTTAGTATTTTGATCTAGTTAGAAAGCGCTTTTGAGGTGGTCGTAATGGTTGGCAAACAGCGCTGTATCAAATTATACGAGAAAAAAAATAATGATAATAATGAAATCACTGGTATAACTTTTTTAGCAACTTTTGGTCCATTTCCCGATTTTACTCAACGACGATTTTAATTATGATTGTTCTTACATACGGTGTTAGATTAATATTAGTAATAACAGTAATTTTAAGAGGACCATAGAAAATTTATTTAAATGTTATGCGTACAAAATTATGTTAAAACCTTAGAACAATAAAAACCATATTTTTTTCTGAGCTCGCTGAACTCCTAACAACACGTGATCACTCGTTTTCACACCCAATAAATACAAAAAATAATACAAATATCGAGAAACCATTGAAATACATAAAGCATACAGAGAAAATAAAAATATCATCATCAATTAAATTTATCGTCTTCTCCGCTTCTAACCCTATTCCCCGTTAGTACCATAAACAACAAAATGCACAGACACTTTTGCTCTATTTATTTTATCAAGAACAACGCACGTCATTGCGTAATTGATTTATATGTTTTTTGATTTTATATTAATTATGGAGTTCCACAAAGTGACGAAAGAGTTATTTAAACTACTAAATGTAAGGATTTTTAATACTAATGATGTACTTTTTTGTTTTCACAGGGCGATATCGCACCAAAGCTCGCAGTCAAAGACAACCACAAGCCAGTCTTCACAAACTGTTCCTTTTACCTGCCTTCCGTCCTAGAAGACTCCGATATTGGAACCTACGTCTTCACGGTAAGTGACCGCATTTATAAAGCATTTTTAAAGATTTTTCTCGGTGGTGGTGGTAATAGTATCAGCACATATGTATATAAGTGCAAGTGGTAGCAGTCGACGAAAATGATTTAAAAGCTTTGATGGAACCAAAATATTTGTGGAGCATGAAACCTACATTGCCAATGTATAAATATGAATTGAAAAAAAAAATCGGATGAAATCTTTGTTGCCACATCCAAATGATTCGCGTCCTCATTCCCTGAATACCCAGGCGTCCCAAGATCGATTTACTTCAGGACTGGTTTTCCTTTCCTTATATACACTTTACTTTCGTTGCATCAAGTATAATAAATCCTGCACATATTGACTTAACAGTTTAAAAATATAGACTTGACAGTTAAATAAATAAATTATATAATGGGGATTCAATATTTTTCTGACAAAAAATGCCGACTTGGATATATTTCAGCTGATTTGTTGTAAAAAAAATCACGTTTACAATACTTTATTATTATTTGAATATTTATGATTAAGTGCAAATAGGGTGGAATAATATCATTCTTTTATGGTTTCTCTATATTTTCTGGGCATTAACAAAACAAATTCTGTATTCCGAGTCATTAGGCAATATGATATTTTTGCACAAAGTTATTTTTGCAAATTCTCGATTGTTTAAATATTAAAGATCAAATGACGCGACATTTATCGCGAAATTCGTTTCAAAGAATTTTTAAAGAAGAAAAGCATTTTAAAGCCTTGAAAATAAAGTATTTTTATTGTGTTTTTTCTTTTAATAGATTCGCATTCATGTCATATGCTGAGTTGTTGAATTCCATTGTTTGAAATCCAAAGGTTTCTTAGTTTTATTTTGTACACAAAAATAAATTAATGTTATTTTAATAAATCGCGTTTATTTAATGATTTAAGATATAATTATACCTAAAATCATAATATTTTTCTTAAGTTAACTGTTGTATGTATGTTAGTTGATTACATTTAGTAAAATCAACTTTCTTATTATTTTTACCCTGTGCTTTCTATCCAGAACATAGGGATGCCATTTGGGTCAGTTCACGGCCTAGAACTTTACTTTACGTTAAGCCGTGACCGAAGAAGTTCCGAAGCGATCTTTGGTTATTGCAATCGTCTGAATTCAATCCATAACTTTGGATATAAATATACAAAACATCTTTGCAACAGCAAGTTGGAACGACAATCGTAAGTTGGCGGATCAAGAAATAGACATGCAGACAGTATCAGTAAGATGTCTGAGCTTTTTGATTAGGAAATTGACGACCAATTCTTCAGGACCAAAGTCAGCAGAAACGAATTTTTTTTGTAGTGTCCAAGATGAATTTACTACAATATTTTTTAAATTTTTTCAACATTTTCTGTCACAGGTGAAAGCTGAAGATAGAGACCCACCAGATAATGGTGGAACTGTAACGTACCAGTTTGTATCAACTTCTGGTGAAAAACACAAGTTCCAGATTGATCCAAAAACAGGATCTATCAGCACAGCATATGTGAGTATATGTGTATTAAAGAAAATAATATTTATCCTTAATGCGATGTCTGTAAAACCCCCACTTACCCGTCTTAATAATAGCTGTATTATCTATTCTGATGGCTATTGATTTAATTTTTTGTATAGCTTATTTCAAAATTAAATTATTCAAATATAAAGTCCCAAATTTTATACGAGTAATATTGAGTTTTTTTTAATTAATTTCTTCCTTCTCGGAGAGTTTCTTAAAAACTTAAGTAGTGGAATATACAGTCATAATGTGATCCATGCAAAATTGCATGATATAAAAAAAAACACTTTATTTCCGTGTTCTACGTCATCAGTAAGATACAGGCAAACGCCTAGTTTACTGAGGACACGACAAATAAAAGGCAACAAACCCATATGAAATCATCAATGAAAGGCAACGGACCATATAAATTGAGTGTCCGTCCGCATTAAATTACCTTTTGTGTTTTTTTGTATTAATTCCGTATTTAAAAAAAATCATATCCCGTATCAATAAGTAAACATTAAAATTATAATAAGAGTAAATCATAGAAAGCAATTACCATAAATCCTACTGGTTACGATTAAGTAGCCCAAAACCTAACATGCACTTTATTATTATTCTTTTCATATATCGGTGTCTTCCTATCGAGTTATTGAAAAAAATACTTTTCTGCTAGATTGAAAATATAATCCATGCAAAATTATTTCATAGGAATCAATTGCTTGCCGTCGATCCTATTTGTTTAAGTTGCCTTAATCCAAACATGTACTATATTTCTATATACATTTTTATTGAATAAAAAGTGTTATTATTTCTGTCGAGTTATCAAATAAAAAAACTATTCAAAATAAGAAACAATCACTTCTTTTTATGCCTGACGCATAAATCCATTTTTAATTTATGGAGTTGTGTAATTGAAAAATAATGGAAGAAAATATCACTCAAAGCTTTTTAATTGACGTTAAATTTACAACATTAAATAAAATGCAATAAAATTCCACGAAAGCAACATTTAACGTCGTATAAAATGTAATATTCAAGTTTGATATTATTGTGAGCGCTGGTTTTCTTGGAAAATTCATAGTAATGGAAATTTGATAGCAATATTTAGAGTGCGATACATCGCATAGTGATTACTTCACATTTCCTCCGTGTATTATGGAAGGCGAAACATATTTCCGATGCACGCCAGGCAAAACTTTTCGAAAGCTCTTTCAATGAAAGCAAAATTTTACTTGAAAACTTATAAACATTTTAACATCTCCGAACAGATGTTTTTAAAAGTTTTTTATTGAACTACTTGAACCGAATGAGTTTGTTACTTTAAAAAAGAATATACGCAGAAGAATATGTGTGAAAAGCAATCGCAAATTCTTTAAAAATTGTGTACAGTAGTATGCTTGTTCCACCCTTGATATATACTCGTAGATGCTTAGCCTAGGCATTGAAAGTGAGTAATAAGATCAGAATATATGACGTGGAAATGCGTGCCTTGCGTGGAATATCGGGTAAAACCATGTTTGACAGAGTAAGGAATGATCGGATAGAGGATAACTGTTTGTTAAGAGACAGACGTTATAAGTAGAATTAAGAAAGGAATATTAAGATGGTTTTGACCAAATTGAGAGAATGGGTTACAAAAGACTTAAGAAACTAATTAATATGTCTGAAATTAATCGAGGGTGAGGAAGATGTAGACTGAGGAAAGAGTGGAAGAAAATATATAAATTTTTACCAAGAAAATGTAAGGGAAACGGATGATCATGTACAAGGCCACAGCTGTTTCATGGATAGAAAAGCGTGGAGATATATCCTCTCTGCCTACCTTAAAACGGACACCGTGTGATTTTATGTATAGTTGTATCTCCAAGACTGCTTTGAATAGGAATGTTATTTTATTTTCTTTGTATAATCCATGTGGATTATAGTATTTATAGCAGTTTGAAAGATTCCAAATATACAGTAAAGGAAATTCCAAAAAAAACAAATATTGATTTAGTCGAAGTCTCCTTTTTTAAAGTTTTCCAGTTTAAATAAAATATTCATATTGGCTTGATCGTCTCAATATTCTCAAGATCATGTTTGTCGATTTTCACTTGACGTATTTTTAGTAAAATTATTTATGAACTAGACGATTGACCCGTAACTGCTATAATACTAAATTATAAAACGGTGTTTTAAAATATTTACGGTATTAACTACTAAATTCTCTCATAAACACACTTTATATCAAATTCCCAAATAAAATACCGGATTAATAAATACAACAATACCGTCCCGACACATCACCTGACAAATTAATGTTAAAATTATAAAACCTCAATCATGGCTATAATTTATTCAACACTTGATCAAGACGTGGATGAAAATAAAGTAATTCAATTTTATTTTTTAATTACACCAGCGCGCCTCATCTTATTTCCAAAAGTGAAAAGATATAGTGCGACTTCTGTTAATACAAATCAAAACTATCTAAATCATTATTGACAATGATGTGCTATTTTGGCGACATCTGTTTTTAGATTTTACATTTTTTTCATTCCGGATAAACTTTGATAATTATTAATATGATTGGTATAGTTGAATAACATGTTTAAATTTTAGTTTATTTTATATATTACTTATAAAATATATATATAATACTATGAATATGTTCCTTGAATCATTCAAACTAAAATTGAAAATTCGTTCTGAATGAGTTCTGCCATCTATCGAGTATTGAACAAATTTATTCCATAGTAAAGGTAAGAACAAATTCATCGAATCATCGGATACCCAACTTATTTATCTAAGAGCTGAAAGTTGAACAAACCCTGGCGAACAAATCTCCTCCTGTAATATTCTGTAGTTTAAAGTCAATAACACACCTATTTGAAAGTTTAATCTTAATATTGCTTCACGCTTGATGTTCCCATTAACTTTATATGAGAGTGTCAAAATGAAACCTTAACTAGACGTGAATTACATTTTGATGTAAATTTCCATACTAGACTGTAAACTGAGAAGCATTCGCTTAACTGAAGTCATGAATGCGTATTTCGAAGTACCTCATCATGGTTTATGGGGAAGGTTTTACATTTTGTAAGTATGTCAGTGTGCCGCATTAGGATCGTTACTTTGTATGTGAAAATTACCGTTTTTATGTAGCATATTGATAATTTTATGAAATATAAATCATTCTAAAGGATAATCATGCTTTTATAAACACATCATAATGTCAATGACAAAACTTTTGTTGCCTATTTTAGGTATAATATTCGTACTTACGATGCATTGTGAGTATGAATTTACTTCTCTACTTCCAGGATTTTTACTCGAAAATTTGGTTTTATAAATTCTGAAATTCGAATATGTTTTTTTTTTGTTAGAATATTTATGAAATACATATTAACATTAAAGCCGAGTTCTTGAGTGTTTCATAATGATATTGGGCTTGTTTGTTTTGAATTATAATTAATATGTTTGAAAAAAATCTTTTTGCTTTGAAATATTTTCTTGAACCTTTGAATATATTATTTTTTTTTTGCGCGCAGGTCTTCGATCGTGATGAACCAGCAAGAGAGAAAGAAGCTTACATCACGGTGAGAGCATCCGATAATGGACAGCCACAATTGGACGATGTGTGTACCATAAAAGTAGTTATTGAAGATATCAATGATAATCCACCTGTTTTTGACAAAGTGGTAAGTAAAGAAGCGTTTTTATCTTTTACTTTCTAAATATGCACAAAAACTTACTTTATTTAACAAAATCCCAGGAAACTCGACCTAAAAGTCGAATCACATCGAAACATATTGAACTCAATTTATAAATATCGCATCGCATAGTTTGAAGAAAAATACTTTTCGAGACCCATCTGAATCAAATAGACCAAATATATTATCAGCGAAACAGTGAAGGGAAAACTATTTTTAAGTACGTTTTCTATCTATAAAAGTCTTAAATATAGTAATGATATCACCTTCTCTCGAGGTTTTAGGAATATATTATATATGAGTATAATATCTGTGCAATCTGAGTTACATATATTTTAGGAATAAATTATATATGTATGAGTATAACATCTGTGCAATCTGAGTTACATATGTTTTAGGAATATATTATATATGAGTATAACATCTGTGCAATCTGAGTTACATATGTTTTAGGAATATATTATATATGAGTATAACATCTGTGCAATCTGAGTTTCATATGTTTTAGGAATATATTATATATGAGTATAACATCTGTGCAATCTGAGTTACATATGTTTTAGGAATATATTATATATGAGTATAAGATCTGTGCAATCTGAGTTACATATGTTTTAGGAATATATTATATATGAGTATAACATCTGTGCAATCTGAGTTACATATGTTTTAGGAATATATTATATATGAGTATAACATCTGTGCAATCTGAGTTACATATGTTTTTTTTATTTCAAATAATCACAATCATAAAGATTCATATTATCGCGATATCCTAATGATTCTTTGGTTATCGTTAACATTCCTGTTACAAATAAAAATGGGCTATAAAAGTATTGGAAAAAAATTGCTGTCGAACAATTTTCCATATTATCCATCTATAGAAGTCGATATTTTTTATTCGTGTGTTCCAATTTGTGACTTAAAAATTGGAAAATATTATATAATTATTTTAAAAATCAAATTCCGTATGAAGAATCATAATATACGAGTAAATTTCATCGAAAATAGTTTTTTTTATGTGTCTTAATTTTATTCATAATTTAATTAGTTTTAATAATGCAATTACCCAACGAAATTAAAATTTATTTACTTTTTATAGAAAATACTTTGCTTGACTTAATACAGCATGAGTTTTGATTTAACGAAAAAAAAAAAAAAGCAGTTCGACAGTTTTTGATCTATGAAAAAAAATCTTTCAATTTTCTTCCGAACTGTGGCAACGTGATCTTTTAATCTTATTAACTTTTAAAAGCCTCGCTTTGGAAGTGACCAAATTAGTGGATTTTGTATAATCTTTTGAAATCCGTGCTTAGGTGCGATTTGCAAATAAAAAGTATATTTTACCACTGGGACTTATCAAATAACTATGAGATTTCGTAAAAGCTTAATCCCTAATATTTCAGTCCATGCCTTTCACTTTGTAATTTTGTTAACTACTTCGAAATTTTCGTACCCAATTGTTTTAATTTATTTATTAAAATTACATATTTAATTGTTATTTCACCCGATTTGTTATGAACAATAATGCAAAAGATGTATTTGCTAGTAACTTGGATGAAATATTTTTTTGAAAACATTAGAAATACTAATATTTATTTTTTATTCACTGTATTTACATCCTTAGGACAATTGTTTAGATTTCTCAGGTATTTGTTAATTGTAAAAAATGTAGGAAAGAATTTGTATTACTTATAGCCGTAGCTGTCGTTTTGAGCATTGAAATATAGTTTTTCTAATAATTAATCAGTATTTCTGATTGCTTGAAGATTCAAATCTATTATAAAGTTGTATAGTCTTAACCTGTTCACCGCGTTAAAAATCAAATTCCACGAATCCTGTGCGCGGCACAACTTCAGCGTTTTTAAATTTCTAAGTTTAAACACATATTTTGTTTAGAACCACTGATATTTGATTACAACACCAAGTAAACATGACACTTAAGTAATTTTCTGATAATAAATAATAGTCATTACTCTTAAGGAGACTCATGAAATAAAGGAGATAAACTAAAAATTACGTAAAATAAACAAAGGAATGCTACGATCAAATCAATGCTTCATGACACTCACCCAATCAAATGCATATAGCACTAGTAATGTTTATTTACGTAAGAGAGACTTAGTAATGTTTATTTACATAAAAGAGACTCATCACAGGACTCGATCCGCGTGACAGGTCGTTAATGCTGGAAATATTGAGAAACCAAAAAAAATCGGCGCTCTGTTTATTCAACAATATCTCATAAACTAATATATTATTTGACAAGGTTTTCAGAGATGTCGCTAGAATAAAGATTATTTTAAATTTTAGTTCAATTTTTATTCCGGTTTTGTGTCATTCTTTTTAAGTATTTGTTATTTGAAACTTGGATTGTCGTCAGATCACAGGCGTTTGTGCTTCCCGCGGGGAACACGTTAATTCTATTACGTTTGATTAAAAGTTAAAAACTTTCAAAAAATTATTAAGTTAAAAATCTTCTATTGTTTTTTATGTGACTTAACCGTCGATTTAAGTTTTTAATTAACCGTTTTTAACCAATATGTTTTGCTGTTCACTTAGGTCTTCCGTGGAGACATATGGAAGGTTTGTTAAAATTAAAATGTGGATGTGTTTGTCGTTTAATTTGCTTGCATGAAATTTATTACTTGGGTTTTAATTTATTCTGTTTCTTTATTTTTTTCTTTTTAATTCGAATCGATGTTGTACTTTTATTTTTCAATTCCATTATTATTTTTCAAAATCTTTTTTCATTTTAATTTTTAATATTCAAATTTTAAATTCATTTACCTTATTAGAATTTAAAATTTACGAAACAATATATTTTTTTTATCATGTGGAAACATTCTGAACTATGTTAAATGGAATATAATTTATAATAATTTAATCGCTTTCCAACAACACATACAGCTTATCGTTTGAAAATTACATACATTTAGTTCATATGCATTGCAATGATTTACTACAACACGTGTAAAATGCTTGGCACGGGTCTTGTAAACATGCCTTAGTAACTTCCGACTGTTGTTTGGTGATTGATGGCTCTGCACCAAATGCACTCTTCTGCATTTTAAAACACCACGGTTTGTGCAAAGCTTGCAATATTAACACACTGATGAAAAACTTATTGTGCAAACCAGTCATACTGTTAAAAGGAATAAATTTTATAACCTTTTTTTCGAAAATATTCACAACACAGATTTTCCATATCAGGGGAATTCAGTTTGATGATGAGATATATTTTAATGGCTATGTATACTTGTATACTAGTGTTACATAGTCGAGTTTTGTAATGTAAATAATCTAAAAAATATACAATTTTGACTTAAACAGAGTGGATAAAGTCAAGTTCTTCTTCGATAAACTTAGATTTGCGTAAATTTACCACATACCAGATTATTCATATCTAAAATACCAATAATTGTTATTTCGAAAGGGGTAAAGCAAGGATGCGTTATATGACCTTGGTTGTTTAATATTTATATAGATTCATGTGTGAAGGAACAACAGTTCAATTTTTGGCATACAAATGTCAAAAGGGAACGTATGCGGATTGTTCAATGCAGATGACATGGTATTGTTGGTGGAGAGTGAAGGTGAATTGCAGATTTTAATAAGTTTATTGTATGAGAGATGCAGAGAGAAGGATCAGAAGATGAATGTTTGATAAATCCAAAACAATGGCGACAGAAAAGTGTGAAGGGAAAAGTAAAAGCGACATATTTGTAAAAAATTAAAGATTGCAATATAGTGCAGATGCAGATGTGAATGGAAGGCGTATGAGAGGAAGACCAAATAAGCTAAGAAATTATGCTATTTAGGCAGTATATTCTCAGATGATGGAAGAGTTAATAGGGATATCAAACGGCGTGTAGTATTGGGAGACAAAGTCAATGGAGCACTAAAACATATATATAGTACTCGAACCGGACAGTATCAAAATCTGTTAAGATGATAGTCTACAATAGTATTTTGGTTCCAACTTCGGTGTGTTGGAGTGAAACGTGGACGTGGAAAAGACAGAGGAGCCAAATAAATTTTGCAGATATGTGTGCATTGAGAGAAATACATGGGGTGGCAATGTGTGACAGAATGAAGTGGTAAGAGATGAATGTGAATTGAAGGCTGATGTGTTAAGTAAAATGAATAAGAGAACGTTGAGATGGTTTTGACATGTAGAACGATTGAATGAAGAAATAATAACAAAACAGTGCAGATGTGAATGGAAGGCGTATGAGAGGAAGACCAAAGAAGCATGTTTGGATCAAGTTAATGATATTCTGAAATTTGAAAAGTAGAAAGAGAAATCGTAAAGGTTGTATGATGAGCTGTTTGGATGTGGAAAAGGCTAAAGATGTGTGCCGAGTTAGGAAAGTATGGCGCTCTATCCTCTCTTTATACCCCAACAAAGTAATATCATGTATGTTTGTATGAAAATACCGAAGACCCTTTTGGGTAAACATAATTATGCAAATCATTTTTTAATTATATATAAAAAAACAATTTTTTAGATTATATTTTTGTCATGGCTTTATCATGAAATGTTTTCTTAAAATGCTTAGTGTTATTATATTTTCTATTTTTTTCTTTTTCTTCCTAGTCCTATTCGGAGTCAGTTCCTCAAGACCTGCAGAATGATCGAGAGGTGATGAGGATATCCGCTACAGATATTGACGATGGCAACAACTCAATAGTCCGATACAGTCTGGACAATACTTCTGAAGACCACAAGTACTTTTCTATAGATCTTACGTCTGGAGTTATATTCCTCAACAGAACAATTGACGTAAGTTTTTCAATGATTTATCGAGTTGAATATTTTGTGATAGTAATCCAATAAATATATTTACTGAAGAGTTTTTCCAGACAAAATATATGAGAATGTTTTGCGGATTGATACTCAAAGCGAAAAATGTTCATTTAAAACTGGCGTCATTGAACAACCCTTGCAAGAAAAAAAAACTGCAACAACATAATTTTTTTTATTGGGTTCAGTTTCGACAAATGTGTAGTCCATTTATAATTTATAAAATTTTTCAAATACGGCAATGATTCAATACTCGTAAAATAATGATTAGTGATTCTTGATTATGGAATAAATAAGGTTCGAAAAAAAATTGGCATGACATGCATTTTTTTTTAACATGAACAGTTACTGCTTTTTTAGCGACAAGGGCAAGGACAGACATAAATAACAACATCCATACTTTCCTGCTTTGATATATAATTAATAAATAAATATAGGTTTATTGATAGCAACATGCTATGCACATATTTAAATACATTCCAAAATCACATATATATTTCAAGATAAATATTAGAAAATACATCGAAAAGAAAAGCTATCAAACGGTCTGGGTTCATCTCACAACACCCACCGGCCGAGATACCCCATCAATATAGAGCGAAATTTCAAAATTTAAAAATGAGCACCAAAAGTAGAACAAAATGGTAATATACGTCATTCGAAAGAAAATTTTCTGCTCAACAAGATATTGTGTTTGCTTTTACGTTACACATATTATTTTATTTGATTACAAGCCTTCAAAATGGAATGTCAAGTAGACGAAAGTGAGCATTTTCGACACCTCCTTCTGTTCGCGTTCAATCGAAGGAATAAAGCTGTCAAAGCTCCTCGCGATATTTGCGAAGTGTACGGTGAAGATGCTATAAGTAAAAGGTCAGCTTGTCGATGGTTTTTGCGTTTCAAAGACGGTAATTTCGACCTGAAAGACATGGAGCGATTCGGACGACCAGTGGACTTCGATGAAGACCGCTTAAACCATATTATTCACGAAGATCCCCTTCAAACATTTTTCATCACCATTTTAAAACCATTTTTCATCACCAGTAATTATGCGGTAAAGGAACCTTTGCTTGTGGCCATGCGTAGCTCGATGACGCGCGATCAAACCAGCAGAAATTGTCGAACGTTGATTTTTGTTGTTTTCACTCAAAACATGTGGAACCCAAGCGCCGAACTTCTGGACTTTTCCTATTGATTTAAGATGGCGGTATACAGTCATGTGACTACAATTCATCTGCTCAGCCAATTCTACGGTGGTTTGAAGAGGATCTTCAAATCCACTGGAGGTGTCGAAAATGCTCACTTTCGTCTACTTGACATTCCATTTTGAAGGCTTGTAATCAAATAAAATAATATGTGTAACGTAAAAGCAAACACAATATCTTGTAGAGCAGAAAATTTTCTTTCGAATGACGTATAACATTTACCATTTTGTTTTACTTTTGGTGCTCATTTTTTAATTGAAAAAAAACGGATACAACTTATGTTAACACTCAATACATTCCAAAATCACATATATATATTTCAAGATAAATATCCAAAAATACATCGAAAAGAAAAGCTATCAAAAGGTCTGGGTTCATCTCAAAACACCCCCCGGCCGAGATACCCCATCAATATAGAGCGAGCCCAGCCGCAAACACATCAGTTATTTTTCAGCCCTTGTACTTGTAGATTCAGAAAGAAAACACCCTTGTACTTGTAGATTCAGAAAGATACCAAAAAAAATTGCAGAAAAAGTAAACTCACGAATACTGTATCAGATTAATTCAATTAAATAAATATAGGTTATTTGACAGTAACATAGTGTGTACATACATTAATATAAATATATTCCGAAATCGAATATATCTCAAAATAAACTGCAAAAAATACATTTAAGAGAGAAGCTATTAAAAGGTCCGGGCTTACCCTATAACAACATTCCCCAACCGAGCTACACCCCACTAATATAAGGCAAACCCGGCCGCGAGGATACCAGGTGTCTCAACCCACACCCTTGCACATGTAGACTAAGAAGAAAAAAAAACGATATATATATGGCAGAAAAATAAAATTAAAAAGTAAACCCACAAATACCACCCCAGGTTATGTTACTGTAGGGTACCCACGTCCCTAAAATATTGTCAACATGCAGGGTCAACGACCGATGAATCAACCTCTGGATATCTACAATTGTCACATACCAGAAATGTCAACACTGTTTACACTCAAATAATATCTACATCGCATTCCAAGGTAGAAAGAGAACATATCACGCCGTCTCGCCGTTTCGACAATAAATATCCTACCCACTGTAGTATCCGCAGCGCTTGCGACCACCTCAGCACGCGCAGGAGTGAGATCGAGATATACCGCGGACGCAGTCACGCGTCCCGTTCTGAAATTCTATATATACCTACTTATCGATGAATAAAAGCACTTGTTATTATTCGCTTGACCATTCATTTATGTGTATTATTTACCGACTATTCACTCTCACTTTTATCGCATTCCTGAATCGACGTATTTTATTTTAAATACAAACAAATCAAAATCATCACGACGTATCAAATTAAGCATCCCGCTAAATTACCAAACGTAAAATCACGTACAATTCTACGAGTACATTCAGTTTTTAGAATTAAGTGAGTTTTTCTATGCTGAATTCATTTATGAAATACACATATTACCGTTCATTTTTATTATCCATGTTCATTAATTTAATTAAAATTCATTTTTATTATCCATGATTAATAAAAATGAATTTTCATATTGTAATACTTATCTCCTGTAAATTCATCAATATACCTATTTTCGTTCAGTTTGTAATTTTTCTCATTTTGTTATTCAAAGTGATACTCAAATATAATCTCATAGATACGTTTGTGGATAATAGTTATTATCCACATTAGTTGATGATAAAAACGTTGATTGATTAGAAGACATGAATGAATAAATAAAATCACTGACAATGAGAAATATAATTTCGAAAAAAAATGTACTAGCTCAATATTGGTCTTGGAGCTAGCTTGCCAGAAAGCTTATTTAATTATTATAGTTGACTTTCATGGTGAAATATATTTAAAAAAAATGACGATTTTTCTAACAAAATAAACGTTTCAAAAAATACATACATTTTTTGAGCATACATTTGAGTCGATCAGGGTAATCTTTTGTTAGTTTGAAACTACATAATACGTGGAAAATTAAAATTAAAATTGAGATCTTAAATAAGACATTGGCTTATTGCTTATTAATTTAAAATTAAAATAAGCAAAGAAAAAAAAATAATGCATGCTTGATGTATCACAAGGTTTCATTTATTTACACAATGAAAATAAAAAAACTCAATACACAAGTTAATAGTACTTAAGTTTGTTTTTATGTTGTTTATAGTTAAGGCATTAACGTTGTGGAGGTTTAAAGGCATTGTAATTTATTTTTAACAAACACTGTTTATTCCACTTTTTTATGACGGTATAACCCTACCGGTTTCAAGGCTTTCACCTAGTTTACGCAATGAACCGGTCTGTCATTAAAATAACCTATAAATTTAAATTTAAAGTTTCGACGATAATGTATGTTTGAAGGGTGAATTAGCAATGTTTGAGTGATGTTTGTTTCTTGGAAAATGTGATATTGCACATTTGCATGTAATTTTGTTTATGTATCTGCCATTTTTTTCCTACTAAGTGTTGTATTTTTTAAGACAAAGAAGGGGTCGTGAATTTGGTGCAAATGTAGATTTTAGTGAAATTATATATGGACTTCGCTACGCTTGCCTGTGTAATCCGAAAAAAATCCAACTGAAATATTGTCTACTTTTAAGATTTTTTTACATCACATCTAGATATATTTGTAGGCTTACAAGTGTCGACATTATACAGATTTGAATGTAAAAACATCAAAGGAATGTGTAAATACTCTCTGCTGCGTCGCAAATACGACATCTAATTTTCTGTTTTCTTCAATGTCAACAATATTACCCGACCGTGAACTTCAGCATTTCAAAATCTATAGACGTTTAGTTTTTCCATTTTCAAGTTCAACTCTGATTTTTGGTATTTATCAGATTGTTTATTATATTATATATAGCCATCAAAATAACGTTTGAAATATCGAATAAGAATTTTATAGAATTTTTCGTTAAAAATATGTTGTACTCGTGTATGCCTATGCTTGTTGATCGCATTTAAATTTGAATGCCGTGAAATAAGTAAGATATCGGTTGATTTTTTTTGTATTTTCGTCTCGAAGCATCGAGATTCTAGTGTCTCGTGCACATATGACATAAAGTTCACTACATGGTTGACTTCATACTCCCAAGAAATATGCTCTTTAATTAGACGATGAAAGTCAGAAGAAAGCACGGTGGGCAACGAAATATGTAAGGACATGCCTTCTGACACGTTCAAAAACATAAATGCTCAGCACAACTGAGAACAGCACCAAATCGAATCAAATGGCATAGAACACAATGGAAAAATAAGACAAATAATAAGCGAGTGCTGAAGGTCAGATCCTTGCCTTATATGCAACAGGATATGCCTATCATAAATTATCTTATTTAGTCATTCCCGGTGGTACCAACAAGTTCCCTAATCCCCTATTTTATACTGTGCCTTATTTTATACTCATCCTGGGTGATGCGCATTCAATTTACGTTTAAACTACGCTTAATTTGAAAATTATAATTTTTTTCTTATTTATGATTCTGAAATCGATACTCTGGTTTAGTTTAAAGATAATTTTTTTATATTTTGAGCAAAAGTATTTCGTTTTGTTTGTTTTATTCCCGATATCTAGTGTTGATTTTTGCAAATTGCATATTAGTAAATACGGTCAGTAATATGTTGTTTATAGTTAAGGCATTAACGTTGTGGAGGCTTAAAGACATTGTAATTTATTTTTAACAAACACTGTGAAATGGCTAATCATTGTCACCGTGAGAATCACACTTTTTCTATCGATGATGCCAAATTCTTACATATTAGCGGCAACGGAAATAAATTGGACAGATTAGAGGCCCTAGAAATTTCTAAGTCAGTATACCGATCGGAGCATCTGTTGAATAGTTATTTCCCCAAAATCTCCCCGCTCCTGGCCGAAATTATACCTAGCCTTCCTCATCCCCCCGCCTCCAACCGTTGAAGTGTCTATATCGGTGCCAGTTCGAACAGCATTTAGTCTTGTTTGCGCTCCCCTGAAGATGAGGTGAAAGCCTTGAAACCGGTAGGGTTATACCGTCATAAAAAAGTGGAATAAACAGTGTTTGTTAAAAATAAATTACGGTCAGTAATGTATAAAGAAGATTTTGTGAGAGATCTGATTTTATATTTTATACTTCACAATTATTAAAATATTATTTTAATTTTGGAATAAAGATTATATGTTTTTTTTGGTTTGTTTTCTTGTTAAAACAAATATTTTTTGTGAAATGAATTTCGAACTATCACTGTATTTTCACAACTGTTTGGTTATTGATAATTTACGTGAAGGGTAATATTAACATTAAATAGGGCTAGGGTAATATTAATATTGTGTAAAATGAAATATTTTTGTACAGAAACAACCTGGCTACAAATTCAAGTTGGGGGCCAACGCTCGTGACCTGGGTGAGATTCCTCAAAGCAGTGACATTGTCCTGGACATCCAAGTGGTAGAGTCCAACAAAAAGAGTCCTTCATTTATCATAGTTCCTGCCCAGGTCATCCGGCTTAAAGAAAACTTTACTGACTTCAAAATTCCAATCGCTACACTTAAAGCTGTGTAAGTATAACACTTCACTCATTATTTTAGAATATAAAAATACATGCTTTTTTTAAGGTCTTTTCAGTATTTAAGTTTGCTGAACGACTCCGTATATATTCAGCGCAAGTTTCCAGTTGATTTTTAACACAGTCCATTAGTTTTCAGTTTGATTTTTAAACTGATTTTTTAAATTTAGAAGACTTTAGTTTGTTTTTTTTTTAACTGATTGTTAAAATTTAGAAAACCTAGATTATGCGTAGCAAATCATTTTTGGTTGCCTTATTTTAAAAAAATATTCTTACGTTTTCAAAATAATAAATGTAATAATTGCTTATTACGTCCTGTTATGCAACAAACTTAACCTTAAAGACCTGTTGGTAACGTAACGACAACAAAAAATACATGACTTGTATAGCGCTGCGTCGTTAAATGCTATTTTCTCAAAGGCGCATTGTTTTTGAATTGACAAAAAGCAGCCAACAAGTGTCACCAAATAAATTCTGACAAAATGATGTGTAAATGTGTTTTGAAACCGTGATGCCAAAAATGAATTACTAGCCTTCTACTACAGACTATCGGCACCAATGCCCCTGGTGTTTGGGTAAATTTCTAAATTATTACGACATAATAGTGACGAAGGATTATAAATCTTCAAAACCTTAAGGCAATTTGCACAGCCCACCCCGTCTGGTAAGTGCGTAGCATCGTTTTAATTCTTTCAATTCATGTATTGTACAACAATTAACAAATTTTACGCATTGTCCTTGCACGTTTAATATACGACAAGTACCATTGAAATTTTATTTGTTTTATACTACGAATCCTTTTTATTGAAATTGACAAATTAAGGTTTTTATCGCGTATTTTCTTTTTTTATGCTCGACAAGTTTCGACGCGTCAATCTGGTATCGAAACTAGTCGAGCATAACTCATCCTCGTTTAGATAGTGCTCCCGAGTTTTTTTTATGTTTTTGTACAAGTCTATGGGATTAATAAAAAAATGAACTCTTTTTGACTTTCGTATTATTTATTAGTATACTATTTGCTTTATTAAAAGATTTCCGTACCTGCTTGGTATGGACACGGCATAGTATTTTAGCATATTGAAGTGGACTATAGACAATTTTCTAAGCAACATGATTACATAATATTCTTTTTCAATTTTTACGCTTTTATCCTTAGCATTCAAAGCCATGACACAAAATAATCTCGATATATTTCACGGAACAAGACTGCGACCGCGCGCTATCGTGATTCAGTGCTTAAACCCTTGTGACTGGAACAAATTCATATCAATTTCTCCATATGACCGGAGGCTCGATTTTCTGGATCTTTCTCTGTATCTTCTACTTTATTCCTCTATTTCTTCACTAAACTACTGAATTGTCTCGAACGGCAAACATTTCAATTTAATAAAGCTTGCTGGACCAAGGAACCGAAAGGGAATATGCATTTGTTTGCTAATATATTTAAAAACATTCAAAATTAAAAAAAAAACAACCGTTTTCTTTAGAATACGAGGGTTGCTACTTAAGTTTTAAGACAGATAAGTAAAAAACAAATATTTATCATCGAAAATGGCTTTATTGTTTTTCGAAATACTCTCTTTGAAGATCAATACACTTTTGCATGCGTTTGAACCAATTTTCGAAGCACTTTTTCCACTCCGAATGAGGTAACTTCAAAACATGAGTTTTGAACGCATCAGCCGCTTTTTCAGGCGTCGAAAAACGTTGAAAAAGAAGTCATTGGATGCCAAATCAGGGCTGTACGGCGGATGACCCATCAATTCGATGTTTTCAGTACTCAAAAATTTAACTTGTTTAAGCCGATGTGTGAGAGCTCGCATTGTCGTGGTGGAGAATGATCCGTCTTCGGCGGTTGGTATTTCTTATTTCTCCGAACACTTCTGACAAACAAATGGTGGTGTACCATTCGGAATTGACCGTACGACGTTTCACTAAAGGCACTGTTGCGACATGACCATTTATACCGAACAAACACGCCACCATTTGCTTCGAAGTGCTTCGTGTGCGAACAACTTTTGTTGGATTTGGCTCGTCTTGAAAGACCCATACAGTCAACTGCTGTTTAGTTTCTGGCTCATACGCATATATCCATGATTCGTCGCAATATTGAATGTATGCAAGTGGAACTAATACCCAAACATGCCTCAATCTCACGATAAGTCACATGACGATCTTGCAATATCAGTTCACGCACAGAATCGATGTTTTCTGGCACAACAACCGATTTTGGACGACCTTCACGAAATTCGTCCTGGAGCGAACTCCGACCACGATTGAATTCGGAAGACCAGCGAAAAACAGTGCCCCGGGATGGTGCTTCATCACCAAAAGTCGAAACGAGTTGATCGGCACATTGTTGTGTTAGTCCACGTCGAAAATCATAAAAAATCATTGCACGAAAATGTTCACGATTTAATTCCATATTTGGCCGAGATGATTTTTTCAAGTCAATGTAAACAACACAAATAGCACTCGTATGACAAAACTTTCTGAGCACGTATACCATTAAAAACGTCAAACTTTACGATTCTGATGTAAGATTTGACGTATCTACACTAGTGTTGCCATATCTCAAAACTTAAGTAGCAACCCTTGTAGCTTCATTTGAAAGCCGTTTGTAAATTTTACACAGGGCACATACTATATAATATTACATTTCAACTGTTTCAGTTCACCGCGATTAATTTTTCTTGTTGTCCTTTATTTTTCATGCCGTCAAATACTAGAAGTAGATACACACTAAAACTAGCTATAAACTAAACTGGAGATTTTGGGTTCTGTTCCCGTTGGAAACCAGATTTTTTTTTAAAAAGTTTCAGTGGGTTTCTCACTTAAGGCCTCTTTATATTTTTTTGGTTAGCTGGAAGAGATTGGCAATACGTCCACCAGGTTGTATAATATAAAAAAATATACACAACAAAACAACTTTAAAATATATATCAACGTGGAGAAAATTAATTATATTTCTTAATTTTAAACTTAATTTTAAATTGAAAGGAAGAAACCCCTTTATTAGCACTCAGTTATAGTTAATTTTTATTTTTATTAAATCTTCTTTGATCTTTATTTGAATATTGAGAATCATCTTTCTATAACGTAAAGCGTCTTTCAGAGTCCGGTCGTCTTGGTTGGATTAAATTTGGTAAGTGAATGCCACCTGTGAGAGTTAAAAGTGATGCACGAATTTTCATAAAATTTTCAAGTTTTTAATTCAATTGTTGTTAATTGTTACATACACAATATTAAAAAAGTGTCTTTCTACTCTAAGTCTAGAGGAGAATTGTTTTCTCTAGTTCAACGCCCTTCGCATCGGTTGGTCCCTTTATGGCCTCCTTAGGCAAAACGGCAAAGTAAATTGATACGAAGATTGTCGCCTTCCGACTACGTTTATCGCCGCCATACATAAATGTGATATCATTTCTACTACAATTTTACTTTTATTTGATATTTCAACTCAATTTCAAACATTTGTCTTTACATTTTTATCTTATTTTAACGGATCACCTCTAAAGTGAATGGATCCTTTGAGTTTTTATTGAATCGTTTTCTTGATATGGAAACCGATGTCAAAGAACTTTATTAGATTTTTTATTTATTATTTAAAGCTTCATATTTTATTTATTATCTTTATTTACATTTTTGCAAATTATATTGTTTAAATTGGAATGTTTATTTAGTACTATCATGTTGTCTTCCATTCAACACTTGATTATATTTTATTTTTATTTATTTATTTATTATTACACATGACAAGAAATATACACAATTTGAGAAAAAACAACAGGTAATTTGATTTGGACATATAATTTTAATGGATCTGGGTTTGTTGCCTTTCATTTGTCGTATCCCCAGTAAACTAGGCTTTTGCCTATATCTCACTGAGGATATTTAGCATGAAAAAATAAATCGATACTTCTTTCCGATTTTTGATAACACAAAAAAAACCGTTGCACGCTCTCATCAACCTGACAAACAGTGACACTCAACTACAACTGGAAACATCTTGCGAAACTCAACTCCTCACACATTATCACTCCAGAAAGACCAAAAATATTCATCCCACAATATACCGCACACAATCATAATAATAAAAATCAAAACAAATTCAAAACAAAAAAAAAAGAAGAAAAAAAGAAAAACACACAGAAACACGAATACAAAAACAACCAAAATTAAAACAACAAGACGAGACCCACACTCACGAGCTCACATAAATCATATAAAACTTCAGTTTTTTTTTTAAATTCATTTTATTAATATTTTTTTAAGACTTAATTTTACAGAAGCTGTATAGTGTTTTGTGTATTAAATTAATATATTTCGTTCAGCCCTTTTCATAGTTGTTGACGTTTTGCTCTGTTTATTTTTAAATGAATTGTGTAAAAAATACACGGTATTTAATTTATGGTTGTTTAGTGATAATACTTTGAATACACTCACTCGAACGAAATTTTGGTATAACAATGTATTCGTCTTGGAAATGTCCTATGACGGGGCGGGGCGATCGGAAGGACGCCGGAACCAGACGATGCCGCTAGGGTCGCTGACTTGAGACATAATGCCTTTTGGATATATTTGCCTATAACATATCTGGCTAAATTCGACGACGTATTGTGATGGGAGGGGAGGGGGGACATAAACAACTCAAGTGAATATAATTACTCAAATACCTTTTCAAAGTATACAGATAAACACCCCCCCCCCACACTCACACACAAATGACACAACAGTGAAAAAGATAATCCCTGAAATCACTGGCATAACACAAAAGACTTAACACGTAGGTCACACGTAATTTTACTTTTCAATATAAATAATACAACTCGTCTTTGTTTGTTCGAAATGTCATAAATAATAAACATGTTTTATTTCAATAAAATTGTTACTCGAAATTGTTTTTATAACGTTGTATTTTTTCAAGAAGATTTAAATATTTCGAGCGTACCTTTTTTGCGAATCACGCTTTTAAAATTAATAATTTATAAATATTGCTGTTTTTATTAACTTATTAACTTATTTTGTATAAAAATATTGAGCTCGTTTTTATTTTATTAAAATAAAATAATGCTAGTAATTATTCGAATTTTACTTTTAAGAAAATGTGTTTCCCACATCCCGTTATATCGTTAAGTTTTTAGATATATCGATTGAATAATAGTTTAAGGTTATGGATAACGGGTATTGTGTATTCAAATATAACGTCATTAAGTTATTCTCACCTTGAAGGTAATTATAATTATATTTAATGCATGGTTTCCTATTTCACGAATGCAAAGCAAGAAATGAGGGCGATTAACTTCGGTCAGAATGATTGTATAACCCTTTGGGGTGAATTCCAGAGTTAATAACATGTTTTATTGTTTTTACCGATAAGAAATAAATCTTTCGGTTTTTATTTCGTATTTCATCATTTTTCAGTTATTTTGAACTGTCTTTTCTACACATATCACTTAAGCACTTCTCCTATATTTTAGCCAGCTGATTTTCCTTATTATAAAGCTTTTACTTGATTTACTCATCAGCTAGCTTAATAAAAGTTAAGGAAGTAAATAATAATGAAATATCACATCTAAAGGTCTTGGTTTTCAATATACGAGTATAGCATAAATGGCAGCTTTTAAGCATCATTTATTTAATTCTTCGGTATAATGTTTTAAAAAGTTTTAAACTCGGAATTAATTATGAAAAACAATTCTCCTATCCACCAGACTGTTTGTAAGCATTTTCTTCCCTGAGGTTACGGGTTCGATTCCCGGTGGTACCCGAAAAAACGTGTTAAAGTTGCCCTTAAGGAAAATTTGCTGTCTAAACGGTGCTATATTTTATTTATTTATTTATTATTACACATGACAAGAAATATACACAATTTGAGAAAAACAACAGATAATTTGATTTGGACATACAATTTTAATGGATCTGGGTTTGTTGCCTTTCATTTGTCGTATCCCCAGTAAACTAGGCTTTTGCCTGTATCTCACTGAGGATATTTAGCATGAGAAAAATAAATCGGTACTTCTTTCCGATTTTTGATTACACAAAAACAAAACCCCGTTGCACGCTCTCATCAACCTGACAAACAGTGACACTCAACTACAACTGGAAATATCTTGCGAAATTCAACTCCTCACACATCATCACTCCAGAAAGACCAAAAATATTCATCCCACAGTATACCGCACACAATCATAAGAATAAAAATTAAAATCAAAACAAAATTTAAACAAAAAAAAAATACACAGAAACACAAATACAAAAACAACCAAAATTAAAACAACAAGAAAAAATTATAAATTGTTCTTTTTTTATTATCACATCCCGGTGAAAACAAGTTCATCTCGTAACAATATTTGTGCATGCTAGACTTGTGCGGGCGTTGTGGCTTCTTCACATGCGGCAGTATCGTCAAACGGTCTTCCAATTCGTACATGTTGGAGGGTATTATAAGATTGAATGAATGAAAAACCAGACTATTATAACCTGTAATGCTACATCTGTTATTAATTAGAAGAAATAAATAAAATAACATATTAACAATATTTTTTTATATCCAGTTCGAATATCCAAGACGAGAAAGAACTTCTTTTTGAACTTGTGACTGGCCAAACGGAACAAACAAACAAGAAGATGAATTTTGTAATGGAATCCGAAGGGGACACAGTTTACATCAAATTAGGAAAGCATCTTGATTATGAGCGAATCACGGATTACACTCTTACTGTTAGAGTGCAGGTAATATATCTTTTTTTCCTTTCAATTGATAAATCGCTTTAAATGTTGCCATGTATGGCCATAAATAAAATTCAATTAATTTTTTAACGAAATATATGAAATACTGTTACTTGGTAAGTTTTTTCTCTAAATATAAAAATTAAACGGACAGTAGATATTGGAAATAAAGTAAATTGTGGTTATAGAACAAATATATTTGAACCAAACAAAATATGTGGATGATTTATTTTTCGTATAGAAGAGAAACGTGAATGTGAAAAAAGACTAAAAAGAACCCATCAAATGCTGTAGATATTCGTGCACTGAGAAAAATATGTGTGATGAAGATGTCTAATAGAACAAGGAATGAAGTGATTAAGGATAGATGTGAACTTTGTATTAATCAGGATGAATGGAACTCTGATGCTTTGGTTTTGTATGACGAATGAAATAGCAAGACTGAAAAAACAAATATACGGTGCAAATGTGAGTGTGAGGTATGATCCAAGACCAAGGGAGATATGGTCATACTAAGTTTATGACATTTTGAAATAAGGAAACGTTTAAGTTAGATAAATTGAATTATCTCTATGAGAAGGTATATAAATATGGAGCAAGCGAAATATTTGTCACCACCGAAAAACCTGTCACTCGACTTTTTCTGCGTATCCCGATAGGAAAGTGACGTGATGGTTTATTTGTATATAAGATATTTAAATGAATATGAAGAAGTTGATTGATGATAATATCAAATTATTTATTGAGATTGAAAAAAAAAACAATTAAAATATTTTACAGAGGGTGTGAGAGTATTGTAAAATTATTAAAAAACAACTCGTAGTTTTAGATAAAAATATCAAATACGTATTATATGTTTAATTGTGAATTTATAAGATTCATTCTTTTGGCATTATATCATACAATGAATAATCAATCGTTATTTTTTTCAGAATAAATATAATTTAGCTGCAGAAACAATTGTTCACATTGACGTCGAAGATGTAAACGATATTATTCCGTCTTTCACCGAAGTAAGAACTGGCAGTGTTTTGGAAAATGAGCCTCCCGGAACTTCTGTAATGCAAATCAGAGCCATCGATTTTGATGGAACGTCTGCTCATAACCAGGTCAGCTATGAGCTAGCTGATCACACTGATCTGTTCACTATAGACCGCATTACTGGAAATATCACTACTTTAGTCTCCTTCGATAGAGAGGAAAAAGACTTTTATAATATTAAAGTAATAGCTAGTGATAACTCCGAGTCCGCAATTATACCAGGAAAACATAATATGGGACAGCAAGTGTTTAGAATAGAAATAGCTGATAAAAACGACAACAGTCCTAAATTTACTAAATTAATTTATTTTGCGGAAAGTATTCCAGAAGATGCTAATCTTAATGCTATTGTTACCATCGTGAAGGCTTTAGATAATGATACAGGTAATTTTTAAAATATCTATCGTATTCTTAGATTTATCTTATATTTTTTATCCACTTTGCACGGATTTTTCCTCTTACGCAAAGTGGTATTTTTTAAATATCTCATGAGAATCAAATATCCCATAAGAATAAATTATAATATATTCATTCTTTCGGAGTCACGTCTCAAGACTCTGTACATCGTAATTCAGGGGTGCAGCTACAGCTACATTGTTTCGGAGTCACATCTCAAGACTCAAAAACATCGTAATTCAGGGGTGTAGCTACAACTACATTGCTTCGGAGTCACATCTTAAGACTGAACATCGTAATTCAGGGGTGCAGCTACAGCTACATTGTTTCGGAGTCACATCTCAAGTCTCTGAACATCGTAATTCAGGGGTGCAGCTACAGCTACATTGTTTCGGAGTCACATCTCAAGACTCTGAACATCGCTGCAGCTACAAATATTTTTTTTTTTGGACTTTGAATTTTATCCTAATTAAATATTCAATAAATACTCATTAAATAAAAACTTATAAGATGACCTACGTGACCTAGTTGATAAGGCGCCTTTCTTCCAACCCGAGGGTTGCAGATCCAATTCCCGTTGGCACCCTGATTTATTTAAAAAGTTTCCTGCCTCGTTTTAAATTAAGGCTTCTGTTACATTTTGTGTTGGATGGAAGAGATTGCTATGTGGAAATAAGCGCGCCAATTTGTATTATATACAACGAAAGTATAATACAGTACATTTATAAAATATCTAAAAATGAAAAATTTCATACAAGCTTAGAGAATCCTCCGGATAGAGGTTTCGTTAGATTAAAGAGATAAAAACTGTGAAGAAAATCAATAAAAAATATCGTTTTACCTATCCCTTGGAAATATCAGGGAGTGGATTGGTCTTGAAAGCTAGAAAACAAAACATTAAAATGGTGTTCGACTCTGTGGAAGACAAATACAGAAATAATTAAATACTGGCTTTCAAATCATAATAATGATTTTATTAACAAATAAAATATTAACTAAATGTTTGACCACATGTAATTTGATTGTTTGTAAAATTTTAATGAATTATTATTTTTAGCTTCCAATGTTTCATACAGTATTGTTAACGGAAACACATACGACGCTTTTGTCATAGAAAAACTAACAGGAAAAATTAGTACAAATAAAAAACTTGACTATGAAAATATAACAACTTACACGTTGACTGTCAAAGCTTTTGATGGAAACTATGAAGACCAAGCTCAGGTTGTGATAAATATTGACAATGTAAATGACAACCCGCCCGTATTCCTTGCTAACATAACTAGGACTATAGTGGAGGAGCAATTAATAGAGGGGTGTATAGCAGAGGTAAGTTTTCTTTTATTTTTTAAATGTATGTATCTAGGATAAGCTAGTTGGTAGTTTACAGAAATCGCTGAATAGCAAAAAACCCATCATGTGTATCATGTTCATAACATGATAAGTAAAAAATAAACTCCTTTGTTTATTATTTTAACAGTGTTTTCTTTAGTTTTTCCGCTTGAATACATATTATGAGACTATTGTTACTTGTAATAAAATACTTGTTACTATTTGAAACTTTGATAACATGATTAAAATACTTACTGTTTTTACTAGGTGCAAGCTTACGATCCAGATATAGTCAACCGGAGTGCTGATCAAAAGATATATTACTTTATTGTCAAGCAAGATCAACAGAAGCTCATGTCAATTGACAACTCTGGCTGCCTGAAACTGGATAAGCCACTGGACAGAGACCCTCCCGCTGGATTCTCGACATGGCAAGTTCTCATCGGTGCTATAGATGAGAATGGAAGCCCAACAGGATTACGGTCAACGACGGAAGTCATTATTGAACTGACTGATATCAACGATAATAAACCATTCTTAACAAATGTAAGTAATGATGATGTGATTATTTTATAGTTTATTGTATGTTCTGATAGTGACGGCAATTTCTAATGAATTTCAAGTGTTTGTTTTCTAATACAATTTGATGTGATAAATAAAAATAGTACTATGTGATATAAAATATGCTCTTAACACTTGCCACCCTGTGATGGATAGCGAGTGACCAGGACTTATATTTTATTTGATTTTTCGACGTTTTAATACATAATGAAATTATTTTTATAGCTAATTACAAAAAATAACCTAGCAGATTTTGCATAATTTTAATTTAAAATATGCATTTTTCACTGGACGCTTAGCGTCCAGCACCGTGGCTGGCGGAATTTTTTAGCACAGTAAGGCAAGTGTTAATAAGATATATAAACCTTCAAATCATTTGACATTACTTTAATAAAGCAAGCAAGAATAATGCACATATTTTACAATCATCACCATTCTGTTGTGTAGCTCATGACTAAATATCGTGACTCCCATGATATCTTTTACTCGTCTCCACCCCATCACCCCTGCATCCGCGGCTCGAAGGGCAGTAATCAAGGGTAGTTGCATCTCTCGCTTGGTCAGTCCATTAGGATTCCTTCTCTTATGCACCGCTCTTCCATGCCTCCAGCAACCACTAACCTTTTCAGTGTCTCCTTGGCAATGAGCAATATGCCCAAAGAATCGGAAGACTCGTTGAAGGCATATTGTCGACAATCTGTCTGTGATTTTCAGTTTTTCGAGAATGGAGGCAGGCATTCGTTTGCCTTGCTGTCTATAGAATTTGTAACATCCTTCTGCAACATTATATTTCAAATTCATATATTCTACGTCTCACAATGACTTAAGTAAATTTTTTACACAAATGTTCGTGAATTTTCACAAGTGCCATGCAAAAAAGAACATGCTTAAGTGCCATGCAAAAAAGAACATGCTTATAAGTGCTTATAAGCAACTTATAATTCATATAACAACACGAAAAAACGCTATATACAATAATAACTCGGCATAACAAAATGCTATACAAACTAATCTGTCTATCGTCTCTGATATTTTATCTCCGCGCTATCGGAACTTTCACTTTAATCTGTCAAGACTGTGTGTTTCCTCAAATGCAACAGCTTGCACACAATAAACCAACTCACCCAACGGTATCTTCCAGCCACAGCATGACTGAAAATATTACTTGATCACAAGATATTGTTTATGTATAATTAATTTAATATTTGTGTATTTTCCCAGTAATCGATGAACTATTGTACTATGTGTTCCTTTTCGGAAACACGATGAAAAAAAATACAAGAGTTTAACAAATTTTCAAATGTTTATCTGACAAGCTTTGTGCTTGTCGTTACCTGCGTTTATTTTAATTTATCTTATATATCTTTGTACTCTCTTCGTTTGTTCACAAAAAGAGTACAAAAATGTTTTCTTTACAGAAGTATTATTGTTTATTTTTTTTAAAATTAAATAATAATTATATTTTTGTTTAGACGATGCCTGTGATATGGTTCGAGAATGAGCCTCCAGGCAGGATAGTCGTCCTAACTGCGAATGACTATGACTCAAATGAAAATGGGCCTCCATTCACGTTTGACCTGGACTCCAGCGCATCCCAGGATATCAAAATGAAATTTTACATCAAAGGTATGTGATATTTGCTATTAAAAATAATTACTGTTAGAAAGAGATACATTCTGTGAGTGCGGAGCATTGTAGGAAGCAACTACTTAATGTCTTACATTCTGTGAGTGCGGAGCATTGTAGGAAGCAACTACTTAATGTCTTACATTCTGTGAGTGCGGAGCATTGTAGGAAGCAACTACTTAATGTCTTACATTCTGTGAGTGCGGAGCATTGTAGGAAGCAACTACTTAATGTCTTACATTCTGTGAGTGCGGAGCATTGTAGGAAGCAACTACTTAATGTCTTACATTCTGTGAGTGCGGAGCATTGTAGGAAGCAACTACTTAATGTCTTACATTCTGTGAGTGCGGAGCATTGTAGGAAGCAACTACTTAATGTCTTACATTCTGTGAGTGCGGAGCATTGTAGGAAGCAACTACTTAATGTCTTATTCCCAATCATGGGACCTGTGACCAAAATAATTACTGTTAGAAAGAGATACATTCTGTGAGTGCGGAGCATTGTAGGAAGCAACTACTTAATGTCTTACATTCTGTGAGTGCGGAGCATTGTAGGAAGCAACTACTTAATGTCTTACATTCTGTGAGTGCGGAGCATTGTAGGAAGCAACTACTTAATGTCTTATTCCCAATCATGGGACCTGTGACCAAAATAATTACTGTTAGAAAGAGATACATTCTGTGAGTGCGGAGCATTTGTAGGAAGCAACTACTTAATGTCTCATTCCCAATCATGGGACCCGTGACCAAAAGATTTCTTCATGTTATTGCATATTGAAGTGGAGGACATTGCTCTAAATTTCGAAATGTCAAACATGAGAAATAAACAAATATTGAATAAATAATATGCCAAGTGTATTAAAATATTATATACAACATTTGAACAATTGTAGACCCCAAAAAGGTATATATAGGCTGTTTTAAAACAATGTGTACACAATTTCATGCCGTGCCGTTTACCTGAATTTGATGCAGAAATTTGTCATACTGCCCATTCGTGAAGAGTATAATTTACCTCCTTACTACTGTCGTTACCACTGAAAAGTTGCTAAACATTGTCGTTACCACTATGAAAAATTGCTAAACATTGTCGTTACCACTATGAAAAATTGCTAAACAATATTGAGTGTAGATGTAGCATTGAATACCCACCGCGCTCCCTAAACCTCACGCCAATGAACTTTTTTTTTAAAGAAGACTCATCAAGAATAAAGTAAATAGCACAAAGTCTACAACAGTTAATTAATAAACAGCAACCATTGGAAGATAATGCAGCCAAATAACAAAAATAATAGTGCGTGAAGTTTGTGATTTCACATCACCAGTGCATACCACAAAAGCCATAGCTAGAGCATTTGCGACAAACGAAAAAACAAATACTTGCGCTCCCCTGAAGATGAGGTGAAAGCCTTGAATAAAGATATTGGATTTGTAAATAGATTCACATGCATGGGTTTACGATAATATTTTACAATTTTAAATGGCTCTTATGCTTTCGGCTTACTAATTACTAAAATTCTGTTATAAATGTTTTCATTTTATTTTATTACGGTTTGTAAATCGACTTTATGAAAAAAGCATAGCTTTGTTAAGAAAATCATAAGTAAAGTTTCGACTAAAAGCTTAAAATGGAAATAAAATACAGTTATCCCGCGCTATACGCGATCACACTTTCCACAATTTCGCTATAACGCGATTCAAATGAAATTAAGAAAAAATGTGTAAAAACGCCGATTCAAAATGCACAATTATACCGTAAGCGACGAAATTTCTTAACTAGTATAATGTTTTTCGGAGTCTTGTAACGCATGGTTTGGCTTATTATGCCGATGTTTCAAAAATATTGCTCCTAAAAACTTGGGATCAGAAAAATGCTTCCCATCAAGTCATTTTTGAAAAAAAAAAGTGAAGATCTACCTACCGATCGTTATTTTGCTTCCGAACAGCAAAATAACGATAAGTCAAATCCACCAGATATAATAGATTTGTTACCCGATTGAAATGAGTAACCCATATAGGCCTTCTTAGTGAATATAAAACTAATGTTTTTTTTAACCATTTTTCGATTGGAACGAATTCCTATCTCAGCCAGATGAAAATAACATCGTTTGCGTATTTTTTAAGTACATAACGTGATTTTTCCTGGAACCAATTAATCGTAAAACGAGCTTTATACAGAAGGTTTTGTAAAATAAACAAAGTTGTCAGATTTTTACAAGTCAAAACTAGTATAACAAGATAGTACGTTTTCTGACAGTATTTAAAAAAATGTTTTATGTACTCGTATATTTCGTCAGAAATTTTAGGTGAATTGTGTTTTAAGCGTCGTCGTTCTCGCTGGGCCTCGCAGTCGAGGATACCCTCACCATTTGAACGTAAATCCAGTCGGAAAGCGAAGCTGTGTAGTGAAGGTTTTTTTAAGTAAGTGAACCGTTGTCCACCAGCAAATTCACCAGCCACACCGCTATACTGGATCCGATGGCACACCGAAGTGAGATAGATACTTTTACTGTTGATAAAAAATATGAATATTAAATCGGTTTATGATGAGTGAGAATGCTTGATTCTTCTAACATTTAAAATGTTAACACTTAATTATTAGATTCATATATCACTCTTACTCACTTTATACTGTTGCTATGGAAATAAATAAATTTGGTTGTTAATAGTTTATAGAAAGTTTTCCGCCAATAATATGTAACCTCTGTTCTGAATTTCGTTTCATTCAAATTGTGCATTACTAAATATTTCCAAGTTCGATATGGAAATGAATTTTACTCATAGTTTTGTTAAAAATAACCTTAAAATGCAAGTTTTTTATTGTTTGTGTAAGACAAAATTTAAATATTTTAAACTTATGATTTTGCATCAAAATCATAAAATGGCTGCAACAAGAGCTGCAGATGCTAAAAGATCGCGTCCAGCGGTGAACTAGCAACACGATGAAAATATGAAGTAACACAAAGACAAGTACAGCGGCATGTAGAAAAAAATAACCCTCGTTGTTATTGACGGGTTATATAACTAGTACTAGATTAATATATAGAAACAACGAGGGTGACGAGCATGAGTAAACTGTTAAAGAAATCTGGGACGTTCTGTCATAGCTGTTTCTTTACGGGTCGTTTCTACGTGTTTTTTCTTCTTCACCACATGTTTTATTTATGTTTTAATTAAAGTTAAAAAATCATTTTCTCATGAAGGACATAATGAGAAATTGAGCAGTTCACGATACTCAATACAATTAAATAAGAACGGAATTTGAAACCATCCCTCAACCCGCCGGGGTTAAAAATCAGGCAAATCAAGAAACGATATTTTAAGTATATTTTCACCACTGACTGATATTTTCTTGATATTAAGTGCCAATAGGTTTCCGACGTTTTTCTAACGGCCTTACATGAAATGAAATATACTAGAAAGTTATAAAATAAAATACCTTGATGAAAATAAGATAAACAATGATTTACTTATTTATTGCTTTGGTATTTATTTTGTATTCTTTTTTATACGAAATGATTTAGCATTTAAATGTGAAAAAATTTTATTGGCAGTCCTGTTTCGCTTTACAAAAGCATTGTAAATTCGGAAAGAAGTATCGATTTATTTTTTCATGCTATATATTCTCAGTAAGATACAGGCAAAAGCCTAGTTTAATGGTGACACGACAAATGAAAGGCAACAAACCTAGATCCATTAAAATTGTGTCCAAATTAAATTTCAAGTTTGTTCCGCAAATTACGTATGTTTTATGTCATGTGTAAAATAAATAAAAAATAAATTGTGTATACTTAACTGATAATGAAAAATGTGTGCAAAGCAGAATATTTTAATGAGTCTCGAAAGGATTACAAACAAATTTTCTCTAATATACCACCAATAGTTGTTATACATACATTTTGGCTCCTTCCTAAACAGCTCATTTCGTTAGCTCATTACTTGTTAACTGAAGTATATAAAATCAAACATTTATATGGTACCTATACAGTTATACGTTGATACAAAGCATACAATTAAATGAGTTTCAAAATATATTGAAAACATGTACTGTATTATATATAATACATTCGTTGTATACAGTACAACCTGGAGGGGGTATTGCCATGTGACAATCTCTTCCAACCGACTAGAAATATGTTAAAGAGGCCTTAAGGGAAAACCAGATTGGATTTTTTTTTTTAATCTGGGTTTCAGCGGGATTTGTCCCGCAACCTCCGAGTTGGGAGACAGGCGTCTTACCAACTAGGGCATGGAGGTCGACATAAAGCGATAGAAGAAAGTTAATGGATGACTAAATTACATATACTCAAACCGAATAGGATAAAAATCTTAAGATGATAGCTCATAACAATGTTTTAGTATCAACAATAATCTGGGAATGAAAACTGGACTCGGAAAAATATTTAAAGCTACCGAATAAATCTTGTAAAAATGCATGAAGTGAAATAATACATACGGTGACAATGTACAATAATATAAGGGGAATTAATTTGTAAGGGATGAATTTGAAGTTTAGACTGGTCTATTAAGTATGATAAAGATAAACACTGATATTTTTCTTCTATGTACAAATAATGAAATAGGAAATACTCGTACTACAAAAATAAACATCGAGGCAAATGTGAAAAGGACGCGTGCTAGGGGAAGATAAATGAAAATAGACTGGATCAAAAATTACAATTAAAAAAAATCATAACAACTGTTTAAGGGGGTGTATGGATGAAAAGGAGGTGACAAAGATGTATCGCGATATGATAGTTTAGCGCTCGGTCCTCTTTGCCTTCCCCGATAAACAAACCGCGTTATGGTATGTATGCATACATACATACCATCAAGCCGTTTCCCTGTTGGGGTAGGCAAAAAGCAAAGTGCGCCAGACATGCCTATCGCGACACACATCGTTCGCCCCTTCACATCCATACATCTTTTCAAACTACTTCTACGATTTCTCAGATTTTTTTAACTTCCTTCTTTAAAATATCACACAGGATCCAACCATACTTTCCTCTACCACGCCTTTCTCATTTGCACAGCATAATTTGTTTTGTCAGTTTTTCTTTTTTCATATTCATAGTATTAAAATTTGCTAAGATTAGGGTCCAGAGACGTATTTAAGTACCTACTTTGATACAAGGAAGCTGATAAAGGACTAAAAAGAGCTGACTAAATTATGTAGCGACATGTGCGCTTAGATTAATACATGGGATGATAACGTACGATAGAATTCGGAGTTAAATTATTAGCAATGTATATGAACTAATGGGGGATTTATTAAGTAAGATGAAGAAGAGGACTATGAGATGGTTTGGGCACGTAAAACGAATGGTATATATGGATGTAACTGTATACAATTAAAAAAAAGTGCTCTCTTTGATTTTTAGTTGAAGTATTATTAAATGTTAAAAAACCACATATTGTTAAGAATCATCCTCCGGTAAAAATAAATTTTACCCACGACGCAACGTCTCCTGTTTTATGTCCGCGGAGAAACAGAATTGCTCATTCCTCGAAGAATCTCCCGTTCCGTCAGTAAGGAGTTCATTGATTACGTCCCATAAGCTCGTTTTGACACGACTTCAAACTAATGACAAATGTCAAACTGTCTGAAATGGAATTAATTTGACCTAACGAGCCAAATATTGAATTTCCCTAACAATTGTTTCTACATGTCAGCAAAATTTATGACGTAAATTCTTCCTTGCGTGTCATATATGTTACATAATAAAATATCTCCTCCAATGACGACCTCTGAGACCTTAATAGTAAGATGCTTGTTTTCCAACCCGGGGGATTGCGAGTTCGATTTCTTGTGGAACCAAAATTAGTTTAAAAAAATAATCCAGTCTAAAAAAAAAATTACTTTAAAAAATATTTCACTTAAGGCTTCTGTAACACCTTTCTTGTAGCTTGAAAGAGGTTGCGATCAGCCCTCCTAGTTGTACTGTTTACAACAAAACTGTAATTGAATACAAAATAGCTGTTTCTTCTAAAAAATCAATCACGAGTACATAGAATCTCATTAAATGTTCTTTTCAATAACTATAGACTGCACCAGCCGGAAATGTTATCAATAATACAATACATGCAAGAACGGACCTCCCACGCTAGTTTGATTCGCTCTATATCTCGTAAACAGGAATGATGTGCTTTGCAAACTAGCATTGATTGGCGTTGTCCATAAATAAGTGTAAAACATCACGATCATAGTCGTCTATGCTGGCCCACGAAGTTGGTAGTCCTCTCGACATGCTAACGGATTTTTAGAATTATTTCCTATCTACCATGAGACACAGCCCAATTTCTGACGGACATACTTTGCCATCGATGTCACACTTAATATTCACTGAGCCACCACAGGTTCTCAGCTCTCAGATAATTCCACTCTCGTTTGGCAGCTGCAGCACCATTAGCCAGAAAACAAATATCTCATCACCTTCCACGTTTCAGAGCTGCCTGCACTCAGTCGTCAGTCGTCATACACAAGTTCAACTAATCGCGATGGTAATCCTCATGTGTTTTTCTCTGGGTTCCAACTTTACGTTTACCAGTACTTCTCCTTGCAGGATACGCTTTGCTAGTCTCTGGTCATTTATGGGGAATCGTGGCCTATCTACATCTCTACAAGCATATCCTCGATCCGTCTACAATTAGAAAGATGTAGAACAGCTATTATATATTGGTGACAAACGATTCAGTGAATTTTGAGAATGTGACGAATGAGGCGTTGATGGATTCTTTTCAGGCTGTTGACGTGTATTCTATAGGGTATCTATATTTTAGACCCGTAGATAAGTATCGGTAGGATAATAATAGCTTTGTAGACCATAATATGAAGTGCGTTTAGGAGTTTCTCTTTGATCTGCCTGAAACCGAAGAATAGTTTAATTCTTCAATAAATGCGGTACACAATTTCTTCAAAAATCGTAACTTGACAAGCCTCTTTAAACCTTCAATATGATGGCCGAGTTTGTTTGCTCGATCCACCAAAAAAAAATATATTTACCCAAGATGATTTATACCATATTTTTAAGAGACACGTTCTATTTTGTATGTCTTAGTCTTTTCACGTTACGGAAAAGAAATTAGATTTAAAAAAGAACGAAAAATTTAACAAAATAACACATCATCGTACTAAACAACTGCTACTTTTTATTTTATTTTTCAAAGACACTTGAATAGGCATTGCCAAATTTTTCCTAAGGCGGGTCATAGTTTGATAGAAGCCGTCGCGGACCAAAGGACGAAAGTAAATGATTAATACTACACTCGTAAATGATTGATGCCATCCTCCATATCCGTTCATTCTTATTTTGGTACTTTTGCAGAGATAGCCAGTTAATTAATTAAAATAAATTTTACTTATAATATAATTCTAGCCATTTCGAGAAATAGATATAACAAAATACAAATTTCATAGTAAAATAATAAATATGTAGGAACATGTTCTATAGTAGGAATTTTACCCACTGCATTACTAGGTTATGTAAGTGTTTTTTTTATTTAACAAAATAATATACGGTACAATTTTACTCACTGCATTACAAGGTTATGTTAGTATTTTTAATTTATTGTAATTTATTTTTATCAAACACTGTTTATTCCACTTTTTTGTGACGGTATAACCCTACCGGTTTCAAGGCTTTCACCTCATCTTCAGGGGAGCGCAAACAAGACTAAATGCTGTTTGAACTCGTACCGATATAAACGCTTCAATGGTTGGGGGCTGAGGGGTGAGGGAGGCATGGGACAATTTCGACCAAGAGCGGAGAGATTTTTGGAAAATAACTGTTCAACAGGTGTTCGGATCGGTGTACTGACTTAGAAATTTCTAGCGCCTCTAATCTGTCCAATTTATTTCCGTTACTACTGATATGTAAGAATTTGGCATCATCGATAGAAAAAGTATGGTTTTCACGGTGATAATGATTAGCCATTTCAGAATATTTTTTTTATTTAACAAAATAATATATGGCGCAAACATTTGCCAAAAGGTACACCTATATAAAAAATATATTTTAAGAACTAATCTTATTTATATATTATAATTATGAACTGACTTAATTTTAATTTCCTACATGTCATTTTATTTTTAATATTCTAAATATAGGTTACGCTATTGTAGTTTATGACATCAAATTGTATGCCTACATGGGCCACAAAAAATAAACTAGCGGGCCGGATCTGACTTTTGGACCATAATTTGGGCATGTCTGCTCTAACACCTATTTTGAATAAGTCCTTTAAATTCTCTTAAGAACTTTAATATCATAAATGTCAGCGAATAGTTGAGCATACGGCCCTAGATCTTTTGATCCCTGTGCTGTTTATACAATAGTATATGGTATATGTAATTCTTTTTGACTGCAAATTATATTTTATATTCACATTTTTCTTGTAATACTCGTATGTTGTATTCATGCGCATTTGGAATTTTATTTGTATTTTGTAAAAAATATTACTGGTTGAAATCGACTGTAAATAAAATAATTTAAACCTATAGGTAAAATTTTGAAAGAATTATTATGTACGAATACTTAGTTCTTTAAAAAAAATCTGAATTTTAAACAAATTGAATTCATATGTTTTTTAATATCATTTTTGTATATGTTGTTGATGTTAATGAAATAAATTTTATCCTTCTAGATAGTTAATAAATTTTATCCTTGAAGATAGTGAATTAATTTTTATTGTCTGAAAATGTGAGACTTTCTAGAATATATTTTACGTCCCGATGGTTTAATTTTTGCTTTAAATTTAATTAAATTGTATAGGGAACGACTGTATATTTGTACTGTCATTTAATAAGACAGGTAATATTTAATTAGAGTAACTTTATGCTTATAAAGTTCGACTTGATGTCTTCATCTAAGTAAGGGTTTCTCAACATTTTATAAAGGGTATACAATTTTGAAAACATTTATTTCATAACACTATCTCATACCAGATCTAACAGAAAACAATTGAGCGATGTTGTATTGTATTGTATGGATGGTATTCTATTGTATTATACATAAATTATGTACAGTACAAACTGATGGGCTTATTAACCATTTGACAATCTCTTACAACTACCAGAAATATGTCAAATAGTCCTTAAGTGAAAACCAAACTTCTGGTCACTAGGTATTCAGACTCTGGACCGGAAGACATACGTCTTACCAACTACGCCATAGAGGTCGAATGTTGAATATATTTAGTTAGTTTTTTATTTTAACGGTCAAATAACTTTTTTGATTCAAATAGTGAAAAAATAGGACATGGCTTTTGTGTAAATATGTTGTATAACTATGGTGCTCTACATCAGACCATGTAAAATATTGTCGATGAGTATTCGTTGAGGTCCTTCGTTGACCGTTTTACGAAACGTCATTGGGCAATACTAGCTGCTATTAGATAGTTAACTTACCTAGACTTAGACATTTTGTGTTGTATTGTATTATACTTTCGTTGTTTACTGTAGAACTTGGCGAGCTTATTGCTATATGACACTCTTCCAAGCAATCAGAAAGCTGTTTAAAAAGCCTTTGATGAAAACAAAAAGAAATCGTTTTTAATAAATCTAAGTTCTAACGGAATCGAACCCGCAACCCTCCGGTTGGAAGACAGACTTCTTACAAAAATTTTATTTCGTTTATTTATTTCACATTTGATTGCAGGTTTAACCTATCAAGTTTACTTAGGAGTTTAATCCTCAATTTACCACCGAGTTATGGAAGATGTCCGTATTGGAAAATGCATTCAATAATGTCATTCCATGTGCGATTAGTTCAGTTTTTGATTAGTGCGCCGAAAACAATGAATTCAAGATATTGTAAATAATTTTCCGGTACATTAAACAAAAGTTTGTCAATCAACAAAGGGTTTGCTATTTTTCCAGTTAGCGATTTGTATATGTCTAAAAAGGTGCGTAGATCTCTTCTTATGTTTAAGGAGTAATACTCAAACATGTCCATTCAAATAAATGTCGAAAAGAGCCATGGATAAAATCCATACTGTCCAATAAAGGTGAAGCAGAAATCTCTTTTGGACTTTCCCAATAATTATTTTTGACACACTAAAATAAAACAACATTTATGATAGGTGTAGATAGATTTCATACAATCAGCAATATAGCTAGCCTGAATCGCATAGTTTTACTGTGTTCAACGAAAGTGTTACACAATACAATTCAACGATGTTATCTTAACCATCAACTAAAAATCTCTGGGCACCCACTTGTCACAGTCATGGACGAGTATTGGCGATCTCTGATCCCAAGTTTGACATCTGCAGTGTCGCTTTTTAAGTGAACGTGAACATGAAATTAATTTTCTTCGTTTTTAATCAAGAGCTTCATCTTTCAAATATTATTATAAAGTTCTTGGTACATGTTACTTTCAAGTCTTAAATCTCCGAGGCTTTTTGAAATATTTTCATTTCTGAATTCTCAAGTTAATAAACTTAATTCACCTTTTTCATACTTCATTTATACAATTCTTTGTTAACTTAAATTTCAGAATGAATTCAATTTTAACTTCAAGCCATTGCTTTGCCTTGTAATGGGCCTTCGTTTACGTTTTTTTTTTTCATATTTACTTAAACTTAACTTCAATTAAGTATCCACTAAACCTTTTTTTTTATTTAAATAGAAATTTAACAATTTTCTTGAAATATTCTGGTTTCCAAAGTATTAGATAAATATAACATGTTAAAGGATATGACAGGATGTCATATACAATTTAAAAAATTGTAATTTATTTTTAACAAACACTGTTTATTCCACTTTTTTGTGACGGTATAACCCTACCGGTTTCAAGGCTTTCACCTCATCTTCAGGGGAGCGCAAACAAGACTAAATGCTGTTCGAACTGGCACCGATATAGACACTTCAACGGTTGGAGGCGGGGGGGGGGTGAGGAAGGCTAGGGATAATTTCGGCCAAGAGCGGGGAGATTTTGGGGAAATAACTGTTCAACAGATGCTCCGATCGGTATACTGACTTAGAAATTTCTAGGGCCTCTAAAAAAATAAATTACAATATCTTTAAACCTCCACAACGTTAATGCCTTAACTATAAACAACATATTAAAAAATTGTATATGACATCCTGTCATATCCTTTAACATGTTAATAAACATAATATAAAATCCCATCCATTACGGAGCATTATTCTTTTTGAGGTGCCATCTTCTATCGGAGGTTGGCCACCATAACGTCAGTCCTTAATTGAATGTGTGCTATACTCTCACAATTTTTTTTATGAAACGTAACACGTAGCATATAATATATTATGGAAATAGATAAGTCAATACAAAAACATATAAAAATTTTTGTTTTGTTTTCAAAATATGTAAATGTTGTTTGGCACTTTGTGATACGAGTATTATTTGTAAAGATTAGTCCATAGTTTTTCTACCATTTGTATCCCGTTTATCACGTCCTTATTTACGTCTCATATAAGGCCTTTAAAATAAATTATTATTTTCTTGTAGTCACCTTATTTAATACAGTATCTAAGCTATTCGTTTCAATAAGCGACGTATTAATATTCGGAAACTTGACACACATTTTTAAAGGTAGCTTTACATTTGAATACAATCTACATAATCGATCTAAATTAGATTTAATATATACAGACGCATAATTAGGACTCCATCAAAGGAAAAATTATATACACGTGAGACATTATGAGATCCCATTTATTCACCCACCATTGTTGTGAAAATTGCGTTTCGCCCCGTCTACACCTCCCTTACGCCACGCTAAATTACGTTCGTGTAAAATAAACCGATTTAACCATACGAAATAACATTAACTGTCACCGATCAATGTGACAATGTTCTCTTCGTTAATTAAGAACAAAGATTTCTATGACTTCGTTTATTATAACGATTATTTTGCTTCATTTGGATAACACCATGTCTGAATTGGTGAATATTTATAATGTATGTTATTTAGCTTAGAAGTCTTTTTCCGGCATTTTTCAATATAAGATCATGTACTGTCACCGACTAAAGTAACAATTTTTCTTCATTTATTAAGAACTAAAATTTATGTGACTCAATTTATTTTTATGATTATTTTGTTAAATTTGGATAACACCATGTCTGAATTGGTGAATATTTATAATGTATGTTAGTGAGCTTAGGAGTTTTTTCCCTGCATTTTTCAATATAAGATCATGTACTGTCACCGACTAAAGTAACAATTTTTCTTCATTTATTAAGAACTAAAATTTATGTGACTTAATTTATTTTTATGATTATTTTGTTAAATTTGAATAACTCCATGTTTGAATTGGTGAATATTTATAATGTATAGTAGATGTTAGTGAGCTTAGGAAAGTATTTTGCCTGCATTAGTCTCAATATAAGATCATATGCTGTCACCGATCAATTTATATTTGTTAATTAAGGACTAAAATTCATATAACTTAATTTATTTAAACGATTATTTTACTTAATATGGATAATAACTTCATATCTAAAAGGTGGAGATTTTTACTGTAAATTTTAGTCAAGGAGATTCTCCGGTATTTATTCAACCATGGGTCTTGACTGAATTTAGATTTGATTTAATTTTTTTTATGATTTGCCCTTTATATCGTGTTTTTGTTGATCTTGATAGATTTTTTTCCCTTCTCAAGTCATGTACTCGTATTGTTGATTAGTTTTGTTTACTTTTCGTATTGATGTAAACATGTTATTTTGATGTACCGTATTTTAAAAGTTCTATTATTTCTAAATTACATTTTATGTTGGAAAATGATTATTCTCTGTTTTATAAATGTTTCTAAGATATATAGACACTTAAGTGTCATTATTTTTTCAATTAATCATAAATAAATGAAAAAAAAAAATTTAAGTTATATCTTCATAAATCTAGACAGTAATTTGGTGAGTGGCTTTGAAAAAAATATTAGTTTTATCCTTTCTCAAATTTGGGGCATATTTAAGCAAGCAACCTGTTGGTAATATATAATTTTTTATTTCCATTCAGTATCTTTGACAACCTTCGTGACCTAGTTAGTAAGACGCTTGTCTCCTAACTCGGAGGTTATGGATTCAGGTTGGAACCCAGATTTACAAAAAAAATGGATTTAAATCTGATTTTCACTTAAGGCCTCTTTGACGTCTTTCTGGTTGGCTGGAAGATTTTCCCACATGGCGATAAGCCTGCCAGGTTGTTCTTAAATCTAACTCCATAACGCACATTAATCCTAATGACTTCAAAATATTCAACAGTGCTTTGTATAAAGACAGATTGACAATATATGTAAAAAATGCTTATCCATAATAATTCTACTTCTTACATTACTTATATTTTGCGTCATTGATACGCAAAAACTTATTTTTAATTTCGCATCACATTTCTTTTGGTTCCTCTTATTTTATAAAACATTTAATATTATTTTATATATCGTGAGTCAGTTTTTATTATCTTGAGAAATCAACGGGTCATAATATGGCGTGACTAAAGTGTTGCCGAAATGACTAAAAACAGCCTGAAAATACAACAATGATGAGGGAAAGTGTCGCGTTTCCACGGCCTGGGCCACGGTGCTCCACCTCACCGGCACCCTGTACAATATCACACACAATGCCCCCATTCCCGCCTTTGTTCCCTCAATGCCGCCCTCACACGCTCTACCCAGTCCACACGGCGAGGAGCAAACCTCTGTTAAACCCTATCCTTAAGTGCTGCATAACCCACGATTATTATGAAACTTTCTCAGATATGCTGTGGTTGTGAATAAATAAATGACATTTTTTTTCCTTTTATTTTTATTTACTACTGAACATGGTTATTTATGGTACATCTGACAAGTTTATAGATATACAGCATTTTGCCAACCAACCAGCTCATCTTGAATACATTAACTGGTTTAATACATAATTACTTACTACTCCTCTCGTGCCATGTACGGTTTTAAAGTTTTTTTTGTTACCTTTCTGAAATGTTATAATACTACGAGTATTATGCTATAAAACGTTGCTTGCATAAACAATATTAGCTGGGTTATCTGTGTATTACTCATATAAATACATTTCATATCAATTCTCTAAATCCAATACCACACAACAATAGCGCCCGACATATCAACTGATTGAATATCAAAAGTATAAAATCATAACTCGCAACTATTGTTTATTAAACACTACGTCAAGACGGAGATAAAATAAATTATCTTAACCCTTTCCGGTCCTATGTCGAATGTCATTCGACATTTTTTTTTTTTTTTTTTTAACCTGGCGAGTTATTGCCATGTAGAAATCTCTTCCAAAAATTTTCTTGTGAACATAAATATAGTTTTATTAAAAACAACCTGGATGTATTGTTTTACCCTGTAATTCTGTAAATCTTTTGTGGACCTGATGGAACATTTTTTTTTTGTGGACCGGAAAGGATTAATATTATAATTGAACTATTGCAGCGCGTCTCTAAATTTATTAACAAAAGTGAAAATAGAGCATCTATGATTACAAATCAGAACTATCTAAACCGACAATATTGTCATATTTTATAGATTTTACAATAATTTTTGTCACTTCGGACGATCTTTAGAGCGATCGATTCGGACGATCTTTATTATAATGATTATTTCTAAATTTTCATGTATCTTTTCTAGATAACATTTTTATTAGTGTACGATATTATCCATTAGTAAAAACATGAAGGTAGTTTCTCTGTCAGACAGTTCTCTCATTGATTTTATTGGGTCAGCAGATTTGGGTTTATGGTCTGGGATCAGAGGTAAAGTTTAAATTGAAAATTCAAGGTACCTTTTCTCTCGGCTTGCTAAATGGTAACAATCCAATTATGTGGTTTATTATTTTATATATAAACAATTTACTCTTATATTTATTTATTCATAATGATGTATTTATGCTCACTTTTAATACGTTAATTAAGCAGATAATATTTTACAATGTTGATTGTTAATTTTCTAGTTCTATATATTTTCATCTCTGGTGCGTACGTTAAACAAAGTATTTATGGTTTCTAATGTGAAGTCGCCTGTATTTTAATGTAATTTGGTTTTGCAAAGATCATTAAGACACTTTATTAATTTGCATACATACGTATCACGCGCTGTCGCTTGCGGAGTTGGCAGATATAACATATTTCCTAATGTTTCTATCCAAGCACACAACTTTCATCTCCTCAACATTCATACATCTCTGTGTTTTAATGTTCTATTATTCATACTTCTTACTTCACCTTTTTTAAAAAAATTATCAATTACTTGTAAATTATATAAAGGGTGGTTAAAATATCAATCCAGCATTCGGGGGTACACTGACATTTTTTTTTCATCGTTTTTTTTAATTTAAAATACAATTTTTTTTACTTGATGTTCAAAGATTCATCATCTCTATCACCTTCATCATGAAGCTCACCACTCTCCTTTTATATGGGTTATACACTCTAAGAATTCGAATTTGCTTACTCCATTTTCTAGATCTTCCCGTAACTTCTCGAACCTTCTGTAATAATTGTTTAGATTAGTTTTGTAAATCATTCATAATTTATTCTATCTACGTGGCCAATAATTTCAATGCACTTGTATTCACTTAAAGCATTGCATTTTCTTTCACTCAGCATCATTTCTTAATGTTCTCATTCCTTGTTATGTCATTCATTGTTTTTCCACATATTCTACGCAACACTTACATTTCTTAATGTTCTCATTGCTTGTTATGTCATTCATTGTTTTTCCACATATTCTACACAACACTCACATTTCTTAATGTTCTCATTCCTTGTTATGTCATTCATTGTTTTTCCACATATTCTACGCAACACTCACATTTCTTAATGTTCTCATTCCTTGTTATGTCATTCATTGTTTTTCCACATATTCTACGCAACACTCACATTTCTTAATGTTCTCATTCCTTGTTATGTCATTCATTGTTTTTCCACATATTCTACGCAACACTCACATTTCTTAATGTTCTCATTCCTTGTTATGTCATTCATTGTTTTTCCACATATTCTACGCAACACTCAAATTTCTTAATGTTCTCATTCCTTGTTATGTCATTCATTGTTTTTCCACATATTATACGCAACACTCAAATTTCTAAATGTTCTCATTACTTGTTATGTCATTCATTATTTTTCCACATATTCTACGCAACACTCAAATTTCTTAATGTTCTCATTCCTTGTTATGTCATTCATTGTTTTTCCACATATTCTACGCAACACTCACACTTCTTAATGTTCTCATTCCTTGTTATGTCGTTCATTGTTTTTCCACATGTTCTACGCAACACTCACATTTCTTAATGTTCTCATTCCATGTTATGTCATTCATTGTTTTTCCACATATTCTACGCAACACTCACATGTGTACACCACAACAGAAAAGTTTTTTCTTCTTCATCCCATCTATTCAGATTCTTAATCTAAATGATCAATCTAGTTGCATATGTATCAAATTGTATATGTATCAAGTCGTAATTTCGTATTTTTATGAATAGTATGTGTATAAGGCACGTACACAATTGAAATTAATGCTAAACAACATATTGATGTTGGCGTCACTGTGTGCGCCATATTAATAATCAATAATCATTTGACAAACAGTTCTGTCTCTAACTAATATATTATAATTAATGTAGCAAATATTGGCAAATCAAATAAGTAGTGTCACAGACAAGTTTCAATGACAGTAAAAAATGAATCGTTAACGTTAGATTGGTTATAAACACTTTCTATATACAAGTACAGTAGATTCTCGATTTTCCAGTGTGAGTGGGAAAAATTTGCCCTGATAAAAAATCTCGGATAATCTTTACCCAAAAAAAGAAAAAAATATTTAACAAAAACTAAAACTTATCTTACATTCTTACGCTTTTATTTAAAATATTAAAGCAAACAAGTTTATTTTTCCCTTTAATTTTCCTTTCCTGTTTAATTTACTTTTCGGAAAATGATACTGCGCAGCTTTCGAAACATTCATGTTGTATTCATTCGAAACTTTTCTCTTGTATGGTACTTTATTTTTTATTTGTATCATCGGTAACTGAAGTTGTATAAGTAATAATACGAGGGTTGCTACTTAAGTTTTGAAATATCGCAACAGTGTAGATACGTCAAATCTGACATCAGAATCGTAAAGTTTGACACGTTTTTAATGAATGGTATACGTACTCAGAAAGTTTTGTCATACGAGTGCTATTTGTGTTGTTTACAGTAACTTGAAAAATTAATCTCGGCCAAAAATGGAATTAAATCGTGAACATTTTCGTGCGATGATTTTTTATGATTTTCGACGTGGACTAAACAACAGTGTGTCTATCAACTCGCTTCGACTTTTGGTGATGAAGCACCATCTCGGGCCACCGTGTATCGCTGGTTTTCCGAATTCAATCGTGGTCGTAGTTCGCTCCTGGACGAATTTCGTGAAGGTCGTCCAAAATCGGTTGTTGTGCCAGAAAACATCGATGCTGTGCGTGAATTGATATTGCAAGATCGCCATGTGACTTATCGTGAGATTGAGGCATGTTTGGTCATTAGTTCCACTCACATACATTCAATATTGCATTATGATTTGGCGGCAAAAATATTTGTTCGCGTTGGATACCGCATAATTTGACAATCTCTCAAAAAAAAGGCTCGTGTCGATTGGTCCAAAGAAATGTTGAAAGAATTCGATAGCGGTGCTTCAAAAGACGTCTATAAGATTGTGACAGGCGACGAATCATGGATCTATGCGTATGAGCCAGAAACTAAACAGCAGTCGACTGTATGGGTCTTTCGAGAAGAGCCAAATCCAACAAAAGTTGTTCGCGCACGAAGCACTTCGAAGCTAATGGTGGCTTGTTTCTTCGGTATAAATGGTCATGTCGCAACAGTGCCTTTAGTGGAACGTCGTACGGTCAATTCTGAATGGTACACCACCATTTGTTTGCCAGAAGTGTTCGGAGAAATGAGGAAAACCAACTGCCGAAGACGGATCATTCTCCGCCACAACAATGCGAGCTCTCACACATCGGCTCAAACAAGTGACTTTTTGAGTACTCAACACATCGAATTGATAGATCATCCGCCGTACAGCCCTGATTTAGCACCCAATGACTTTTTTTTATTCTCGAACATCAAAAATAAATTGCAAGGTCACCGTTTTTCGACGCACGAAGAAGCGGTTGATGCGTTCAAAACGCATGTTTTGAAGTTACCTCATTCGAAGTGGAAAAAGTGCTTTGAAAATTGGTTCAAAGGTATGCAAAAGTGTATTGATCTTCATGGAGTGTATTTTGAAAAACAATAAAGCCATTTTCTATGATAAATATTTGATTTTACTTGTCTGTCTCAAAACTTAAGTAGCGACTCTGATACGTTGTACTTCATATCCAGGCAAATTATCATCACAGTGTTTGTATTTTTACCACTACGTTTAATCCGCAACTCAGTTAATGCGACCCCGGATAACCGATAATCTACTCTATGTTTCTGTTTCATCGTTAAGTTCATTAGATAAGTGATGATATTATGTAAGTCTATTATTTGACGATGAAATTTCACCATACTGTGCTAAAATAATGAATGTGTTCGTAAAAAATTATGTGTTTCAAACAGTGACTCAAATATTATTATATTCCTCTTTAGTGAGGTGTTGTGTTTCCTGATTCCCACATTATCGTTCTTCCCAATTTTTAATCCTATTTTGTAGTCGAATATGAAATTGTTATATTTAAATCGTCAAATGATTCCTGGTCTTCATTTAACCATAAACATTGGACTTTTATCATTTTATTTTCTTTCTATAAAGCTTTCATGTAAAACTTTCGCACAACACTGTAAACAAAATGGTTAAACCAATTTCAGATTTTTTGGAAGAGATTACCATTTCGCAGGAAATCTGAACTCATATTTTTGAATTTCAATAATTATAAACCATTTTTTCGTTATTTTCCGAATGCTTGTCCGCACTTGGTATTGAATGTATATATTTTTTAACTTTTTATATTTATCAACATGCTCATAATTGACAAATGACTATATAATTCGCTTCACTCAAATAACTGCCAAGTTCTTTCGAAGAACAAAACCTGACAGTTTTTTTGTAATCTCGCACACTTTATAAAACTCATGATTATTGCCTGTCCGGTTGTCTCCAGGATAAATGTTCAAATTTCCGCTAAATTCGTTTCATGAACCTGAAGAAAAGAAGTTCTTCTGTTTAAAATAAAGAACCCGTTACATCACGAAACCGTTATAAACTTGCTTTCTGAAGAATGGTGTACACTAAAATTGGCAGGGGTTAAAGTATGAACCAATTTGTTGAAGTGGGTTATGTAAACCCGGTTCTGATAATCTCGATCTCTTCGTCGAATAAGTAGGCCCCGTCCTACTCTGTAGACTTCTTGATTATTCGAACTGTTCAACGCTGAAGTTTTAAACCTTTAAGTGGATATTTTTTGAGGTATGTAACCCAAACCTGGCGGCTCATTTCTTAGCTGAATTTATGTCTTTGAAATATTCAAAAACTGAAGTTTTAAACCTTTAAGTTGATACTTTTAGAGATTTGTATAAAAAATATTACTTTTGTAATTAAGTGATTAAAAAAAATAATGTACATAGATTTATACATATATGTCATCACTTCTATTTCGGTGTATACCTTTTGTCCATCTACATCCGTTCATCTTACCATACAGTTCAAATGTCTAAAATATTTATAATATATTCAAATAGAAGAGCGATAAAAGTAATACAAATTCAGTTGAAATGTGAACGTCGCAAATATTATGTGGAATACTAATTTATTACACAATACGGATGAGAAGATAAGGAAATAATCCGCTTGAAAGAAGATACAGTGCGTCAGAAGAAGAAAGCTGAAGAATTGAAAAGGTTAAGGCACGTAAAAAATTAATGATTAAAGAAGTACGTAAATAATCCGTACGAGTAGTCTCCCGAATTTTAGGAGAATTAAAAAAACCAGATATGACTAATTTAATACATTTCTGAAAAAGAGGGATGAGTGAAAGCCTTTATGATAGGAAAGTATGTACGGCGAGGTTTATGGACGTGGCAGAAAAGAAAAATGCACGCCAGGATTGAATGAAGTGGAAATGTACGTCTACTCTAATAGATTTGTGGCGTAATGGTGTTGATGATGATAATGAGTCAACATTGGAAATTGTTTTACAGTAAAGAAGATGCAAGAAATTATAGAAGACCTTTTAAACGAGGCACGATTAAATCAATAAAATCCTACAAGAGGCAAGACTTTATAACATAATAGGGGATCATGTATTTCAATGTTTATGGATAGCAGAAGAGAGTAATGTATGCCAGAATAGAATACAGTGAATATTTGTTTTCAATTTCTACTCTAATAGAGTGATGATACACATATGATATTTGTAACATAATAATGATTAGTCAGCTTGTTGATACAGTGGAAGTTGTTTAACACGAACCGATGGGAACCGAAATATATTTTTCTATTCCAACTGAGACTTGGCGTGATGATGATGATGAGATAGATAAAATATTCTTCTTTATGATATCGCGCGAATATCCAAGTGCGAAAAAGTATCGCAAAAAAATTCGATCCATATTTCAAGTTTGGGGTTTTCCATGTTACTAAATATGATGATGCGTGTTTTTTCCGTGAATGATTTATTTCAAATTGTGCCGTGATTTACAGGGGACTGGAGGGGGATTCTCCACATTTTTATATAAGTATTTATCGGTCTGTTACATATCAAAATAGGAGATATACCAAAACCACCCCTTCGAATTCCTAGAGACGGAAGCAATACGTCGCATTAAAATGTGGAGCCTATCTACACGGGTATAGTAAGACATGGTGAAAGGGATCCCAAAATTTAAAAGCTTTCGCGTTAAATCTGTCATAGGATGCCAGATTTATTTGCGAGCTAACTTATCCGCCATTTCAAGGATTTTCTATATTCGCTAAGTCTGTAGCCGAATCCTTCGCTGTTTACTTTCCAAATAAACGCGTATTTAGATTAAGCCAGGGGATCTAAACCATTTTCAGATATGTACCTATTTTTTCAAGTATTATTCTTGAGTTTTAATTAAGTAAGATAATCAATGACGTAAATTTATTGCGTTATATTTATATATTATTATTATTATTATTATTATTACACATGACAAGAAATATACACAATTTGAGAAAACAACAGGTAATTTGATTTGGACATATAATTTTAATGGATCTGGGTTTGTTGCCTTTCATTTGTCGTATCCCCAGTAAACTAGGCTTTTGCCTGTATCTCACTGAGGATATTTAGCATGAAAAAATAAATCGATACTTCTTTCCGATTTTTGATAACACAAAAAACCCCGTTGCACGCTCTCATCAACCTGACAAACAGTGACACTCAACTACAACTGGAAACATCCTGCGAAACTCAACTCCTCACACATTATCGCTCCAGAAAGACCAAAAATATTCATCCCACAATATACTGCACACAATCATAAGAATAAAAATCAAAACAAATTCAAAACAAAAAAAAAAAAAACACACAGAAACACAAATACAATAACAGCCAAAATTAAAACAATAATAAGAGACCCACACTCACGAGCTCACATAAATCCTTTCCACTCGTCATTCATCCTGAAAGCCCAAGTACTCAAAATCCTGTCGCAATAACAACCACGCTCCGATCGACTGTCTAAATGGTTTTCCTACCTTTACTTTTATTGAAGTCGGCACGCCATTGTATGTAATGGGAGCCAAATAAGCATATTGCCTTTGGGCAAAAGAGGTTTTAACTCTAGGGATGGTGAACATTTCATTAGTTGCCATGCGTGTCATGTGTGTCTGCTGAGTTGGCATCTTCCCCTCCTCTCGATGGTAGTGCCAGAGAATGGATTTGAGATGTAAATTGGCTATGTTCAGGACCTGATACTCTCTGAAAAGCTATAGATATATAGACAATAAATAATTATATCATATTTACTAAATGTTGTTACTAAATAAATAAATACTCATCACATATACTAAAATTATTATTTCAAATGTGTATCTTCAAGAGCGTGTTTATTATTCTTTGTAAGATTTAACATTTTTCAGTAAAAGAGAAGATATTGAACCAAACGCCTCACCTTAAAACGACAATACCATAAATATTTATTCTCGCGGGGTAGGAACCCATGGCAAAATTCTGTTCGGTTCGTACTCCGCCTGTAGAAATATTTATTGTTTCTTCTTTCGAATGTGAGATATTTCAATGTTTTGATTTGTTATAAAAACTTTTTTCCTACTTTAAGAAATAGAATATTAATGCGTTTTAAAATTTGTTATGAAAGATAAAAATCAACATTCATACATACATACATACCATAATGCCCTGTTGAAGTAGGTGGACTGGACAGAGCGGCAAACTTTCATACTGTGACGTACGTCCTCCGCCTCTAAACATTTCATACAGTTCCGCCTGTTTCTCTTGATTCTTATCTTTTCTAACAAAATTTAATTAACGTGGTTAAACCATACGTTTCTCAGTCTTTTTAGGCTACAAAATTCTCTCATGTTCCATTGTTAAACTATTTTCTACGTCCCCACTTCATTCTTATATCAATGTTAGTATTAATACTTTTAATACCTTCTCATATCAATGTTGGTATTAATTTGTGAGGTGCATGGTCGCGCGGTAACGCGCTGGACTTCCGTGCGGAAGGTCATCAGTTCGAACCCCGCGCTGTGCTACTCCCCTCGAACGACACAGGCACTTCTTCTGCCTAGTGTTCGAGGGTATAAGGACACCTATGACTTCGGTCATATCTATTATTTAAAAAAAATATAAAAAATACGCTGTTGGAAACCATAATTTTGGCAGATCTTGGTATCGTTTGGTTTGAGTATTAACACTCATGTTTTGTTATAGTTGTTATTATTAATATAAAAATAAAAAAAATATATATACTTTTATTCTTGAAAATAAGTATTTTATAACGTTTTGAAATTTCGGCGTGAAACAAATTTAAAAAAACATTGTTAATTATTCAAGGATAATGTAATATACTCGTATAATTCAGATTGGTTTTATAAATGATATTTTTTGAATCTTTATTTAAATGAGTTACTTTTTTTTAATACAAATTAATCTTGAGGTACCGAATAGAGAAGGCACGCGTATTGAAGGTTTAACATACCTGGATCAGTCTACACCAAGACACAACATTTTTGACAAGATCATACATTACAAAGACGAGAGAATACATATTTTACGCTTTATTATTTTCTTCTGAATAGAGTTATGATTATATGTCACTGAATGAACTTAATAAAATCAAAATGAAGAACGTGCTAACAATTTAAATATCTTGAATTTAGAAGTCTTTGAGAACTACAAAACTGACAAAGGCAAATACTTGAATAAATAATAGGAATAAAATGATATTACCCGTTTGAACAGTGAACTTTTGTTATTTACACTTCAACAGTGTTGTGGAATCGCGAGTAATAAATAGTTGGAAAACTGTTATCTGAAAAACTTTAACGATTAGAAAAAAGTATAGATTAACTTATGAATTAAATACTCATAGTGGCGCTCTCAGAATGCTTTGCCAGTCAAACGCTTCTGGCGTGGTCCTTTGCACATCCTGAATCATTCCAGTGAACCCATGAATGGAGCAGTCGTTGACTGTATGTTCTATGGTCTGCACCTGGTCACATTTGCTTAACTTCGACTCAATTTAAGTCACTCCAGACTTTTCTTGGCAGGCTACCCAACCAGAAGGTTTGCACAGCAGTTGGGTACACCACCATGTCTTTATTTTAACCTGATGCCATTGTCTATTTCGAAGTTTTTTGCTTAGTTTTTGTGAAATCATGTCAGGAGAAAAGTTTTTACTGTAACGTGACTTGGTCGAGTGTGATGAGTTCTTTCTAGAAATAAAATGCCTGTACAGTAATTGTTTAGAATATGTAACTCCTGCAAGATTTATCTTGTTTTATTAACTTGGATAACTCTCACTTAGTTAGAGTGCTGCAGGTATTGGATAACTCTCACTTAGTTAGAGTGTTCCGAGTTAGAGTGATGCTGAATCCGGTGTTCAATGCCTGATAATAAGAGAATATTAATTGACGATGTTAATGGTTTAACCGATTTTGTAATATAAATAAAATCACAGAAAATACACCATTTATACAATGTTCAACGAATTATTGTCACATCGAAAGTGGACCAAATATTTTGAAAGCTAGAAGAATATTGATTACCATTAGAATTGTTGAAGATTGCTTATTTATTTTTATTTTATTGCTCATTTTTTTTGGATTCGTGCAAGAAAAAACTTTCATGTAGTAAACGTTTACGATTTTGAAAGAAACATGGTTTTATACGACACGATTGACAGTCCAGTTAACTAACTATTGTTTTTAATCAGTGGCCTGATTTCTATAGTTTTCTATTATATTTCTTAGTTTATAGTAAAAAAAACTTTTTGTTCTACTGCGATTGGTGGCTCGAATTACTTGATGTCGTTTTTTTATCAAAAGCCTTAATTTTGAATAATTTAATGAGCTTATCAGTTTCGTTATCTTTTATTAGTTTATTGCTTTCTTTCGTGGAATTAAGTAAGTAAAAACTGTTATCTCGTCTATCAACCTTAAACATTTGAAAAAATCTGTTTCAACTTTGCTGTGATTAGTGTCTCCGTTAACTTATTGTTTTTGATGAAATACCTTATTTTTGTATCCCCAACTACGATACAAAAGGATCTACTTTTGAACCCTATACCAAGCGAATCCATCTCGAAATATTATATATCTAGAAATTCAATAAAGCTTTCTTACAAATTTACTTAAACTTTTAATATTTAGATTTCTAAAATATACATTTTTTTTTCTTTTTCATATCAAAATAAAGCTCAACAAGCGAGGATGAGTCAAGTAAATTGGTTTACCTTTTTTATTTCACTAAAAGTAATAATTAAAACAGTTTAATGTTAAAGTTAAATAATTGTTATTACAAATTACACTCTGCACTATCTCCCAACCGACCTTAAGCAACATTTAAGATAGTAGAAACGAATGAATAACTTTTTAAACTTTTATCTTAATTATGTTGTTTTGAGTTATTACGAACAACAATTTAAATTTAGCTGAACGGTGGGCTGTTTTGTGAATAATGAAATTAAACACGAAAGGTTAACACTATTAGCATAATTTATGTCACTCGACTCGGTCTTTTACGTAAAATTTATACAAAATTATGTTATAACGAAACAAAAAAAAAACATGCCGCTTGTTACATTTCACAAAATATTAAGAAAATAAATTATGTCGTATGAAGAAATTATTTCGCTTTATATTTTCCCCCAATATTACTACATTTTCCTCACTATTCATTAAATTTGTATTGTGTTACACATTTGATTATATACAGTACAACTTGGCATGTTTATTGGCATGTGACAACTCAAAAAGGTGTTAAAGAGATCTTAAGTGAAAACCAGATAACAGGAATCTGACCCGTAACCTCCTGGCTGGAAGAGAGGCGTTTAACCAACTAGGCTATGGGGTCGTGTATAATACATATTCTAACCCGCTGCAATATGGCACTTTATTTCAAGAAACATAACGCTGTTTAAAGCATGTTCGTGAAGAAAATAGACTTTTTGACTGCAAAGAGACTCAGGAGACAAGTAGACTTTTGTCTCAGGAAACAAATAATTATCCTCCCAGCTTGCCAATATTCTAGACAAATTCCATTCCATACTGGTGTATATATATATAACCCGGTATGATTGCCTTTTCTATCTCAAACAGATGGTCATCAGTTAAGAAACTAGACGATCTCAGTATAGGACGTCTCCCAGAGGACAGAAAATGAAAGATAGGAACTAAGAATGCAAAAAATCATCACACATGTTGTGTTCAATAGCGCGTATATACTTATTTTTCATATTTATATCTTTATTGTAACATGTTGTATTTCTGTATTCATTCTCAATCTAAATTTTTATTGTATTTCTTATTGAAAAAAAATATTGCGTTTTATTAATGTTCGAACTCGACATTAAATAAATAAATATATAAACTATCTTATCTTTACTCTAAAACGCTCATATTCTAAGCAGGGGACAATTTATAATGTCTTGATATTTTTTTTGTTTTTATTAAATAATTTATCTTTTTCTATTTTTTTTTGCAAACATTACAACATTCAATATTGCTCCAAAAGTAGCTTTTATTTAAATTTTTAAGTTCGCATATTAATAATTTAACGAATTTCCACTCTTATAAAGAACATTGAAGGGTATCAAATTTACCCACTAATAAATAAATGAAATAGTTTTTTTGTAATGTATTGTTTTGTGAGAATCTTTGATGGAAGAAATTTACAAATAAATAAGATTTAAATTATATTTTAAAACTTTGTTTCATATTTTACATTATATTTACATAGAAAATAAATTTTAAAACAAATATCATTTTATTAAGGCATTAACACTGTGAATGTTTATATACATCGTGATTTGTTTATTCAAACACTGTTCATTATTTTTTATATAACGGTATAACCCTACCGGTTTCAAGGTTTTCACCACATTCTTGCATATCAGTAGTAACGGAAATAAATTGGATGGATTAAAGGCCCTGAAAATATCCAAGTCAGTGCATTTGAATGAACATATAATAAATACGTACATTCATAAGATCCCACTGCTGCTTGTTGAAGTTGTAACCTGCCTCCCTCCACCCACAATCCCCAACCCGATTTTTTACCGTTAGACGCATGTGTGTCGGTTCCAGTTCGAACATAATTCAGTCTTCAGTGAAAACCTTGAAAGCGTTAGGGTTATACCGTTATATGAAGTGGAATAAATAACACAGTGTTTGACTAAATAAACAAGAAATATAATTTTTTTAGAATAGAATTCAACAGAGTCTCTAAAGCGAATTAAATACATAAGTAACTATGAATCATTAAATAATCTCGGTGATAAATCTTGATGAACGTTGAGTTGACAAGCGCCGCAGGAATCTAACTATTTAACCTTAATCAGCCAAGCTAAATGAGGAATTAGCTACCGTGAATCATTTGCGAAATGTGCTACTATGATTCAAGTCAGTAAATTAAATTTTGTGAATTAATATAGTTTATTTTTATTCTTTTGTGCACATATGATACATGATACATCTAACGGGCTGATTGTTAAACAGCAATTTCTTCCAGCCAGCTAGCTTATCTGGGATACGTCAAGTTGTTTTAATCTAATTTGTTCAATGATAAGAAAGGAGAAAAAATGGATGAAAAGGTATTTTGAATAATATTACATTTTTTCTCAACGTGATTAAGGATGGTATATGATAAACATCCGTCTTAGATACTCATTCCATAGTCGATACATCTTAGACGCTCATTCCATAGTCGCGCCGAGTAAACCGCAAACAATGATGAGTAAAATCATGAATCTTATTCGATGAATACTAGAGATACTCGCGAATATAAAAACAGGATCACAAAAGTATTGAAAATTTCTGAATGTTGCATTTCTTGTATAAAATTTATATGAAAAATGTGTTTGATTCTCCGAGATCAGATGTAGGTAACGCCTTATTGAAGCATAAAAACCAAGAGTCCCAACACACGAAATAAGACTTTCGTTTAGACTTTGCTAAACATATCTCTCGGACTTCCGCTAGGACCCTTAAAATTAAGTTGTGTCAAGACGCTTCTAAATCTACACATAAAATAAGCAGCGCATTTGACATCGAATTTCCGATAACGAATTAATAATACAGTGGAAATATATATACTAAAAAGAATATGTTATATGGCAATGTTTTACAGAACAATAAATATAACTGTTTAATATGAATTTGAGCTAAAAACTGATGTATTAAGTTTGGTGAAAAAGAGCGTAGTGAGGCGGTTTATATGTGATAATTGATCAATTCATTTTAATTCACTTCCAAAGTGGAGCAAGTATTCATATTAGAAATAAATTTTCTTCAATTGCGTTTATATTTTGTAGAAAATCATGATATAGGAAGGGTTAAATTAAATGTTTATTAAAGAAAGAATGCCAAAGCAGCGTCCTTGAGTTCGCGGCAAATGATTACAGGCCCGACTCCAGGAGCCCGGTACAGAGGGGGAGTTATCAGCGTGCCGGCTATTCAGGCCTCGGGTTGTAAGGAGCGGGCGGGAGAATTTAGTGCGCCATCCTTCTGCCTGTAATAAATTACCGAATGAGAGTGTGCGTCGTCAGGCGCGGATCCGAGATTTTTTGACTAATAAGTAAATATTTATTTGTTTTTGAAAATGTGAACGAATTTATGGCATAGTTTGTAAAACGTCTGTTATCTAATCTGAAGTGTTCCGGGTACGATCCCGTTGGTAACCATTAAAAAAAAATACAATCTGGTTTTCACTGAGGGTCTCATAAAAAAACCTTTATTTATATAACACTTCAGTGTTCATGATAACAGGCTTATTGTTGAGGCAATCTTCCATATTCTAACCAAAGTCATCGATGACCTAGAGAAGGAAAGTGAGATAAGAAAGAAGGATGATGAATAAGCACGAAAAACACGCTGTCAAATAAGATGTAACATTTTGTTATTCGCTTTTTGAAATACGTTATTGATGTGTCTTATATAAGCTGGAAGCTGGTTCCACAAACGAACAGCGTCGACACTTTCTTTCTGGTTGGTTGAACAATATTATTACATGGCAGTGTATTTTATGCGAAAATATAATACCACGAATAAACTTATACTTATATTACTTTATGCAACGAAAATGTTGTACTTTTGCATAAAGTACAAGTATTCACTTATGAAATAGTTGATACTTTATCAAATGAATCGTTTTTTTTTTGAGAAGCTGTATATTTTTGGTTCAACTGAAAATGAACCATCTAATTGTTTTTCGGCTGAAAACTTTATAAATCATTAAACCTTGCATTGGAAATTCATTTGATATTTATAATAAAAAAAATCTCATTGAAATCAATTTTCTATCATTGAAATTATTTTTGATCAAGTTTGATTATTGTTGTAAATTATTGAAATAAAACTTATAAATTTAGACGAGACATTTGTTTTTTATATTTGTAGAAATACAGCGTTAAAAAAATGCAATATTTCCATTTAAATTAATTCTAATTATTTTAGTAAAATACAAATTTTATTACAAGAATATTTTGATTTGTGTATCCGATACTCGACTTCGAAAATATTTTAAACTAGCATAAAACAACCATCTCCAAACTTTATTTTTATTAAGTGAACAATTATAACACATGCGAGCAATCAAGCTGAATGAGGGTTTAATAATTTATTTTTTAAATTTAAATCGCCCATGTTATCTTCTTCTTTCTGTTACGTCAGACTTGTGGTCTGTTGTCATCAGGACAGTTTCTCTTGATATGTTGACTCCCAGGTATCTTTTCATATTTTAGGACAACTGCTTGCCCGTATTTCATGCGTTGCCAAGTAGGAACTTTTGGGCTATCCATCTTTTCCACATGGCTTCGCCAGTGTCTTCTGAGGTTTCTGCCCCATCTCATTATATCTTCTTCTTCATATTTTTTTCGGATATGTTAGTTTATAACGATATATCTAAGTATTTTGCTAGCGATGACTCTTAGGGTTTTCATTTCATTAGTTTTGAGCATACTTTTTCTTGTATGTGCTCTAATCTGTATTCCACGAGTGTTAATTGTGTTCCATAAGTCATACCTATATTTTTGTCTGTTTTTTATATATCTTTTGTATATTTTATGCCTGTACCTGTATTTATCCTTAGAACGATGACAGCCCGTGGTGCTCTCACTTTGCATGGAATATTCTCGCACTATAATGACTCTTTTCAGCTTGTTAGGTGGAGCGGGTTTTCGCGGTGCCGGATGCTGCTCTGTGCGTGGTACCACGAGTTATATTAGGAAAATGAGTAAGAAGATAAATAGTATGGGACGGAAGTGCTCTCCTGGTGATAATTTTCAAATGAAACGGCGCCATTCTAATTTTGCTAAAAATCTTACCTGGACCTCTCTATTTATTTAAGCACTTAATTATAAAATCTCGGCTTTACACATACACATATATGATATGTATGTATTTATATATAAGACAAATAAACACAATAGGAATTGTCAAAACACGAAAAGAAGAGACACGGACTGGATTTGAACCAGTAATCTTAACTATATACCATAGATACTACACTTCACAATTAACCGTTATCGACTATGTTACAGTTTCACAAATAAAAATATTCTTAAGGGAGCCGTGATGTTTGGTAAAAAGTCGACCCTTGGTGTGATTTGACTGGTAATTAAATCTGGAAATTATAAATATCGAGCCTTGGTGTGATTTGACTGGTAATTAAATCTTTAAATTATAAATATCGAGCTTTGGCGTGATTTGACTGTAATTAAATCTTGAAATTATAAATATTGAACCTTGGTGTGATTTGATTAATAATTAAATCTTTAATTTATAAATATCGAGCTTTGGTTTGATTTGACTGATAATTAAATCTTTAAATTATAAATATCGAACCTTGGTGTGATTTGACTGGTAATTAAATCTTTAAGGTATAAATATCAAAAAGCATATTAAACCATTAAGAAGTCTCTAAAATGTAAGTGAAAATTCCGTGCTGAGAATTTGTGTGTATTTTTCTTTATTGAGTACTTTCGTGGCACGCGATCGGAAATGTGTACAAATTTGGGCTAATTAAAAGAAATGCGAAGGTCGTAGCACCAACTGTGTAATGATCCAAATATTAATTAATCATGGCTGTGAATGTGTGATTAATAACTACACATTCTCAACCACAAGTCATCACGCTATGGAGTGTGGCTACAACGTCATTTCACTTAATTATAGGTCAGTTATGTTTTGAAATTCGTATTGGATACGACCTCAAAGGGTTTGTGTTAAAATGTTTGACTCGCTTTAAACGGGTATTTTCTACGGTGAGCCACAATGGTGTTACAATCTCTTTTTTCTCACATTTAAGTTGTTATACATCTTTCTGATTGGTTGAAGGAATCCCGGGAAAATCTTGAGCTAGATGGTGTGGATACAATGAATGAATAAGTTGCGAAAGGCTTACAAATCAAACATACTTGTTCGGAATACATGGAGAACGAAGAAAGGTTAAAGGTGGAACAGTAGTGGATATAGTTTTTGAAGATATTTTAACTAAGGGAAAGATAAGTATAAAAAATATGGATATCTATGATGAGATGTATGGATATGGACAAGGCGAAATCTTTGTTCATGGGTAGAAAGGCTTTCAGATCTGTCATCTGCTTACCCTAAAAGGGACATAGTGTTATGGCATGCGTGTATTGTTACAATACTTCAGCGCGATGTCAGAGAGCAAGGCCTAGGAAAATATATCTGGCACAAGAGAAAGAAATTTTAAAACATGTAAAATAAGGTACTCGTATGTATGGATTTTGATAAAAAAAAAAAGTATACCACTCTGTCTTCTCTGCTTCCCCGACGGAAAATGCGTGACAGTATGTGCACGTATGTGTGAATGTCATAGATTTTTGGCGACTTTCTTGACCTTGTTGCTTTAATTGCATTTCACTTGGAAGTTCGGTGGCACTCAAAAAAATGCCCAATTTGGTTAAGAGTGTCTTGGAAGTTTTTTCTTATCCTCGACATGTGTAGAATTATAACCACGTGTGATGATGGAAGATGGTCACGTGCCTACTCCACTCGTTTTTAACTCGAAAGCTTAATTAACGGGGCTGAAGACGATATGGTTTCCAGGTTTCTCTCTTCAATATTTATTTATTTAGTACAATGTAGGTTGTTTTGGACCATTCAAAATATACACATGATTTGAATTCAAATAAGAATGTGGAGTGCGCATGAATACAAAATCAACTTTTTTTTTTAAAAACGTATAAACATTGACATGACTAGCACACAAAAAATATCAGAAAGGAGTAAACACGAGTACATGCATACTACATAGCGCACCCCAAGAGAACTTTTAAAGGCATTAAAACTGTCTCGTAATATGCCCAAGACTTCATCATAGTCATGACTCAATCGATGTAATCTGGGTATTGGATGTGATATACACGTATCGCCAATATAGATTTGTTAAGGAATACCATACATATGAATAAATGCCATTTTCAATTCCAGGCGGGTTTGTCTTTAATATTAAATTGGGAAGAATATGCTTGTTTATTCTTCCTTGAATTCTCGACATCTGGATTTAATAGTCGGAATACCGCCCTTTGTTTGAAAATCCATATTAAATTTTGAACAGCTTTGCATTATTATTATTTTTTTTTTTATCCACTTTGCACGGATTTCTCCTGTTACACAAAGAGGGTCTGCTTCTAGCGTTAGCTTATTCGTTAGGAAAATTATCAGCCAGGATTCTTCTCATACTGCTAGACGGTACCGAGAATATATCAACCGTGTCATTCAGTTGGTTCAATATCTCTATACCACGCGTGACTGAGTGTTTAGCCATGATATTCGTCCTGTAAGTTGGTATGTAGAACAGAGGGTGATTCCTTGCACGGATATATTTTTTGGGTACATATAAACTTAGTGCTTCTAGAATCGCGGGACAGTTAAAGGAATCTTGGAAAACCTTTATTAGGAATATCGCAATGGATTCTTGCCTTCTTGTTTCAAGGCTTCTATAGTTACACCCCGTGAGAAGTTCGGCATGGTGAGCATATTTGGGGTAATCGCCCTTTGTTCTGTACCATAGATATCTGAGGATTTTTTTTTGTATTTGTTCTATATTGTTTTTATATTTGAGCTGGTGAGGAGCCCAAACCGTAGATGCATATTCTAATTTGGTTCTAATTAGATAATTATATAAGTTTCGGAGGATATCGGTGCTGTTAAATTCTCTTGATATTCTCATTACAAAACTGAGTAGTTTGTAACAGTCCGATATCAAACGTGAGACATGGTTAACGAACGTGAGTCCGACATCGAAGGTTACGCCCAAATCCTTGAATTCAGAAACTCTGTTTAGTGCCACTCCCTGTATAGTATACTGATGGTGGATTGGTGAAAACGATCGACTTTAAGATACACAGACACATTTATTAATGTTGAACAGAAGATGATTTTGCTCACTCCAGGAGACTAGGGAGTCTAGGTCCTGTTGTAACTGTGCACAGTCCTGAGGTGAATTGATCTTTTTGAATATTTTCAAGTCGTCAGCGAACAATAAACATGTAGAGTGACTTATGGAATTCTGAATGTCGTCTATTAATATGAGGAATAGTAGGGGACCTAAATTGGATCCTTGTGGTATACCAGATCTTGCGATAAATTCCACAGAAGACTTGTTACGGATTGTTACGTATTGAGATATGACATATTGACGTTATATGACATTGTATGACATTAAGTGTAGAAAACTTGACCAATACGGTTTTTTTTAATAGGCAATGCACCCAAATTAGAATGATTTGTGCCATCAAACTCAAGTCATATTGCAATTATGGTCTTATAGCATACATTTTTAAAGTCTTCTACTTAACGTCATGAGCGAGAAAATAGCCTTTCCCTGTGATTGATAATCTGTTAAGAAAAACGCGCTAAGTTTCTTATGTTCTTGTTATATATAGCTCATATTAAACAAAAAAGTGATATTATTCATTATTTCGTTATTACGAGTATTATGTCAACGATCTGCGTGGTCTAATTGGTAAGATTTTGAATTCGGTGCCCGAAAGCACTCGAAAAATAATAAAAAAGATGACCTGATTTAGGCAACAGAGTTCGTCTGTTAACAAAATTCGCGTACTTTTGTCGTGTGTTAATGTTGTTGCATCTTCACTTGTGGTAGTATTGCTATGGCGGCTGTCTGGAAAAAAATTCAATTTTTTTACCCTTTTTTTTCAAATATAACTTTTATTTTAAAATAGTAAAAAAGGTGGTTTTGAATTTTCCAAGGTAGGGACATAAAAAGGGATATAAAAATATTTATCGAAGTTTCATACCAAATTCGAAGGCAATCGGTTGGATAGAACTTGAGATTTTATGCCGACCAGGTCGAAAAAAGTAGTTTCGAAAAAAACGCGTTTAAAGTTTTGAGATTTTTGTCCGAGTCATTCCGGTGCGGCGTAATTGCTGTCTCATTTATAGCTATAACTTCGTAAATATTGAGAATTTAAAAATTTCCTTGTGAGAACATTTAAAGGTCTAAACGTTAAGAATGTGCGAAAAAAGGTTTTTTCAAATTTCTAGAGTAAAACACCCCCTTAATTAATAAAAACAACGGATGGCGATAATCAATCGCAATAAAAGAGTGCTTGTTTGTCATTTATTGATCCTTTTGAGAACATATTTTTAAAGGTCTAAACTTTTTAAAGGTAATTTTTTTTTCAAATTTCTAGAGTAGAATACCCCTTTAAGGTCTCGTTATTATCTTTCTGGTTGGTTTGAAAAGATTGCCACATGACAATAAGCATGCCAGGTTGTACTGTATACAAAGAAATTACAATACAATTCAACACGTCTTACCAACTAGGCCACGGAAGTCGTGTGTTCTGTGTTATGATTACATAAATTTTTATCAAAGCCGTATAAGCTATTGGCACATGTATTCGGATGTTATTAAAATTGTATATATATGGAAATTGAGTGTCTGTGAGCCGTATCATTTGCAAAATGAAAATGAAAATCCTTAGCAAACATTTCTCATGAGCGAGATTTAGTGAAAATCCTTTTTTACAAATCCTTTGATATATCTGGTTTCGCGCTGCCGTCCATCCGTCATCTCTTAGCGCGATAGTATCGCTCTGCCTCCCCACACTCGCGCGATCGCCTTATGTAAGGGCCACATAAAACTAAGATTATGTCTCTCTCTCCCACCCTTGGCCATTAAGCAATGTAAAAGAGACACGATAACTTAATCACACTACGTTCCGGCTAATGTGAACTTTTGACACTCCCGCTTCTCTCGTTTAATCTCAATATAGTGTGATTTATGGGGCTCGTGCCTCTATTTCGGGAAGAAGTAGGCTCGTCTAATAAGCGGCGTCAAGGCTCTACTAAGATTCTTCCTACGTATAAGCGTTTTTATATTCATACTCGGAGTGTAATATGGAGGTTTTATTGTACTTTTTCATTATCCTTATTATATTAAGTATTTTCTCCCATCGTACTACAAATTAACTGAATTCTCAATGCTTCCTCTTAAGTTTGAGGCTGTGAAGTTATGAAAATGTATTTAATTAAATTTATATTTACAATTTTTCTAATTGTTGAGTTTTTGCCATCCACTTTTACAGAGATTTTTCCTGAAAGAAAATTTCCTGCGATTCTCTTAAGTTTCAGGAGACACGAGTAAAGTTCGTTCAAAAATAAATTCATATCAAATCTTTTTTATACTTGAACTAAAGTGTTTAATATCCATTAACCACATTCCTCGCCAATTAAGATAATTTTCTTCTAACTTAGTTTTTTCATCATTACCGATAGCTTTCCAGAATCTGGTCGATATTAAAACATGCAGGAATTATATGCTTTGACTTCTTTTCTTTACCGCCTCTTTTTGCTAATTCAAAATCAATATTTGTTGTTTTAGAATTATTAAAGAACTTGTCGATTCCTGGGGTTTAATTGAAAAAAAAATATGTTTCCCTTGCCGCATGTGTTTAACTAGACCGAACTAGTATTTATTCTACGTTCAATTAGGAATTCGACATTCAAGATATTTTCTTTAATTTTTGTGAAAGACTTGACCAATGCTAACATAAGGTAACCAGAAAGTATTAGGAATTCGACATTCAAGATATTTTCTTTTAGTTTTGTGAAATACTTGACCAATGCTAACATAAGGTAACCAGAATGTATTAGGAATTCGACATTTAAGATATTTTCGTTTAGTTTTGTGAAAGACTTGACCAATGCTAACATAAGGTAACCAGAATGTATTGTTTACAATGAAATTATAATACAATTCTGCCAGATTTACTCGCGCTTATTTTGTTTATAATTTCTTATTTTCTAAGTTCTTCTTTTTCTTTAGTTAGACCTGTAGTTTGTTATAATTAGAACTGCCTCTTTTGAATTGTTGACTCTAAGCTACCCTTTTATCGTTTTGGATGTCTTCCTGGGGGACACTTTCAGCAGGTATCCCATTCATTGTCATATATAGTAGATAACTCAATTCTTTATTTGTTTCAATGATTCTATTATATGATAGCCGTCACCACCTTATTTGTCTTGCATTCAACTTATATTACTTTTTGTAATATTTTGTTGGGAATATGGATAGCATGTGCAGCTTTAGGAAACATTTGAACGTAACCCTTTGTCGGGGATCGTATCAAAATTATTGATTATATATTAATTCACACTTAACGCACTCCACCTAAAACCGAATCTGTCATAATGAATCAGAATATCTACAAAGGCTTCTTTGTCTTGCCTTGGTATGTTTTCTGCGGTTTTCTTACCAACTATTTTTTTAAACACATGCTGAAGCGAAAGAGTAATCAATTTAATGGCTGCAGTTACCACTATTCTACTCTTCCACTCAATTTATTTTCTTTTTCGTGCTCAATAAGTATGGGTTCTGGCGCATTTAAAGAGGGTCTGCTTTAAGGGTGCTTTATACAATAAATTGCCTTTTATTATTGTCTCTCAGAAACCTTGTTTTCTTGTAATGTATTCTGATTGTTTATCTTTGAAATGTATTTAGTAATATTGAATAAATTAAAATGTAGTCATTGCCAATTCACCTTGACAATCGTTATTGTTTATTCACAATAAAATGTAATCCAGGACTTCCCCAGGACACGGTGACATAATATCTATTAAACAGTGATTCGGCATTATTGCCTCGCCGGTCCCTCGACACTGGACTAGTTAAAATGAAGTTTTACAACTGTGGCCAACTTTGCCGATGGTTTACGTGCTAGTTTAATTGGTCAGAAAGCTCTCCATCCAACATTCACCGACCACCATTTGCCACCCCTTCAGTGCCCACCGTAGAGACCGTGTTGCCATTAAACGCTTTTGACTTGATCAATTTTAATTAAATTGTTTTGCGCTTTAACTTTTAATGAAACATGAAAACGTGTTAAAGAGATGTTGATCGCTCGGGAATTTCAAAAGTATTTTCTTTTTTTCAGTGGTTTATTGTCATATTGTGGGATTCCATGTTATTTTTGTTTTCTTCTATGTGGCTTTCTGTATATATATTTTTTAATGTGTATTCTTGTTAAACAGTTTGTTTAACGGTATCAAGAATTTTGGGAAGTCCTAGAGGAACGTGGTATGACCAAATCAACCTAATCTTGAAGAGGTAAGGGTGAAAAGACTTTAAAATAGATGAGTATGCATGACTATGTACGAGTATGTATGATAAATGACGAGTAAGCGTGATAAATGCTCTTAAAATGCGTCCACGAAAAATCCATGACAATATATGATGAAAACGGAACGAAGTAATTAGGGATGAGTATAAACATAAGGCTTATGTGCTGAGCAAGATGAATATGACTACTCTGAGATGGTTTGGGCACGTGGAACTGATGTTTAAAAAAAGATTAACAAATCAAATATACTGTACAAATGTGAGGGAAAGGTGTGGTAGAGGATGACCAAGGAAGGTATAATTTAAGAGGCGATTGCAAATTATGTGAGTCTGGTTAGAATGAAGCGAAGATCTGGTCTTTGTGCCTATCCCAATAGGTACGTAGCATCATGGTGATGTGGATGATATTTTTTATTATTAATGGTCTTATGAAGAACGTTTCAGAATGCGTCGTAGGCTTTTAAATAAGGCAAATCTCGGACACAGCTTGCCGAGCATTCTACCGTCTCATCAAAATTTGTTACAGTAGACCTACGAGTACTAAGCTTTTTTTTAGTGCACATGCTAGAATTAACTAATCAACTGCCATGTAACAGCATTCACGCTAATCAATCAAGTGCTTCAGGTTCGATTTCTGATTGATTCACTTCCTTATTGGTTTTACTTGTATACCATTTAAATCGGAACTTTTTTGCAGCTTAAATACGGCTTATGAAAAACACTGCCAATCAAAAACCTGAAGCAGATTAAACCGGCGGATCATCTTGGAACTTTGATTTCATCATTATCAGAACTTTGGGTTTGATCTGTCGAAACTATGTGCTTGCTGAAGTGCAACAGCTTGCACACAATAAACCAATACACGCACAGGCATCTGCCATCCACACGATGGCTGATAATACTCAATCATGCTTATCGTAATTGATCAGCACCTGAAAAACAATACTTTTGATCTTATATTAAACATACCGAACAACCCTTATGGGCTAATTGATAAAACACTTATCTTCCAACACGGGTTTCGCTGGTTCAATTCCCGTTGGAACACATTATTGAATAGAATTTCAGTCTGGTTTTCACTTAAGACCTCACTTTAAAAAAAAATATCTGGTTGGAAGAGATTACCACATGTTAATAAGCCCGCCAGGTTGTACTGTTTACAAATAATGTGTAATACAATACTTTATTAATCAAGCCCATTGAAAGGTTGTCGGATTAAGATTTAGTCCCTTTTTTTTAATTGAACCCGAATTCCCTGGGTGAAAAACAAGCGATTTACTGTTGTTTATAATTAAGGCATTAACGTTGTGGAGGCTTCAAGACATTGTAATTTATTTTTATCAAACACTGTTTATTCCACTTTTTTGTGGCTATTCAAGGCTTTCACCTCACCTTCAGGGGAGCTGTTCAAACTGGTACCGATATATACGCTTCAACGGTTGGGGGCTGAGGGGTGAGGGAGGCATGGGACGATTTCGGCTAAGATCGGAGAGATTTTCGGGATATAACTGTTCAACAGATGTTCGGATCGATTTTCTGACTTAGAAATTTCTAGGGCCTCTAATCTGTCCAATTTATTTCCGTTCCTACTGATATGTAAGAATTTGGCATGCTACTATGTTTATTTTATTATTATTATATTTAATTCATAGCATATTAAATATTAATTGAAGTTTTTCTACATATTATATAATGAATTTTTTTCATTATTTATTTATATAGGGTATTATCATATATTGCGTATTTGACCCAGGTTTTGTTTTGAAATTCTAATTTTATATGCTCCTAAGTTATCTCAAATTTAGGCCATAGCTTTTGATGTAATATATTTAATTCAAAGGCAAAAGTTATATATAAGGGTTGAGTTTCATTTTGGGATAAAGTCCTCGCTTTGATATTTAATTCTTAAAAATCTTTTCGACTTCTTTCAACGTCGTCTCGCAGTGAAATCCCTTTGATGAAATGTCGATCACTCGATATAGTTTTCAGTTGATATGCATCCGATTATTATCAAATCGACTCGACTTCGTTTGGAATAAAAGTCAAAAAGGCAGTTGAAAAACGGCGTTAATCTTTATGTTAGAAATATATCTTGGTTTTATCAAGGAAGCTTATTCCCGTTTTTCAATATTTACCTTGTGAATTTGGGAAATATAATAATTCATCACATTCTTACTGCCGTTTATCTTTCTTATGTTTGTACTTTCTTTTCCGAGTTTTTATTTTAAATTGTGGTGAAAATTTGATTCGTCTGTTATGTGACTGCTTTTGGATATGATTTTTGGAAATATAATAATTCATCATATTCTCACTGGCGTTTATCTTTCTTATGTTTGTGGAATGAAATAATATGTTTGTACTTCGTTTTCAGAGTTTCTTTTATAATTGTGGTGAAGTTTTGATTCATATGTTATGTGACTGCTTTTGGATATGTTTCTTGGAAGTGTTAATCCGGTTTATTGCTCATAAATTCGAATAATTTAGTCCCTAGGCCAAGAAAACATCTGGGACATTCAATCAAAAACGAAATAATAGTAGAAAAATAAACTGCAACTCTCGTGTCGTTGATATTTTCGCGAGTAATTGGTAATATTTTACAGTATCAAATCTTTACGTATTATTAAATATTTATTTTTCGCGAGTAATTGGTAATATTTTACAGTATCAAATCATTACATATTATTAAATATGTATTTTTCGCGAGTAATTGGTAATATTTTACAGTATCAAATCATTACGTATTATTAAATATGTATTTTTCACGAGTAATTGGTAATATTTTACAGTATCAAATCATTACGTATTATTAAATATTTATTTTTCGAAAGTAATTGGTAATATTTTACAGTATCAAATCATTACGTATTATTAAATATTTATTTTTCGCGAGTAATTGATAAAATTTTACAGTATCAAATCATTACGTTTTATTAAATATTTATTTTCTTTTCAGCTTATACTTACGGTCAAGACTGAACAAAAAAAATCTGGGTCATTTGATCGAAAACGAAGAAATATTTATTTTCTGCACTTTCATTTCGTTGATATTTTATTGAGTTTGTAAATATTTTATAATACCAGATCATTCATTATGTATAGTAAAATATTTATTTACTCCGTTTTTCAATGTTAAAATGTATTGTAATTTCATTGAATATGCGGTTAAAACGTCTGAAGTCCGTCGGTATGAATTAAGACCTGACGAATTGAATATATGTTCTCAATTAAATCCTTTTTTTTATGTTATGAAAACTTGTTATTGCCCGCCTGATATTATACGTGTACGTGTGTGAAAATTCAGGATCCCTGTTTTTTTTAATATAGCAATTTTTCGAAACTGATTTGCAGAATGTAAGAAAAATAATTTGACTCGTGTTTTTATGTACACTAAGAATGGGCCACGATATCTGAGAAGGAATTTTGTTTATTTTACCGTTTCCGCTAACCACCCACTTAATGACGCGATAATTTGTATGGCCCGTTTAGGGGTTGTATATAGTTTTATTTTTCTACAATTTTTATTACCCTATATGTGACTAACGCCAGCGTGTTTCATATCAAAGGGGTGTAGTTAAATCGGAACTTTCTTCAGGTAACTAATCTAAAATAGTTTTTACAACTTTTTTATTACAATATGTTATACCGTTTGTATACGCTCAGATGTGTATAACACACGGTCCAGGGGGCCAATTTAGTAAATAACAGTAGTTACCGCTGTGATTGCGATGGAATTTTAAGTTTTGTAATGTAACTTTACCAAATGGTTTTGTTAAATATCTATTTATATATTTTTTAACTTCTTGTACACGGCAGGCAACAGTTAAACAATCAACATATTGTTTTAAAATTTCATTTTCATTCAGAAATCAATTAGGTAGAAAAGTTTCGTTAATTTTCTTTATAAAATTACAATTGAAAATTATTAAATCATCATCATTATCATATTATTTTTTCGGGTCGTGGTTGCAACATCACCTGCGCAGAACTCTATTTATTATATTTTGTTGTATTACACTTGTATTGTATACAGTGCAGTCTGGAGGGTTTATCTTCATGTGGCAGTATCTTTCAATCAACCATAAATGTATTCAAAGATATCTCAAGTGAATATTTTTGAAAAATCGGTTAATTAAAATATTTTTGAAAAATCGGTTACAAATGGAAATCGAACCTTTAATTCCCGGGCTAAATACAGGCGTCTTATAAACTAGTTAACTTATTTTCAACTCTGGCCAACTTTTTGCCTCAATTGAGTTCTGTTCCAATCTCTCCTAATAACACGACCGCTGCTCCAGTAACTTGTCTTTTTAAGTCCTAACTTGCTTTCTGCAAGGAAATTCTGTTTCTGATGTTTATAGATATGCCTCGGCCAACGATTTTCGTTCCAGAAGCGTTCCTTATTCAGGATTATTATTTAACTAGACGATTGAACCGTGCTATAATAAAATAACAATTTATATAGTGCCTTTTAGAGAGCCTTAAAAGGCAAATGCTACGTGTATTTAAGAGTTTTACGTTTCAGAACTGTTATAAAATTGTCACATTATAAAACGGCGCTTGCATGTAAAATGTTCACGGAATTAACTGCTTACTACTCCTATATAAACATTTTATATAAATTCCCCTAATAAGACCACTATAAACAAAACAATATCGCTCTGACACGTTAACTAACAGCTGAATATCAAAACTGTAAAATCTTATCTCGCGAGCATTATTTATTGAACAATTCATCAGGACGGGGGTGTAAAGAACTGATTTAATTTTTATAGTTAAACTGTAAGAGTGCGCGCCTCATCTTAGTTACTAAAGTGAAAATAATGCGACATACTCGTATATTATTACGAATCAAAACATTATTGACAATAATATGTTTTTGGGTGACATCTGTTGTAAGATTTACATTTTTTTTTCACTTTTAACGAATTATAGAGGTTTCTGAATTGACATGTCTAATTATTAATATACTCGTAATTTATCCAAAAATTATAAATACATAATCGCTATGGTCGTACAAATTGGTAAATACAAAATTAAAAAAAAATGTATTTTTTTTATAATTATCTTCAAATGTGCATGTCTGGTAAAAAAATACGAAATTAAATTTAAACAGGGAATACTATTTTCACACAACTGAAAATCATGTTAACGTCAAGATGTATGCATATTGGAGGGAGTTTCAACTTTTAAATTGAAATATCTCAGAAATAGTAACATGTTAATTGCCAGTGCCAGAAACACGACGACTTGTCGTTGACGATTATTGGATGAACGAAAAAAAAAAACAACAATAAAAATCATGTATTTAAACTTTTATATTATTAAAAATATTACCTTTCTCCCCTTTAAGTGCTTTCGCCATTCCGAATGTTGGCTACTACCTTGAAAATCTAATTTCTATCTACTTCTTTTCTGAGAAAGCCAATAAGTAAATGTAAAAAATCAATCTTCCTTATATTGTTTATTTTCTTTTCTGTTCATCATCGTCTAGGACGGCCTTCGTGATTGATTCGATTCTTGATGTAAGCCAAAAACTGGTCCCATTGTGGTTTAGTCGATAGCCATTGACGACATTGTTGTTACAACCCGCTTGTGTGTATTGCCAACACTTGCTTTGTCTAGTGACTCTAAACCATTTTCTTCTTTTGTTGTTCTTTTGTTGCGGAAGGTTTGGCCGGTATTATAGACGTTTAGGGGGCGCCGAGTGTTCATGTCCTTGTTTTTATTTAATTTAATTTTTCAATTGTTATTTACACCGCAAGCGGAAGCACCTTCTTTGCCCCTCAAATAAAGTGCACGTTCTCGCTCTTCCGAAAATCAGGAGATGCATTGGAAGCAGTGCTAAGAGATACAAATACTTGAATGACGCCATACATCCTTTACATAACCTCCAACTCTCAGGTCATTGGTTAAAATTCAAACACAACTTTATTAGAACATCTGGAACGACTTCCTGCAATCGCTAGGATGAACGAGTGGAGAGGAACATCGAGCCTCAGCCGATGAATGGATTTTGCATGTAGAAGAATTGCCGTCTGTCTCTGAACTTTCTTGAAAAATCTGGAAGTCTCTTAACAGGTTCCGTGCAGGAATCGGGAGAATCAAAGATAATAAATCAAAATGGGGAATATTACTGATGCCCTGTGGGGGCGTGCAGTCCATAAGACACTTGATGTATTACCTGAGGAGTTCGGTGTCTTGCACCAAAGAGGACTTGATTCGTGGAACTCTCAATGCAATTTACGTGGCAGAATTTAGGGTGGAACTAGTATAGCGCCTTTGAGACGAAAAAAAGGGTATTTGTTTCTAGACGATTTGCAAATAAGAATTTCGAAAAGGCAAAAATCTAATATTTCTCAGTGGAAAAAAAGTCTTAGATTTCAAATAATGAAAATCAATACGGATAATATCCCCAGCGAATTGATCTTCAAATGCATACAAGATTTTTCCTCAAACATTTTGATTTCACCTCAATTTGAGTTCCAATCTCAATTTTCAACGGCTAGCTATTTTCATGCATAAATAAAACTATTCTATTTTCCTCTCTATTTTCCTTTCTTAACATTGCAAAGCTGATAAACGATAAAACTCTTTCTTTTTTTTATTTCAATTACACGGCACTACAATATTTCGAGCTAACGCTACGAACAATGAAAGGATCTTAAACATTTATTCTGATTTATTTCTTTATAGAAACGCAAAATATAGTTTATGTGGCTTTTACTGCCACTGCGGCATTATTTCGCTTCGCCAGTTTTTACGTGAAAATGCGGATTATGGTCGTTTTTGAATTTCTCATACAAAGTATTAAATATGAGAGGAATAATAACTTTTATTGCTTTTGGGTGATTGAGAACATATACATATTCGTGCGTGGCAAACTAACAAATCGTATTATAAAACAGTTTTTCTATAATTATAAATTAATTTATCATCAAACACATTTGACCCATATACGGTTTAATTGAGAAATAAATTTTTATCATGTTGCATGTGATATTTAAAAAATGCTTTGTTATATTTAACAAAGTCTCGGAACAGGGATTGTACTTTAATGTGTGGAAAATAAGTGCGAAAATGTGTTTAAATAATTGTTATACAAAAAATATTTGTATAGCCCTGTTTTGTAATAAAATCTAATATAATAGTCAAATTCAGATGGAATTGGGTCTGAAAGTATGTTTAAAACGGGGATATCAAAAATTATTTGCGAGGTTTGAGAGTTCGATTCCGTTTAAGATCTAGAGTTCGTAGTTACCTGACAAGAAGTCGTGTTGCCTTTTGGCTTCCAAAAACTAAAATGACAAAAAGCAAAAATAATTTTTACTATAAATATTTCAAAATGTTCACCAAAATGTCAAAGTTTATCAAAGAAATTGGGAGCATGCGGACTTTTTGCGACGAATATATTTTGCATGTCATGGATATATTAAAGTATTGTCGAAAGGAAACAAGAAATATTTGAATAAAATTTTTCGGTTATAAAAAGATAAATATTAGTTGACAAGGTTGAAATTAGTTTTTTAAAACAAATAAATATCAAAACGAATACTTCGTCATACTTAAAAATTAACAGTGGTTTGTTATATCTGGGTTCTTTTTTGATCTGAAGATGAAAGCTTTGTTTTTTCCGAAACGAAGAAAGAGTCGTTATTAATATATTGGGCATAATAATCGTGGATATTTGTCTTCTCTACATAGTTATCGACTGTTTCCCCACCAATTTCCTATTCAATGTATTCATGGTATATGATTCTCCTGTGCTATGCTTGGCTGGTTGGAAGAAATTGTTGTAAAGCATTAAGCCCGCTAGATGTACCATGTATACAAATAAATAAAAATAAATTAATTTATAGTTAAGCTACTAACAATTCATCATATTATAGTTTTACAGGCTTGTTGTTGTTGTGCCGTTATTAGAAGGTGATGTCTTGATTTGATTATCACATCCCATAAATTAGTGACAAACTCTCAACCCAGTTGGCCTTAGTGCCGTGCCAATATTGGCCAGTTCAGTCCAACCTAGTTGGCCTGAGTGGCGTGCCAATATCGTCTGATATTTTCCCAAAGTTTTACACATATTGTTGATTGATTAGAAGACTATTTGTTTGATGGCATTAAACCCGTCCGCCATATTGTCCTAGAATATTAAATTATTACACCATAAACATATTTTTTAACACCTCAAAAATATTATTTTGTAGTTAAAATCGATTTGTTTTGAACAAATCAAAGCAAACGTAATTTAATTAATTATCAATTTACCCATAATATCATTAATTCTATTTACGTTGTCCTTTCAAATAAGGGGAAAGTACCGCACCCATCCCGAAAACATGTTCTGTTAATAATACACTCAAACATCAAGTCAAATTTTGATAAAATTACACAATTTCGTATTCCTTTGTTTCCATTCCCTCGCCCCCGACTTTTTTTATACTCTGTCGTATTGTATATCATTTAATTATAATAATGCACCCCCTCTGAAAAAAGCCTGTCGCTGTATAACCAAACAAGAAATGACTCTAATTACGGGGCAATTTTCAGAGTTCTTTTTTTAAGAATCAATTACCTAAATGCCATCACAGTGTTTGGTTTGATGACAAGAAAGCTTTTTAGTCATCCGGCGTAACGACGACGTTGTCTTTTTTGGGAAAAAAATAGCAGGAAGAACAGGATATCTTGTCACGAGTCAGGATAAATTTGTAAAAATGTTATATCTAGATTATATCTTTTAAGTTGTTATTTTTACTTGTTCAGTTAATTTTATTTTAAAAATACAAAATTATTTTTAAATGATCCTTTATCATTTTGATTAATGATTAAAAAATATATTTACACTTTTTTTATTTATAAGTTACATTTTTTTGTGTACAGTATAAACCTAGTAAGTTTATTGTCATGTGCAATCTCTTCTTCTTTTGTTTTAAAATTTATATACTGTAAAATGTTTGTACGTCAATGTATATTTAAATGGTTTTTATCATCACATATTTAAACCTTTAAATTAATAATTATAAAACTATATATTTTTGCACCATTTAATGGCCAACACCAGTCCAATGCCTTTCAATGTCACATCTCTGAAATAGTGTCAACTTTGGAATAATCTTGAAAACCTCCAAATTACCAATATTTCTACATCCCAGAACAAGTTCATTCCATGCTATGGGTCAGTTTTTTTAAAAAATGAATCCACCTTTACAAAACATCTCCCAGAAGGCACCTCCCAAATGCATCTTGTTTTTCGCCAACAAACTATTCAAGTCTAATGATAAACACTAAGAAAAAACTTAAATTCCATCCTTTTTGGATATTTCACCCAGTGAATCTTTTTCAATAGGGGAGTTATTCGATCGAATTTGCCTAGTGTTGTGAAATCGAATATTTTCCTTGTTTAATTTAGTGCGTTCTTCGATTTTTATTTTATTCATGATATCGTTTAAACAATGGGAACAATTTATTGAAAACACCTCTATTGAATTTTGTATTGCGAGAAAAATCGCTGTAAAATATATTTCGAAAACGACAACACCATGCCTCGTCTATTGTGAATGGAATCTAAAGAAATGTTTTAAGAATTAGCTTTGGCTTTTTATTCGAGAATAATTTCTACAGCTATACTTTTATGTATGAATGTTTGAATCAGTAAAAGGACCGAAATAAGAATATGATTATGAATTTTAAAATTCCACTATTGTATTATTTCCATAGAAACATTTTCTGATTCCAAAAAAAAATTATGTTTATTTTGTTGAAATTCGTAATAACATTAATAATAAAATTTACTTTACAAATACTATTAACCTAAAGAAAAATACTATCATCATGCATACGTTCCAAAACTCGTCAGTATGTACTTTTTCAATATTTTTACTGTGTACATCCCAATCCGCATCCTTAGGTTTAACAAGTTACGTATTAGAATTGGTGTTTCGTTTTCCTGACGAAGAGCTTTGAAATTCATGTCGCGATATAAATGTCGTACTAGTGGAATTTATAAAGTAAATTTTAGTATCAATAGCATTTCATTTTAACTTATAATGATTTACAATTATAGTTATAAAAATAAAAATCAACTATATGATTTTCGACCAAATTGTAAAATCAGTATTGACATAATAAATAAAAAGTAATATGCCTGTTTCGTTCTATAGAAGCTTTATAAAACTTTGTGCCTGTTATTCAAAAACCTGCTCTAAAAATCATTTAGTCAAAACCAAATATTTCATACTTTGGATTTTACAAATTGTATCCTCATTATATAACCTAAATATTTTCATATGCAATCAGATTTTAATAATGTAAATTTTATAATAAAAAAATATATCGTGGGTCATACCATAAAAAAATTCTTGATGCATATATCTGGAATATATTCGACGAGGTTACATAAAAAATGAATTCTGAAGTATGGAAATAAAGCGGTAAGGTATTCGACACTTGAAATTGCGTCGGGAAAATGTTGGTTGACACGCAAAACTTTTTTACTCCAAGACATTATTTCCCTGCCATGTTTCATTTCCTGTTAACCATCATTAGTACATAACGGCCTTGCCTTTTTTCAATGTTCCTTCATACTTAAAGTGGAAAGTTTGCCCCTAGGAAGTGGCTTGCCATCTAAATACCCCCTCCCCTCGTGCTCACACAATTGTACTTATGCAAAAATTAACCATTATATTTGTTGTAATACGAAAAGTTCCCTATCAACAAATCTTTCTTTAGAATCCATTTTACTACTTACGCCTTATGTTCCTGAAGAAAAATACTTTTTCAAATGCAGGGTCTGTGAAATACTTTTAATACAATTTTTTATGCCCCTATATTTGCTATAAAATCATCAAGCAATAAATACGCCAGATATTAATATGTAAAATTAATTTTTCAGCTAGCCTTTTCAACAGATAAATATTAATGAGCATCCAGATATAAACTAAATAATTAACCATCTGTCAAATAATTAACTCACTGTCTGCGAAGACTGTTGGGGTCAGCTCTCCTCGTCCTCAGGTTGTATGCTCTTCTGTCCCGGACTACGTCCTCCAGGCCGTGCCTCTGCATCAGGTTATCTTTTTGCACCACCCATGAATTCTTTGGTCTTCCTCTGGTTGTTATTCGAGGAAGATCTATGGAGATTGCCTAGTTCACAATGTGATCGGGTGCTCTGCGTCCAACGTGCCCATACCATCTCAATCGCCTCTCCTTCATCTTGTTGTTGATGTCTGTAACACCTAGGCTTCCACGAATGCGTGATTTTTTTATTTTACAACAATATACTAATAGCTGAATATAAGTAATTCGAGGTGTGATGCTGGAGTCTCGCGCTGAGACTACCTTGAATGACGCGGCATTCTTAGGATTCAGGATAAGCTGTACATGATTTGTCTGAGACGAGTACTCCAAATATTTGGTCATACACTCGTAGTACATAGTAGAGAGAAGAATTTGAAAAACTCGTGTTAACTAGCAGTGTAGATGGATGACGAGTCAGAGATAGGCCACGAACCCGATGGATTAACCAATTCAGGAACACAACAATGTCTTCTGCGACGTAATCACTCTGAGATACCCAAATAAGAGATAGGTGGAGAAGCACTGGAGGCAGAATTTGACAGATGAACCGGAGATATTAAAACCTTTACTCATGAGGACCAAGAAGTATACCTGCCATAAATCGAGATGTATTTTATAAATTAAAAAAAAATTGCCACGGAAGAATTGTCAGATATATTTCACAATAAATAAAATATATTCGATTGCATTAAGAACGTCTTATATAGCTACATAAGAGATTAGTTACATGCCAAGCTCTAATTGGATTTTTTAAACTTCTTTCTGAAGAACGTATTAAAAAAACGATGGAAAAAGACCGAGCTTAGAAAAAATCACAAAAATTATGGAGTTGGACTAGTAATGCGATAAAAGCTGAGAAAATCTATTAGACTGATATAATATTACTGCTAAAACGGAGACCCATATAGTGAACATGAATTAGAACCAATCAAAAACAAGATTTAGGTATGACTTGCAACAGTGAAATTGACATTAACGATAGAAGAAATGAACGAGTAGATATTAAAATGAGGAACTAATGACTAATACTGCATATAATAAGATTGACGAAGGCTGTATTATTAAATTACACTTTCGTTGTTTACAATACGGTCTTGCGGATTTTTCGCTACGTGGAAATCTCTTCCAACCAATCAGCAATGTGTTTAATAAGTTTTTTTATTGGGAATAAAACAAATTAGGCCACTGAGGTTATAATAAACATATATTTTTTTCATGACTTGATTGCAAATTAGTGCTTGTTTTTTAAAGTTATTTTATATTTCTTATTTTGAGATCGTGAACTTTTATATCAACACATTTTAATACCCAGAATATTTAAAAAAAAAATTTTCAACTTCTCATTTTATACTTTGTTAGAGAAACACGTCAACACGTTTCAAGGTTTAATATAGCTGACATTTCGGTGTCCTTCATTTTGACGCCCTTGATAAACATTAAAATGAAAGCTTAAGTTAGCTATAGACTTTATCTTAAAATAGCCACCCATGACTTCTCTACAGCATTTGAAATGAATAAAATTGTTTTATTTTAGGATATTTCGCATATTTTATTAAAGTCACAATGTTTTTTAAAAGCAAATTAAAATATTTATGGCACACTCATCATTAAGTATTTAAATAACAAATTAATTGCTCTACAGCAATCTATTTCTACCAATCAGAGAAGAGTTATGCTGATTCGTGCATATTTCTGGGTGAAAGAATATAACGTTTATTTAAAAAATAAAATAAACACTTAAACTTACGTATTCAAAAACAAAAAATATTTACAAATATCGCCAAAGACTGGGAAAGGAACAAGAAAGGGATAGAACTCAATATGAGTTATAGAATATATTTCTTCATTGTATTATTGTATTACACTTTCATTGTCGACATTAGAACCTCATGGACTTTTTGTAATTTAGCAAAATCTTCCAATCAAACAGAAATATGTTAGAGGCCTTAAGAGAAAACTAGACTTAAACTATTTTTATAAAATGTTGAATCAAAGTGAAATGGAACCCAAAACCCCTGGTTAGAAGACCGATCGATGCCTTCTAAATTCGGTCACTGAGGACCTCAACGAAGAGAGATTTAACGTTTTAAGTCGTTGTTTAATGCAAACCAACGAGGGTGTGAGTCTGACGACTGCCGATAAATGGTTCCATCCACAGTTCTTTGATTGGCTTGACTCTAAGGGTTCTAATGCTCACTTTTGGATTTTATTCTGGCGTCGCATGTTATATTTTGTCGTGGTTTACTTCAAATGTGACAATGGACAAAATATTTGATTTAGATTTTTTTCTGATTTCTTGTAAAGTGGAACGTGGACTCAGAATGATAAAGATTAATAGAAATACAATAAGGCACGATATTTAACTAAGACAATATACATATCAAAATAGAAAAAATGTCATGAAAGCGAACCTTTCAAATGGTATTTTGTGGTGTCAAATAAAGTCAGCAAATCTATGAGAACGAACTGAACAAGGAATTGCGAAGTCAGTGAGGTGACAAATAATTAAAAAAAATTGTAACAGAAATCAACGAGGAAACCTTTTTATAAGGAAAATAAAAACCTTTTTTAATTATATGTACGCGTGATTCCACTGGAACGTAGTTAAAATTTAAATAAACGGAATAAAAATTCTCATAACGGTTAGTTGAATCCATCAAGCTGCAAAGCCTTTTGATGAAGTATTTGAACGTTATTTCGAACCTTCTTTACTTGGGCGTGAACGAGGTACGTTTTAAAGTTGTTTACCCAATTAACTTTTCCAAATGTTTGGCTCCCTTTGATTAAAGAAATTCAAATAAGTCATGAAGATGTCGGCCATGACTAGCTTCAAAGCAATAATAAATATAAACTTTCGATTCCAAGCTTTGCCGAAAGTTGAGCAGCGGTTTTAAACAAATTAGAATCCTAAAATATTTTATCACAATTAATAATTAAGGTTTTCAAAAGACACCCATAAAGAGTTTAATGACCTGACATTTTCTAAGCTGTAGTGAATTTTTAGTGTATTGTAAAAACGTAATATTTTATCATGATGCCTGGTGGGTGCCAAAACAGAAGTACCAATTGACTTATTTTTAAATCTCAATTAGTATGAATGTTTTCAAAGGGTTTTTAATTTGCCCTTTCTTGAAGCATTCTATACAATGTCGAGATTTTTTAGCAACCTTTATTTTAGTATGTACTTAGTTTGAATGAAATACAGAGCGCTTTAAAAAACTTCTTATCAATAATTAAAACCACGTAAACAATTTTTTTAACTCATGCTTTTTATCAATATTTTTAACGCAATTTTTCATATATCACGAATAATTGTCAAAAAAATTATTCTGGTCAAGTATTTGACCCTTCAAATGAGTTGTTTAAATTTTAGGCTTATTGTACAAAGAAATAAATGTACTGTTTGTTTGTTTTCGATTTGTCGTGATAAATCAAATGACGAAATATTTTATGTAAACATAACTGTTCCTATCGAACATTTGACTGTTTTTTATTTGTTAAATATGATTTTCTCAAGGCTCACGCGATAACATAATTTTTTTCTATTGTAGTCATCAAACAACTAAATATTCTTACGATTCATCAATCGTTATGCTACACAGGAATCAGTCGTTCGTTACACTGCAGGAAATCAGTATGGATATTTAATAGATCCATTCAAACTCTCTTAAAAACCCTTCATAGAAAACGATTTTAAATACGATTTTTTTGCCCTAGTATTTCCGCGATTGTATTGTTATGGCTTGTCAAATCATTTACTATTTTTTAATTTGTCTATTTGTTTTTGTTTATTTTCTTATATTATTGAACTAAAGGTATTCTATTCGAAAAAAAATAAAATAAACAAATAAAATATATTATCATAATTTGGCAGGAGAAATAACCCAATATTTTTCAAATTTTAAATATTTTTATTATTATTAGCACTATAGTTTGAATCTCACTTTTTTCCAACGACAAGAGCTCTAGTTATGATATTTTTTATGGAATAACGTTAGAATATTTCTATTTATCATTATTAGTGAAAGTCAAGCATTCGTGATTAAGTAGGTATAACGTTTGCTTTTAATCCGGGGGCCTTGCGTTTGAGTCGTGACGGTACCTGAAAAAATAAAATAAAGGTTCCCTTCTGACAAGATTTCGTCGGGTAACAATATTAGGATGCGTTAAACGTATATTGTTGCGTTTTCACGTGCAGCAATTGCCAACACGTTCAATGATAATCTTGTGAGTTACATGCCTACCAGTGATGCTAAACACTAAAGCTCGATTTATGGAGGCAAAGACAATGTTGTTTCTTGGCCATGCTCATTATTATTGCCGCACCGTCAATATGGATATGTTATGGTGTACTTTATTAAATAATGAATGAATGTAACACTCTACTCATTGTCAAAGGTTTATTCTATAATAATACATTTAATATTCTTATAATTACATACATATAAAGCATCACACCATTTCCCTGTCGATGTAGGAGGAACACGTAGGTGCCAGACTTTCCTATATTGACATAAATTTTTCGCTTTTTCCACGTCCCAATTCATTCACATTCATCAAAGTTGGTACTAAAATTTTGTTATAGACTATAATCCTAGCAGATTTAAATACTGTCCGGTTCGAGTATATATGTTTGAGGACCCGATTGACATTGTTTCCTATCGCTACAATTCATTAGATACCTCTCGTTTTTTCTTCCATCATCTGAGAAAATATTACCTATATAACAAAATTCCTCAAGTTGCGCCATATTTTCATTGTTCACCTATATTTTGCATTTAATTTTACTTCTTGTAATTACAAGCCTTATTACAATTTTTAAACCGGTCAGGTTTATTTTTTTTTTATCACATACATTTAAGGTAAAGTAATTCAATAGTAAACTAAATGATATTTTTTACAAATTAAATACAGATTATCAAGTTTCTCATATTAAGACATTTTACGGGTTAAACAAACATCGTCAAAAATATGTTATATGTATTTAAATACACACACACGTATCGAACTCATTTCTCATTCAGAAATCTTAATCTAAATTCACAATTTGGCGAAGAAATGTGTTTACATCCGTCACACATCACTCTATATGCTGATGATGCCTTTGACGGCGAAACCATTAATTTCAATTCAACATACTTGTTCCTGTTCAAAGCTTCACTTACTATTGAAATGGTTTATTAGGATATTCTCCTATCCCTTTTCGTACTGTCTTATCGTGAACGTCTTTTTTCATTGAAAACTAGTGAAAAAGAATTGTAGTGTTCCTTGAATGTTCATTTTATTTGTAATACATCAGTTTCATGTAGACATTAGAAACTCGCTGAAGCCAGATCGTTTGAAGAGACGACATGAGAAACATCATGTTTCACTAGAATTTGATGTATTTACTCATTTTTCTTCTCGTATCATTACTCTTACACGTTCTTCTGTGTTTTGTTTTTGACGACAGACTATTTGTACTTAACGATTGATTACATTTTAGATATAGCTTTTAGTTATATATTTTCGAACATTATTGATTATAAGTTCTGTTTTTATTTTTATATTTTGTCAACTTATTACTTGTAAATTACTAAACTCTGGCTGGCAGATTAAATAACATTCAGTGAAAAGTGCAATTAATAACTTAATTCAAAATATTATAATTCTTTCAGCACAAACACTTTCATTATATATTCTATGTATTTAATATAATGTGACATACACAATATATATATATATATATATATATATATATATATATATATATATATATATATATATATATATATATATATATATATATATATATATATATATATATATATATATATATATATATATATATTATATATATATATATATATATATATATATATATATATATATATATATATATATATATATATATATATATATATATATATATATATATATATATATATATATATATATATATATATATATATATATATATATATATATATATATATATATATATATATATATATATATATATATATATATATATATATATATATATATATATATATATATATATATATATATATATATATATATATATATATATATAATATATATATATATATATATATATATATATATATATATATATATATATATATATATATATATATATATATATATATATATATATATATATATATATATATATATATATATATATATATATATATATATATATATATATATATATATATATATATATATATATATATATATATATATATATATATATATATATATATATATATATATATATATATATATATATATATATATATATATATATATATATATATATATATATATATATATATATATATATATATATATATATATATATATATATATATATATATATATATATATATATATATATATATATATATATATATATATATATATATATATATATATATATATATATATATATATATATATATATATATATATATATATATATATATATATATATATATATATATATATATATATATATATATATATATATATATATATATATATATATATATATATATATATATATATATATATATATATATATATATATATATATATATATATATATGACGACCTCCGTAGCCTGTTATTAAACTAGAGGTAACATTCTTGACTTCCATCCGGGAGTTTGTGGTTCGATTCTTGATGGTACCAAAAAAAAGGGTGCGAACCTGGCAAAAAGCGTTCGCCTGGTAATAATGATCGGACACGCCGATAGTGTTGCTAACACGTTCAATGACGAACCGTGAGCTCCGTTTCTACTCCAGAGGTTCTTAATCCGAAGGTTCTCTTACTGGGGCTGAAAACAATATTGTATTCTGTCAACGCTCTACAATATGTTTAAAATACTAATTCAGATATATTGAATGGTACTTTAGAAAAAATATATACGAGTATATATACCGCATAACCAACTTATTTATTGCCATGTAACAATCTTCCAACCAACTAGAAATATGTTTAACAGGCCTTGGGTGAAAACCAAAAATAAACCTTTTTTCATAAAATTGGGTATCAACTGGAATCGAACCCACTTCTGAATGAGGGCACCCTTATGACTTCCACTTTGTGGTTCTCACATTTGTACAGGTGAATGGAAGATCTGAGTTTTGTCATATAGAGTATTGGCTACTTCCGTTTTCTGTCTGCTCTACAGCCTTCAAAGACACCTGGTAATTTTGTCTTAACATAGAATGCTTCGATTTTAACCCTAGGCACTCTTGGTGTATTATTAAAAAGGCTGAAAATAAAGAATGATTATGAGAGCTGTGTCAGTGGTTGAGAGCTGTGTCAGTGGCTGTGTCAGTGATTGTGAGAGCTGTGTCAGTGGTTGAGAGTACAAATAAATAATAAATAAATTCTGAATAAAATAGTACAAGTTTTTATGTGTTGACGAATATGTCGGGTTCATTTTTGGTTTACATTTTATTCATTTTAGTTGGTCGTGATCAGTCTTTAGTTCCTCGGTACTGGCCACTTACCGAGGCCTCGGTACTGTTATTTATATATAATTGAAAATATTTATCGTCTTTTTAACCATTCATTTTTTAAATTAAATATAATTTTTTTTTCGCAGAAAACGAGCTTCTTTCGTCCGTTATATTCGACAGGGAAGACATAAAGGAATATTTTATACCCATTGCCATCACCGATTCAGGGACTCCCCGGTTGACTGGTGTTTCCAAACTTCACCTTGTCATTGGTGATCGTAACGATAATGCCATGACTGAAGGACATAGCTCTATCTTCGTATATAATTATAAGGTAAGATAATTTTATTGAACTCAAGTTTTAATTAAAGAATAAATATTTCGTTTTCTTCCGTCAGGTAAAACGTCAGTTTTTGTGAAATAAATTTCTTAGAACTTCTCTAGAATAACTGTCTCTTTATAAAGTTATTTTAAATAATACTTCTTTCTTAAACTTGGAGGCGAAGTATTAAGACCTTATTAGACCTCTGTCTGTTTTAAAACTGATTTCAAGAAAAAGACTAGGGTAATCAAATAAAATAAGTTACTAAAACTAATAATATTTCATATGTACCCTAGATATTTGGGAAGGAAAAATTACAAATTAACTTAATTTTGATTCAGTTCTATCAGATATGTTTATATCTCCGATAGTAATTAAAATGATAAATTCATTACATTTGATTTTTCGTTGATAAAAAAGAATTTTATTTACAAAAGCAATTAATTCTAGCCCTTTAGTACTTCAATTTTATTTTAATAGCTCTAAGTCTTACGACGGTTATGAATTTTGGCGAGTAGTTGAAAACATTTTCGTCTACTTGCAAATGAAAAGCAGAAGTAACCTCACCTCACGTTCCAAGATGTAATTTATTTCTTCTCTCCTTTAGAAAGTTAAATTTTTCTGTCTACGTGGCCGATATCCTCGGCTTGATATATGCAGGGCTCTTTCTGAGATTTAATATTTTCTATACCTTTATCATGCAGTTCAAAATTTTATGTAAAAATAACAGTCTTAACTGGTGAAGTTAAATTTACTGAAATATTCAGTTGGTTTAAAGAACTGGTATCGAATAACATATTTAAAAAAAAAAGTGTTATTTCAAATAAAATTAATAAAAAATAGCCAATAACTTGTCAGTTTTATTGAAATCGAAGTACCTTTATCATGCACGAAAATTTCCTTTAAAAAATAGATCAATTATTTTCTTTTCTATTGAACTTTGATTTACGATTATGTGTTTTAGTAAGAATGAAATTTAAAAAAATCTGTCCTGCACAAAAAAAACTTATCTCTTTTGATCGCATAAATTTTCATCAATTTAAAGCACTTGGTATTATTTTATTTCGAGTTATCACTTCTTTTACTATATATTCTTATTCTCTATTACAGTTCCAAAGGATTCTTTTCTTCTATTTAGATTTTTAAATATAATTTATTTTTATTCCATATTTAAATTCACAAGTCGATTTTCGAAGTCATAGAAATGTTTTTTTTAGCAAAGGCAAATCTTTTCCATTTAATATTTTATCTTTCGTTAAATATTTTTAACATATTTTTGAATATTTTTTAACGCATTCAGATGGAAGAATTCAATGATTTATACAAGAAAACCTGGTCTTATGGTTATGTAAGTGACTATCCTGTATAAATTGTGTGGTATTACGTTTTTTTTTTCATGTGGACTGCACGATTTCATTTTTAATGTTCTCTAAAAATTGCATGCATCTAATTCACAGCATGTTTTATAATTTTTTCTTTTTTATGTTTTCTGAATGCACATTTATAATTTTTTTTAAATACATTCAGCGATTTCGCATTTGAATTCAACGATAGCAATTTTTAATCTTGTATTAAGTAACTCACCTTAACTAAAAAAGGTCTTTTTTCATGAAGACGCGTTTAGTGTCATTCGAATTGGTTCTATTATAAAAAAATATTATAAATATTATCATGTTAATAGGAAACGAAGTCAATGGGATATAAAAAGACATACATACGAGTATATTCAAACTAAGCACTAGATATTTGAAAGGTGGTAGTTTACATCAACGTATTAGTTGATGTAGGGGAGTGAAACATGGCTGTGGAAATCAATTTATGGTGTCGAGTAAATGCTAAGGAAATGTGTACGATGAGAACATGAAGTGTGGCGATGTATGATAGAATAAGAAATGTTATTATTAAGAATACTTTCTAGATGATCCTCGTATAATTAATAGATTTTTGCTTACATTTTAGGCTGACGATGATATTTATGAAATGAAAAAATTAGTCAGTTTTGACGGGCATAGTAAAGACATTTCAAGTTAATATTAATAAAATGTCTATCGTATTTATATAGCGCCGGTTAGAGAACAGACTTTCCTTAAGTACGCTTACACGGGATTTAAACCCACTATTATTAAGAGATTATAGAAAGGGGGTGGTAAAAAAATAAAATGGTCAAATATTTTGGTTAAAAATAATTTTTTTTAGAAATTGAAAACGTGATTTTTCTTTTTTTTTGCTATCAAGTCCCATCAAACATCTCTAGTAATTTCCATGATTATAATGGAAACTCCATTGTCACAGCTTGCATAATTCAAAAGAACCTCCATCCTTAGGGGTTTATTTTACATTTTTGTAATGAATTTTGAACGAATAATCTACTCGTCCAATTTTTCATTTATGTTAAAAGTAAAATTTGTCTTAGGGGATTTTATTATTATTGTCTTTCATACACAATACGTTTTGATATCTTGAAAAATGTATGGAGTTTATTTCGAACCCGGCATTTCAAAATGAAGGTATTAATTAAATTAGTAGGCAAGAGAGAATGGTTCATAACAAACAATTATTCATTTAATTGTATGGTAACCCATAAATATATCCGAATTGGTGATTCGGATATATGTAATTGTGGTGATTCGGATATATGAAGATTGTAACCGAGAGACAACATGATCATTGGTCCTAATAGTTTGTATCCTGCACGTGAAGAGGCATCAACACTTTCACATGTTTATCTCGTGCGAGTATTGTTACAAGACTCGGACTATTTTCTTTCTTTTTAGTTTTTCTTTGGGGTACCATCGGGAATCGAACCCGAGTCTATTGTCTTACCAACTAGACTACGGAGGTCTTCAATAATCAATTTAAATTTGAAAAAAATGTGAATGCTATTTCATTTTAATATGTATCTATTTGCAATGCCCGATGACAAATATTGGACAATTTTAGAAACTTGGCAGGACAATCTTGGTGAAAAAAATCTTCTATAGTTTCATGCTAACGAAATTTTATTAATGTTTTGTCAATTCTTTTATTAATAAAAAAACTTGTTTTTAAGCTATTAGATTTTTCAGGACAATATAATATATGTATTTTCAACAAAAATATTTTGAAGCTCTAGTTAAAGGTGTTATAAAATCGTTTTAGCTCTTTGTATAAGAATTCGTTTTGTGTTTTAAAATATTGAATTATTTAGGTTTTACATTAATTTTAATTAAAACTAACTGTATGTTTTTTATTCGTTACTTGATAATTATTTTGTGAAATTATAATTATTAATAGTGGTTTATAATTATAATGAATTTGGTCAAGACATGCTGCTAGAATAACAGACCATCGTTAAGCATATATACTAGTTATTTAACACTTTTATTGCAAATGCAATCTGGCGGGCTTCTTGCCAGGCGACAATATCTTAACATTATCTCAACCAAACAAACAAAAGTAAATTAAGCAAGTTACATGGTTGCATAAATTATTCAAATGACTATCCCCACGAAATCTATGAACACATACGTGAGCATATGCCAACAAATCCCACAAAGATGGGCAGTCACCCGAACATTAATTTTCATATATAGTGAGATATCATCAATCAAAGGAAAAGGAAGGGGTGGTGGAGAGGAAAGTAAAAAAAGACTATGTAACCTAAGAGGAATGAAAAATCATAGAAAGCAATGTAAGGCTCGCTAAATGGATGATTTACTTAAAAAGAAGGTATTCCGTGGTAGGAAACTGCAATAAACGATATGTTTTAGAAAATCGGTGGAGAGGTCCATGTTCAACTTCAAGTGAGCTTATAAAAAGGTCGAAAATGGTTTACTATTATCAATAATTACTTAAAACGAAATCACTTAAATCTAGAAACGAGAAAAAAAAGACAATTATATATTATACAACTTTATTAAATAAAGTAAAATGAATAAATCCTTTATCCGTCCGAATAGCTCCTCTAGGCATTAATTATTCTAATTTGAACCCAATTCGTTCATTGCTAAACAGCGTCCAAAGTTGTCTACTTTCAAAGTTAGCGTTTCTAACCCAAAATTCAAATAAAACTTTTTCAACGTAGGAAATCGTTAGAATAGCTCTTTCCTTTATATCAGTCTTTCTCAATCTTGGTGTGCGGATCGGATCGGATCGGATCGCTAAGGCACAACAAGATACGGTCAAAATGGAAACAAAAGAGACTTCCAACAATGGAAAGAAAAAGGTCAATAAAAAAATAAAAAATGGGTTCAATATTACATTTGGGTGAATAAGTAACGCTTGTCACAGACGCCACACAAGATGACCTCCATGAATAAGTTGGTAAGATGCTTGTCTTCCATTCCAAGAGTTGCGGGGTTAATTCCCATTAGAACCCAGATGATTTTTGGATTCCAGTCTGGTTTTCACTTAGGGCCTCTTTATCTTTCTGATTGGCTGGAAAAGATTGCCACACATACAACGAAACTGCATACAATGAAACAACAACATTGTACTGTATACAACGACAGTTTAAAAAAATACAATTAAAAATATGTATTTAGTATAGAATTTATAGAATACCCAGTTACAAAAATATGTATTTAATATATAATTTATAGAATACCCAGTTACAAAAATATGTATTTAGTATAGAATTTATAGAATACCCAGTTACAAAAATATATTTTTAGTATAGAATTTATAGAATACCCAGTTACAAAAATATGTATTTAATATATAATTTATAGAATACCCAGTTACAAAAATATGTATTTAGTATAGAATTTATAGAATACCCAGTTACAAAAATATATTTTTAGTATAGAATTTATAGAATACCCAGTTACAAAAAGATGTATTTAGTATAGAATTTATAGAATACCCAGTTACAAAAATATGTATTTAGTATAGAATTTATAGAAAAACCAGTTACAAAAATATGTATTTAGTATAGAATTTATAGAATACCCAGTTACAAAAATATTATATAGAATTTATAAGAATACGCAGTTACAAAAATCAAACATTTTTTTCCTTTTGGAAGCCTAGCGGCTATTGAATACGCACTGAAAATGAATGAAAATCTGGAAAAATAAACAGTTCAACTGAAATATACTTTTCAAATTATTTATTTTTCTATTAATTTTCAACTATGGTATAAAAATCCCAAATTTCAGTGTTCGTCTCTTGCACAGTATAAGCATTAAATTAGGTCTTTTTAAATCATACAATTGTCCAAATACACCATTGGTCTAACGGTTAGATTAGACTCTAACCTCTTTTAACATCATCCTTCTTAAATGAAGGAAATGTATTTACTTCATGCCTGTTATTATACAAGATAATACTCTCAGTATACTGTTAGGATCGGTTAGGTATACGAGTATTGTAATGCTATTTGGATGTCAACGAGCAGATATTCAAAGCAGACTCCAAAACATTTTCATCCTATTTATATTTAACCTTTAGAAGTATCACTACATGTCAGAGGTTCGAAACAGACTTTAATGGCTTAAAATAAGACAGCGAAGGAACCTTAACGTTTTGTCGATATTATTTTGTATTCTAAACAATACCAATTTTCCTTATCTTCGCGCAAAATTTTACTTGTGTTTAGAACACAGACGTTTGCTTAGATCAGACAACGAGAGACTCCTTTGCATACCAACATACCATCTCCATTTTACACATCTTTTTTTGCGGTCCGCTCGGCGCGGCTAGGAAACGAATGTCAGGTGTGCACCGTTCTTAGACACATTCAATTAAAAAACAAAGATATATTTGAACCAATATTTCATTACAAATTATGGTTTAGCTATCTTGCTTTCCATGTTGGTCATTTGTTGATCTTTCGATCAATAAATGACAAACAAGCACTATTTTATTCCGATTGATTATCGCCATCCGTTGTTTTTATTAATTAAGGGGGTATTTTACTCTAGAAATTTGAAAAAATCTTTTTTTAGCACATTCTTAACGTTTAGACCTTTAAGAATATGTTCTTACAAGGAAATTTTAAAATTATCAATATTAACGAAGTTATAGCTATAAATGAGGCAGCTATTACGCTGCGCCGGAATGACTCAGACAATAATCTCAAAACTTGAAACGCGTTTTTCTCGAAACTACTTTTTTTGACCTGGTCGACATAAAATCTTAAGTTTTATCCAACTGATTGCCTTCAAATTTGGTAAGAAACTTGGATAAATGTTTTTATATCGTCTCTACCTTGGAAAATTCTAAACTAGTTTTTTTAATTATTTTTATAATATAACAATTATAATAAAAAATTATAATAAAAAATTATAATAAAAAATTATAATAAAAAATTATAATAAAAATATTGAAAAAAAAGGGTAAAAGACTTGAAACATTTTTCGGGCAGCCACCATTTTACGATTTTTTTTCTCTTTGGTACCTACTATAACGACATTATTTCTTATCAAGAAACTGTGTATAATTTTTTCAGATTTACGAAAGGGCTCCAATTATGCCGACCAGCTCACCCCCTTTTTTTACAAGATATTTTAACAGCTGAAAACATCTTGATTTTTTAATTAAAAAAAAAATTTTTTTTTGTACATTCTCAAATCGTCAATAAACAAACTAAAAAATGTATATGAAAAATATTTTTAGTTTTTTTTTATTTAGTCTGAAAAAAAAACGCCAGAAATTCACGCCTCGAGAATAAAATACCCCCTTATAAGTTTCTTTTATCTTATATTTGACATATAGTAGATCTTATATCACTCGTTTTTATTTAGTTTACATTAAAGTTATTTAATTACATATAATTAAAAATAAATGTTATCCTACCTATACCTTGTGGTCTTACTTGTTTGACACACTTTGTAGAAGGATTTTTATGCCAAAACATTAGAGAAACACTCCTCTGTATACACAAAGCCAACATAACATATATTTCCTGTAACGGTACCCGCTTTGTTTTACTCATACTTTGTGCGACTAAATGTTTTATTACAAGTACAAAGTTTGATATCGAAAGTCAAAGTTTAGAGCTTTATACGAGTATATTATGTTTATTGGTGTGGTGTTGTAGTTTTGTTTAATTTTTGTTGTATAATTTGTAGATGCGCGCTGATAAAATTAATTGTTTTTCGAGTTCCCTTTGTTTGTTAATATATTTGTTTTATTCAGCATGGTAACGTTGTTTTGTTCAAATTTCACTTTGGATCGTTACTTTTTTACCCTCGTTCTTCTGTAGTTTACTTCAAGTAGCGGTTTACTGTATTACTTCACTTAAAAGTAAATTTTGACTCTTTTCTAACAATGGCTGACAAGAAGAGTCTTGGACGTTAGTGATAACGACTTGTGCCATTAAAAATACCATATCCTTCTCATAATGCTAATTTTACCGTGTTATAAATATACATTTCTCCCTTTTTCTCTCATTTTAAGATTTCGTTTGTATTCATTTCATTCATATTATTCCTTCACTTTTATTCATTGTGCCTTTGCAACCCTAAAATAAACTTGATGCAACTTATTTCGCAATGTTTTTGATGTACGTATTTATTCGCAACTATACGCTAAAACTTTAAAAATAAATTCAAAGCACGAAATACATCATATTTTTGCTTACTAATCACTTTCTGGAATGTTCACGAAGGTTTTTAATTTCATTACATTTTCATTTTTCTGTAAGCATGTTGTGTTTGAAACGATCTTTACATTATCGTTTTTTTATTTACTTTTCAACCGTGAAACATTTGTCGAGTAGATTTAAAAAACAGAATGTTTTGTAATATAATATAAAAAAAAACATTTTATATTGTAATTTATGTTAACAATCTTTTTTATTTTTGTTAATAGATCTGTCGTCAATTCGATATTTTATTATTTCGCGTTAGGCATCCGAACTTCAAAAAAATATGTAGTGCGTTCCTGCGCGATACAAAGTTGGCGTTCTGTCCTGTTCAAATCTTAAGCTGTGTTACTGGAATAATATGAGCATTTGTTTAGTTAATTTTCAGTGGTTTTAAGGGTAGGGTCATATACAATATTTTTAAAATACAAAATATGTCGTTTTTTTTCATATTATGCCGTGAACAAAACGTTTTAGGACTTTATTCATAAAATCGAAAATACAAGTTTATTCATCAAAATCGATATGGTCCCCTTCCAAGTACTCTCCATCGACTGCAACGCACTTACGCTAGCGCTTGATCCAATCCTCGAAACACCGCTGGTACTCAATTTTCGGTATGTCCATCAGAGCCGTCTTCGATTTTTTCATGACATCCTCTCGGGTGCTGTAACGCGTTCCGCGAATCGTTTTTTTAAGTCGGTTGAACAGAAAAAAGTCGCAGGGAGCCAGATCAGGTGAATTCGAAGGCTGCTGGATAGTATTCGTGTTATTTTTGGTCAAAAACTCATGGAAATCATGTCTTTCGCGATTTCAACGCGGTCCTTTTTTTGCATGAAATTGAGGTGTTTCGGCACCAGTTTTGCAGCGACACGTCTGATACCCAAATCACTAACCAAAATGTCTTGAGCGGATCCATAAGCGATGTTTAAGTCCTCTGCCAGCTCTCTGATGGTCAATTTACGGTTTTAGGCCAAAAATTCTTTGATTTTATCGATGTTTTAATCGTTTTTTGACTGTCACTGCGTTCGTCATCCTCGACCGACTCACGAACACTTCTGAAGCGTTCGTGCCACCGAAAAACACTTCTCCAACATTTCCAAGGTCTGCGGACCGTTAAATCCGTTTTTCACACAAAATTTAATGCAATATCGTTGATGCCATTTTCAAATTTGTAAAAAATCGAAAACACGCACAAAGGTAGATATACTCAGTACAGCGTAATTTTTACAAATGTCAAGCTATGACGCTGAAATTTGAAGGGAAGTGTCAATGATAGATGTGGTAACCTAACAAAAAAAAAATTCCAATCGGGTGACTGACAGCGCCACACGGTGGCCGGTCCCAAAACTTTTTGATCAAGGTAGTAAGTCTGGTATTGATTTAATTCTTACTCCAATTTTTTAAATTGTTTTACTCTTATCAGCTTTATTTCCATATTGTACTATAGAAAGAAGACTATATGTTGAGGTGTATAAACGTTTCATTGAATTATATTCGTGAAGTGTATTATGTTGTTTTTTCTTTCTTTCGCGGCATACAGCCTGGGCCTTCCGAGCCTTGTTCTGTTGTGTACAGTAGTACATGTGTACTTTTCTGCAAATTGTATGAATTATGTTAGTGTTTTGATATTTACACATGTATTGTAATCTTTTGTATTCACTCGCACTCTAAATTTGAATTATATTTTATAAAAATATTCGAAATCGATCGTAAATAAATAAATATAAATAGTTGCAAAATTAACAGTCCAAACATAAGCTATTAGAAAAGCTATTAGAAAAATAATCTTACTCAAACAGATTACAAATTGACTTATTTTGAAAGAGTTAAAACTAACTTTATTCATTTTGTATACAGGGCGAAGCACCAGATACAGAGATTGGCAGGGTGTATGTCACGGATCCCGACGATTGGGATCTACCTGACAAACAGTTCATGTGGCTGCCGTCTTTTGCCGAAAAGAGCCCATTCTTCGACATCAATAAAGATACTGGAATGATCACTATGAAAGAAGGAACTCCAAACAATACATACCTTCTAATGTTCAACGTAAGTATTCTCATGAGTTGATAAAAATGAGAATGGAAATCTTCCATTAAATTTTGGTTATGCAGAATAAAACATGTTCAATAGTTTAATAAGAATAAATTGCGCAATAAAACGTTATTTGTAAACTTACGTGCCATATTTTTTTCTCAATTTATCCTACATAGGTTTTACTTATAAATTGTCATATCTTAATAAAAAAAATATTAAATAACAACACATTGTTAAATATTTTATAACTTTTCCCTGTTCAAGCTATGAATCACATAAACTTCTTTTTTTTCAACTACGGAAATTTTAGTACAATTTTTCATCTTACAAATGTTTTTTTTTTTGTAATAGATACACAAGCATTAAATTTTCAATTTTATTTTAGCGTAGCTGCAGGCTGCATTTAATATCGCCGCAACTTTGAAACCCCCTTTTTTTTTGTTTTTTTTTGTGCACGATAATATCGGACATATTACATATGTTGAACAAAGTGCAAACTAGAAAATCTAAGTTTAATTACATTTACAGTAGATTTACTTTTGTGATAATATAAACTTTATTACGGGGATTTCGTCAAAAAAATATTAATATTTATTTATAAAAATATAACTCAAATACTACTTAAGGTGGCGCTTTGAAGACAATATATTAAATTAATTATTTTTTCTTCGATCAGTAAAGGCAATAAAAATGTCATTTTAATGACAGTAATCATAGTGTCACTAGTTGCAACCCGTGAAATATTCACGGAAGTAAAACAATATGAAAATATATTGTATATTCATAAATATAGAATTTGTTTATACTCGTATATATCATTTATACATCGTCCCCTTTTACACAGGTTCAAAAATTGTTAGCTAGGTATTTAAAATTCATTCAGTATAATTTTTTATCACGGCCCCACCGGGATTCAAATTTCGAAGTATTCCTCTCTTGTATTCAAAATTCAATTCTCGTATTTTTTGTTTGACGACAGCCATCGTATGGGTTTTGACCTATTTATACTATGATTCTATATGGATGCAATTATGCAAAACGGACCCAACCCATAAAACATATTTTTAGATTTGTATGAAATATTGAAAAAGGCAAACATCAATCCTTTACGTGTAAAAATATCAAGCCAATTGAAAGAGCATTTTTTGGTAAAATTACATCTTTGTTCCAAACAGAGCCATTCAAAGCTGCGAGATATGTCTTGAGTTACTTTAGAACAGGTAAAATGTGGTTGGGTATTTTTGCTTTATTATGTCCATATATTTATATTAATTTATTATTTGTAAAGAATACTTGAAATAATTCAAGTAACAATAATGCTTAATAGTTCATTTAATCTAAAATGAAGCATCGAATTTTGATTACTTCTCATAAATTTCTCACCTTCATATTATTGCCAATTTTAAAATAAATATATTTTTCATGATTCAAGGATTTCTATTTTTTTCATATATTCGTAAGTAAAAATAGTTATAGTGAATTTGAACCATTGTTTAAGAGAGTTTTCGGTAATTACCCTATCGGCGGTCACCATCTGTGTTGAGCCGCCCTTGCCGCACGCAACGGCCGGGGCTGCTTTCCCCTGACAGTATTTCCTGTTACACAGCACACATTATTACATCAATTAATTTTATATACTTGTGAACCAAAAGAGAAAGTCTTGATTAACTTAAAATTTAAAAATATTAATATGGTGCTTTAATTTACTCATACGTTAATTTATTTATTTTATTTCATACAGGTTTAACCTGTTTAAATCAAATAACAAGAAGAAAAAAACATTATAAGTCTAAATATAATATATTAACAAAAATAATGATACTCATGTTTCCATATGAAGAGTCTCGGTTATGCCTACAATGTTTATTTAGGAGTTAAATCCTTAATGTATCCACCGAGATATGGAAAATATCAATGTCGGAATATTCGTTTAATAAGGTCCTCTTCCATAGGCTTCAACTAGGACATTCACGTTACTCTTAACTTAATATATTTAGAACAATCATTGATCGTGCAGACTCATCAAAGGGTAACCCAGAGGATTAAAATTCCTACAAATCCATATTCAAGTTTAAATCTACTGGATCACCATTCCACTGAACAGCTCCTGTAACAGAGGAGAACTCGAAAAATATAATTATTGGTTATCTTGGGCTTGTTGACCCTTTTCATTGTTGAAGTAGCGAATCTTAATGAACATAGCTCAGAGATGTTTTCAGGTCTTGACTATTATATGTGTTATATCGTTAAGGTAGCGAATCACAATGCACATAGCTCAGATGTGTTTTCAGGTCTTGGCTATTTATTATGTGTTATATCGTTGAAGTGGCGAATCTCAATGCACATAGCTCAGATATGTTTTCAGGCTTTGACTAGTATGAGTTATATTGTGGAGTTGGCGAATCTCATTGCAAATAGCTCAGATGCTAGCCTTTGACTATTATATGTGCTATATCGTTGAGGGGGCAAATCTCAACGCAATAGATTTGCCCCCTCAACGATATAGCATATATAATAAATGTTTCAGGCGTTGACTATTATACTCTCGTAAAAATCAATTGAAATGTATATCGTAATATTTTATTATGCTCTTAGGTAACTGAAGTTAATGAACCCAAGATCCCTTTCCATTGGGTTGAAGCCACTGTCAATGTAACCGTCAAAGAAATTCCCGAGGAAGCAGTTGACAAATCTGGATCCATTCGCTTCGTAGATGCTAAGGCTGAGGACTTCATCACTGTGCAACCAAATGTAAGTTACATTTTTCATATACATATAACTACGAGTATATCCCTTTTATTCGAAATATTTTGATTTAAACTTGGATTATATCTTAGAATCAATATAAATAATTCTCTCGTTTTCTATGTCGATTATAGTACAAAAACCATAGAAACCTTCTTCTTGAATAATGCCCATGAACTCCTATATATGAAAGAGTATACACCAGTGTCAAGTTATGTCCACTTCATAGGATCTCGTTAGTTCTATTCATATGAGCGACATCAGCACAATTAGTTGCTGCGTCCGTTGGTATTTTGAGTATACTAAAGCAACTCGGCCCGAGACTACTGTTATCTAGTGAGATACTACGGAGTGAAACTATTTTACTGCTTAACTACAAAGCTTACAAGTAAATAAATATAGAAAGAAACCTGGAATCATGACCATGAACGAAACCATAGATACCAAAACAATATAATCAAGAGGTGACAGCTCTGTCATATTGGAAAAATAATAAGATGTAATGACAATAAGATGTATTTTTGATGGTTTTTTTTATTTTCTAAATATAATTGATACGGTAGTGAATTATCTTTATACTCGTATTGTAAAACACCTGAAAGCTTCAAAAAAATAATTAAAAAAGGAATTCAGTATCTAAACCATGCCATTACTAAAGCTTCACCTTCATCACTCTCACCATTCACACGTAGAGTCAGGGTTCTAAAATCGAATCGCACTTGTCTTATAATCATTTGTTTTTCCTTCAAGAATGTATTGTTGTGTTTTTCAATTTTTGTTCTAATGTTACCGGCGTCCAAAAAATTATTTTATTAGTTACGTCAAACTTCAATTTAATCACTTTCACCCTTCACACGGAAAGCCAGGGTTCTAAAGTCGTATCGCACTTGACTTATAATCACTTGTTTTTTCTTCAGGAATGTATTTGTTGTATTTTTCAATTTTTGTTCTAGTGTTACCGGCGTCCACAAAATTATTTTCATTTTATTTTATTAGTTACGACAAACTTCAATTTAATCACTTTCACCCTTCACACGTAAAGCCAGGGTTCTAAAGTCGTATCGCACTTGTCTTATAATCATTTGTTTTTTCTTCAGGAATGTATTTGTTGTATTTTTTAATTTTCGTTCTAGTGTTACCGGCGTCCACAAAATTATTTTCGTATTATTTGATTAGTTACGTCAAACTTTAATTTAATCACTTTCACCCTTCACACGTAAAGGCAGGGTTCTAAAGTCGTATCGCACTTGACTTATAATCACTTGTTTTTCCTGAAAGAATATTGTATTTTTTTATCTTTGTTAGAAGAAAGTATTTTTTGTATTTTTTTATTTTTGTTCTAGTGTTACCGACGCCCATAAAATGTTGTATATTTTCATATTATTTTATTTGTTTTGAAGAACGCAAAAAAAAAATCCAGTTTCTGTTATTTGAAATATTATATTTTTTGTTAAGTTTTATTAAATCGGTCACATTGAAACAACGTTGCATATCTAACAGTATTGGTCTCAATACTTGAGTAGTCCATTTCTGTAGTGAACCAAGTAACCACTGTGGTCTGTGTTCTCGAGAATTTCCTTTACTATTTGTATTTCACCCCAAACTCCTCTAAGCTGCATAATACATTGTTTGATCTCGTCTGGACCCTATGTATGGAGTTCAGAAGCGTACAAACAGTTTTATCTTGGTTCATGATTACTGTAAACAATCTTTGTTTGTCGATATTATTTATTCGATTCTAAATAATGTTCGATTGCTTAGTATTTATTTCACTTTTGCTTATTTACTTTTGGGACTTCAGACAGTTTTGTTATGTAACAAAACGCCTTCGGCAATGTGAACAAATCAGTTTCTTTCCTTATTTTGTATTATTTATTCACAAAGTAAGTTGAAAAAAATGATAACTTTTCGAGGATAGCTTATCTCATATTACACATATATTTTTTTAAATTTCTTAAATAAGTGTGCAAATTTTTTTCCCCACATAACAATACCTGTTTTATATCTCCTTGGTATGGAATTAATTCAATAGATAACCATTTTTATTGTATGGGATTCGTTTGTATAGGTTTTATTTATTTTACATACATACATATAACGCCATCTCTCTGTAGGAGTAGGCAGATAGGACAAAGTGCGAGACTTTCCTATCTTGACACACATTCACTGATACAACTCTACATTTCTTGGTATTTCACTCGCCTTCTACTCAAATTTGCACTATATACCTGTTTTGTTAGTCTATCCATTATTCATTTGTTCCACATCAAACCGTCTTAGCGTGCTATTCTTTATTTTACTCGATACATCAACCTTAAGTTCTTATTCATCCTATATAACTTAATTTCGTATCTGGCATACATTGTAACTCCATGTATTTGTCAAAAAGCGCGGATTTATACACCATTTATTCTGCTCTTCTGTATTTTTTTAGGTACACGTTTCATACAACAAAATTGGCACCAAAATACCATTATCGAATAAAAAATTAGTATGTAACTTAATTGTGTTATTACTGTGGCATAAAATTAATGCAATATGATAACTATTTTTATTGTATCTGATTTAAAATTAAAGTAAAAACTATGAATAATGGAATATTATGCATGACGAGATGTGTGAATGTGAAAGAGGCGAAAATTGACACGGCGAGATTATGTGAATAATAATAATTTATTAAGTTTATGATAAAATCATTATCTTGCAGAGTACGGTACTTTAGAACGTAATTTAGAATCCGTATTTGAGGTTTGACTTCCGGAATTATTAAGGTCGTAATTACTTGATAGGGTAGGCAGTTATTAGCGGAATTTCTTCCAATTAAGGGAGAGAAATGCCAAAGTGATCTATTTCCTTCCCATAGAGCCGAGAAGCCTCCCGTGGAAATTCCGTCAAAACGATCGTAGGCTCTCACAATAATATTGCAATCATCCAAATTGCCCATTTCAACGTTTGATGAACATTATATTTTGTTACGTATTATAAAATTAACTTAGTACTTATAAAAAAAATGGTGAAGTTTACCATTTAAGCGCACAACTTTCGCCTTCTCCACATTCATACATCTCTTCATGCGCAATCTTCTATTAATTATAATTATTACGATGCCTTCTTTCACAGTCTGATCCTCTTGATCCTGCCACGTTTTCCTCGGTCTACTAACTCCATTCATACTTTAAACTTCTGACTTGTATACTCGCTTAGTAATTATTTCGTTATTCATTCTTTTCAAACGTCCAAACCATCTCAAAGCTCCTTTCTTCATATTATTTAAACATCTATCTTATCCAATTATGACGACCACAGTAGCCTAGTTGGTAAGACGCTTGTCAACTTAATCTGACGGTTTCCAGTTTTGATAGTACCTGAAAAATATATATCGAACCCCTAGTAGGGTTTAAGAATGAATAATAATAAAAAAAGAACAACTTAATTAGCACCGTTTAAAAACAGACTTTTTTTAAGGAATCTCTAACTTGTAATTTGATCCTGTTTTAATAAATATATTAGAAATATAACAAAAAAAAACCAGTTGAGTATAAGACTAGGAAGGTGATGACTGTGATTAGGCCAGGAATTTTCTCGTATTAGCATATGTTTAGATAAACATATTTTGAATGGAAAACGCAGAAAACTTACCCAAGAAAGGCAATCAACAAAGAAACCTTTGTAGATTTTCCGATATGTAATAGTAACACATTCGGTTTTATGTGGTGTGCAGTGTTCATATATAATTACAAACCTTCGGGAACTTCACCAGAATTTCCTGTAAAGGGGGGGGTACATCAAGGATCGGTACTCAGTCCGCTACTGTTCATCTTAGTCATGGACTATTTAACTAACCAGGGAATGAACAGTCTCCTAAAGATCCTACTAATCGTATTAATAAGTGAAAAACATGAAGACCTGCAAAATAGTCTGGAAAGGTGGAGAAGAATCTTCGAGGACATTGGATTGAGACTGAGCAGAAAGAAAATAGAGTATCTGTACCTACCATTCGAGAACACAAATGCTGTCACTCCCGTAATGCAAATGGATGGAGAAACATTACCAAATTGTGACTCCTTTAAGTATCTTGGGTCACTCATCCATAGCGATGGAGGATGTGCAGCAGATGTAACACATATAATTAGTGTGGGATGGATGAAGTTTAGATCAATGACGGGAGTTCTATGTGATCCGAATATGCTAGTAAAGTTAAAAAGAAAAGTATACCAAACGATTGTCAGACCCGCACTCCTCTATGGCTCCGAATGCTGGACGATGTATAACTCTTACTCTAGGGAACTAGAAACTGCTGGAATGCGCATGCTAAGATAGACAGACCAACCTGAGAACGAGGAGAGCTGACCCCAACAGTCTTCGCAGACAGTGAATTGGGATAGAGCCAGGAAGAAGATAATACCTCCCTAAAAGGGCTGTCCCCAAGTGCTTATTAATACTACGTACGGTACTTACACCCCCAACACTTTGGTGGCCGACAAAGATCGATCCAATTGGAACACAAACGTATTTTCTTAAATGAATGTTCTTTTTCATTGCCTTAGCCAATATTTGTACTTTTACGTTAAATACATATACTTATATATTCTTTTTCTATCAATTAATCTGTTATTTTTTTAATTATTATTTTTATTGTTTTCTTTCTAGGTAAAGAGTAAATTATGTCAATAAATATCAATAAAGTTTCTTTTGTATCTCGAATGAATCAAGAACGAGGAATGGAATGAATCGGGGAATAGAATGATTGAATAGGTGATTGTTGGTATATTATAACTAAGAAGTATGAAAAACACAATAGTTTATATGATGCGGATGAGAGGTAAGGATATGGACGAAGTTAAGATTGTGAGCGTAGATGTTAATGTGTGAATATATCTGCCATGTCTGTCAAAAAGGCCTAACTTTTCAATTTTGTTAAATATGTTTTTTTTTCTTTTTTTCACAGGGTTTGAGTAAGAAAGACGTACTGCAACAACATCTTGCTTTAATACTAAATGCCAGTATTGAGAATGTTGACGTGTTCACCATATACAACAAGGCGACAGTGAACGAGTCCTTCTTAGATGTCCGATTTTCCGCACATGGATCGCCTTACTATCCACCTGAGAAAATCAATTCTTTAGCCACTGCACATCAATCTGAAGTAAGTTTATTTTTTCCAGTATTAATTCGTATAAATTCTCCGAGTGCAAGTTTTAAAAAGATTTTTCTAAATAACTATGATAACTTGATACTTGGCACCGGTTGTCATTAGATTGGGATAAGACATGTGTAAATAAAGGCTCTAGATATAAAGCAATCCAGCAATCTATCCCTTTGAAACCATAGTTTAATATAATAAGGATGAACAAGATGGAAGTGTCTGTCATGTGTCGTTTGCGAACGGGCGTAATTGTTTGAGTAACTCATACAAAGAAATTATTCGCTCAATCAAAGCCAAGTTATTCTAATTGGTGTCAAAGAATATATATGTTTCTCTAGTTTGGATTCCTTCATATATTGGTATCATTGGTGATGAATGTCTTGATTCCTCGGCAAAGAAAGCATGTTCTACCGGTTGTCCCTTGTCTGATTTTTCACTGCTAGTAACCGATCTTTTGAATAAAATTAAGCATTGATACTTGGCACCGATGGGCGTTAGATTGGAATTTAACTTGTATAAATGAAGGGTCTAGATATAAATCAATCGAACAATCCATCCCTTTGAAACTGTGATTTAATATAATAAGAATGCACAAGATGGGTGTGTCGTTTGCAAACGGGCTACTGGGTGGTGGCTAATCACCTTTACAAAATGGGTATTGTAGACAATCCCGGTTGCGAGTGTGATCTGGATGATGAAACTATAGACCATGTATTTTTGGTTGATCTTTGCGAGACAGATTTACTAAAAACCATTTCTTTAACGCGTCCAATGAATGTTGCGTTTCTTCTTTCTTCGAGGAACTATTCCACTTGTAGATCGATTGTTAAATTTTTAAGCTCAATCAGTTGAAACTTTAAATTATCTACAATAGAATTGTAATTTTTTTAATATTAGTTTTATTATATTGACTCATATGTTATAATTGCATAATGCCTTTAATTCGGTGGCACAAATCATCCTAATTTGGGTAAATTGTATCTTAATAAAAAAATAAGCATAAATAAAAATATATTGCTCATTTCTTATAAAAGTTTTTTATTTTTTATTTAATTCTTTTTGGGTGTTAAAAATTCCATTCAGACTTAGCATAGTAAAATAAGATAAGACGGTTTTCATTCTTATATAAAAAATATTTTATTTTATAAATTTATTTTTCAGTACGTTTTTCTTCACTCATTAATGTTAAATTAAATTAATGCTCAATATCAACTCTTTTGACGAGGAAGAACAGTTCTTTAAACGTATCGTTTTTTATAATTGTTTTATTTTTGTAAATGCAAATTAATTAAAATAGATTTTTATGTTCAACTTTTTATCGAGTTATTATTATTATCATCGAGAAAATCCAGTTTTATTAATCACCTTGTACTTACGTTTTTTTTTTACTCTCTTAGCTGGAGAATCAACTTGGTCTGAAGATTAAGATGATCAGCATTGACGAGTGCATACTAGAGAATATCCACTGTGAAGGGTCCTGCCACAATGCTCTCGTGAAGTCCAATGTTCCCCTACAAGTGTTCACTAACCGAACAAGTTTTGTCGGAGTCTCCGCAAGGGTTGAGCCTGAATGCACTTGTGACATACGACCGCCCTTAATTTGTTTCAATGGAGGCAAGTTTTTTTCATAATTATTAGTAATTTTTTTTGTTCTCTAACATGTTTTGACGAATCACATTCATTTACTCGTTCTGAAAAGTCAATGAAATAAAAAGAAAACCTTAGATTGATGCTCTCTTAATTTGTATGAAACTACCCCATATGCACCTCTTCTCCGAAGTTCAAACATGCATCTCTTCTCCGAAGGATAAACAGTGCAACCACGACTCGAAACTGTAAAAAATATAGCCATGGTAATGTCCTAAAAATCCCAAGAAATGTCTGGTAATGCAGTCAACAAACTATTCAAGCAGCTTTAGGCCTCTCGTTTAAGTTAACCAGAAATTTACTTGTTATTTTCTTAAAGTTTTGAATATAGTAAAACTAATTGGCCAATTCTCCCGAAGATAAACGGATATACGGCTACTGAATGTAGTTTTTCTTGGAAATTATTTGCTCAACTTTCATCGGATTATCTCGAAATGTGATTGTAGATTAATCTTGATGATCACGAGGGATGCAATGTGTTGAGCAATTTGCAATGAATTTCGAAAAAATCAAATGCATCGAAACCATTTCTGAACAACACTGGATCAGATTGGCTTATCAGTCTAAAAACGTGCTGATATGTTATGAGGCTGCTCAATAAAGATCCATTCTGATATTTTATGAGGCTGCTCAATAAAGATACATTCTGTAAATTTTCATCGTAGTACCACAAAATTTGATCTGCGAATCGAAGTATATAACTACACAGGTTGCAACAGGGTGAAAATACAGGATCGAAGCTAAATCGTTTGCTATTGAAGTTATCTTGACCATAGATATACCTTATATTCCGATATGCAAGCTGTCCTGATGCAAGGAAATAATTGTCACTACTCTTTTTCCCATGAGGGAAGACGGCCGCCGTTGTTGCCAATATGACAACAGGCTCGATCCCTCTGGGTAGACTTTAAAATCGACAGGATAGGACGAACCTCACAAAAAGAATAACATGGACAATTATTTTTTCCTAAAAAAATCGGATTTATTACGAAAACACACATTACTATCTTAATTATGAGTAAATTCGTCCTTATCCGTATTACGCATTTTTTTATTTTGGGAAAATTGCAATTTTTCAACTATAAGTATTTTATTGATTTATTTCAATATTTGTATAATTTTACACAAGATGGCTGATATAAATAATTTTATATCTGCCGTCTCACTAAGTTCATTGCTTGCTCTGAGACGGATGACTTCTAGCCGTTAAATTAACATAAATCATCCAAATAAGAGCTCCAGTCGCTCATGAGATTTCAATACTCTCAGCAAATAAAATGTATGAGCACAATTTGTAGAAATGTTATAAAAATTTCGACACAATTGTCCCTTCGCCGCGGCCCAACAAATACAATATCAACAAACTCACATATCCTACACCTTTAAGTTTTTTTATTTACAATTACGAGTATTTATTTACACATCGCACGGTTATAAATTACAATTAAACCGTTTTCCAAAATACAACACCTGAAGAGGGTCGTGATAATTTGAAACTATATTTCAATCAAATAAACTATCGTTCTTTTATTCCAAAAGACAACTCATATGACAGACGGCTATGTATAAACTCATTGTGGCACGTTCTTAGAATGTCTCGCCGTACAGGGGCCATTTTAAAACACCGTGTCTACCATTATATTTGAAATTTGTTTAAAATTTATTGTCTTTCTTTTATCAGGTACTCCATTCTCAGACCGCTGTGAGTGTCCTCCGGGTCTTGCGGGGCCCCGCTGCGAGCAGACGGCCATCGGTTTCCACGGGGATGGATGGGCTCTCTATCCCACTCTGATGTCGTGTGCTGAAGCCAGATTTTCGTTGGTTATCACACCCAATACCGATGATGGCCTTATTTTCTATGTTGGACCTCAGAACCACAATCCATTGCTTGGAGTTGAAGGTACGTAACACGAATAACAAGAATATAAAACATGTGCCCAAATTTCACACCTTAAATTTTTTTATGAATTTTTATTGCCAAATTTAAATGTCCCGGAATTAAGTTTTATCAATTCATCTGCTAGCCGAGGGGGAGTAACTCAGCGTGTACAACGTGGATCAAAACGCCAAGAATACGACGACCTCCGTGGCCTGGTGGTAAGACACTTGTCTGCCGATCCGGAGGTTGCGGGTTCGATCCCCGCTGGAACCCAGATTGTTTTAAATAGGATAGTCTGGTTAACACTTAGGGCCTATAAAAACATCTTTCTGGTTGGTTGGAAGAGATTGCCACATGGCAATACACTAAAAAGCTCAAGTATCAATTTATTCATTTTTTTATTTATTTTTTATTTTTAACCAGGTTAAAAATAATAAATTGATGTAATAGACATTTCGTAGGTAGAGCGTTTGCGCGCCTTCTAATTCTGGAGTGTCTGGTTCGATTCTCAATGGTCGGGAAAATCGGTCCCGATCTGGATTTTCAAAATAGGCTTTTAATAATATATTTTTGGAGGGAAAAATAATCCATATTATAATACGCTCAATAGGTCGTGTTTTATATAACGGATGTACGAGGCATTTCCAGAAAGTAAGTGTACTGAATTTTTGTAGGTTACAATTTTTTTTATTTAAACAAAAAAATTACGTGGTTACCGTAGTACATATGTAAGCTATTTTTCGACATAGTCGCCATTCCTCTCAATGCAGGTGGTGAAGCGGGGTATCAACTTTTTGATGCCTTCCTCGAAGTAGTTTCCCGCCAACCCCTCCGTCCATTTCTCCACCTCCTCCTTTACCTCCTCGTCGGTTGAAAACCATTTTCCACCCATGTGCAGCTTCAGGGAGGTAAAGAGATAGTATGGTTCAGGACATCCCATTTAAACGAGGCGAGCAGTTCCTTCGTGGCGTTGGCCGTGTGTGGTCTTGCATTGTCGTGCAGCAGGCAGACTCCCTTTGTCAGCATGCCTCTCCTCTTGTTCTGAATCGCCCTCCGCAATTTTTTAGGGTCTCACAGTATCTCGCAGAGTTGATGGTCTCCCCTTGAGACATATATTCAATTAAAATTATGTCTTGACAGTCCCAAAACACGGATGCCGTGATTTTCTTGGCTGAAATTGTGGTTTTGAACTTTTTGGCGGAGGGTGAAGAGGTGTGACGTGACCGTTTTTAAACTCGCGACACCACTTGTTCACACTCGTACGATTCATAGCTTTATCACCATATGCAATTTTCACCTCATTATAAACCTCAACCGGAGGTTTTCCCTTCCTAACGGATGACGCCGCGTATTTCGCACTTGGCGGGAGATTGGATTGACATTTTTCACGAAACGTGTTGTCGCATCGACACTTCTCAACGTACTGACCTCGAACCGGTCTCGTTGTGGAGAGGAAGGGTCAGGCTACACGGAAATGTAGCCAACATGTCGAAAATAAAATCCATCCGGTCGTGAGAGCCTCAGTACACTTACTTTCTGGATACGCATAGTATAATAAATTAAATTAGTATTTAGAATATATTGGTTATTTCAAATTAATCTATTTTTTTTAAATACACAAAATTACTAGGTTTTTAATTGTGAACTTTTGTTTTTACGAAGTGCTTGATAAAAAGGAGTTGTGAAAATTGTTGTCAATTTTTTCAAATTTCCTTTAAATATTATTCGGCTGTAGCTCTTAATTTATATATTTTATTTAAAGCATGTTTACGATATTAAAAGAATTTTGAAAAATGGAAAAAATAAATTTGAATATTTAATTTCACTACAAATATGGTTCTTTCAATAAAATTACACAAAGTTATTGAAATGTCAAATACAGGGCGGTTTTGGTGAATTTTATTGACAAATAATATCAAATAGCTTTCAACGACACAAATTTACGAGTTTATTTTTTACGGTTAGATGTATGTATTGGACCTGTTCAAAATATTTTTAATGAGAGGAAATCCTTGTGTTGCGGAAGCACTTCAGTTAATGTACTAATATTTTATGAATTAATATTTTTAACCTGAGTTGAAAAATAATCATTTATTTTTTCGAAACCAATTTGACAAAGAAATAAATAGATGTTATTTTAAGTACAAATTTCTAATTATTATAAATAACATATTAACCATTTGTTACCTGAACATAGGAATAACTTGTTTATTGCATTTTTGTTGTTAAATATCTCTTGAAGTAGGATGTTAGAGAGGGATTAATTTTTTTTTTGTTCTAAGTCATCCAAAAAAGGGTGGTACAAATTTGTACCGTCACTGAATAAAGGCATAAAAAAACGACAAATATGTTTTGAACAATCGTATTATTATATCAATCAATTTTACAAAAACAAATGTTAATGAATTTCTACTTTTAATAAACACACTTACCTGCCATTTTCATTAATATTTTTATATCCAAAAATGAACAATTAAAACATGCGTCCAATCAGTGTGACAGTCAACATTCACCTGAGATACTTGGTGGCATTTTTAATAAATACACGTTCCAATACTGTTTGCATTGTAAAATATTAGAACACATTTGTGATGACAGGGATTGATCAAACAAATTTTGATGTATAATGCTAGAAGGAACAGGGTACAAATTTGTACCGTCAGATGGCAAAGGGTAATATGTAGTATAATTAGAGGACGTGATCGAGTTTATTTGGTGCCTATCTCTCAACCCGGGGGTTGCGGGTTTGATTCTTATAGGCAGGTCCATTTTTTTAAGAGGTTTCAACACATTTCCTGGTAATCAGAAGAGATTCCCACATAACAATAAATCCGTCAAATAGTACTATATACATCGGAAGTATAATACAAGAAAAATAGTTCTATATACAACGGAAGTACAATATAATACAGTGCAAATAGTACTATATACAACGGAAGTATAATACAATACAAATAGTACTATATACGACGGAAGTACAATATAATACAGTGCAAATAGTACTATATACAACGGAAGTATAATACAATACAAATAGTAACATATACGACGGAAGTATATTACAATGCAAATAGTACTATATACAACGGAAGTATAATACAATACAAATAATACTATATACAACGGAAGTATAATACAATACAAATAGTACTATATACAACGGAAGTATAATACAATGCAAATGGTACTATATACAACGGAAGTATAATGCAATACAAATAGTACTATATACAACGGAAGTATAATGCAATACAAATAGTACTATATACAACGGAAGTATAATACAATACAAATAGTACTATATACAACGGAAGTATAATACAATACAAATAGTAATTTATACAACGGAAGTATAATACAATACAAATAGTACTATATACAACGGAAGTATAATACAATACAAATAGTACTATATACAACGGAAATATAATACAATACAAATAGTACTATATACAACGGAAGTATAATACAATACAAATAGTACTATATACAACGGAAGTATAATACAATACAAATAGTACTATGTACAACTAAAGTATAATACAATATAATGTTTATTGAAAGTTGATGATTTTTTTATTTCCTTCTTTTTTTACTCTAATTACTTGATTTGTTTTGTGAGCTATAACATAACAATGAAATTATTTAAAACAAAAAAAAAATATTCGTACCATCAGGCTATCTTCCTGACGGGGTAGGCAAAGAGCCTTCTTCTATACACCTTCTCATACAACTCCAACGATTTCTCTGACTTTTGTACGTTTTCTTCTTTTAAACTATCATTTACTTGACCAACCTTTCTTTCCTTGGTTTTCTTTTAAGTCGCCTTCCACTCAGATTTACACTTTAAATTTTATACATTTTATGTTTTTGTTCATTCATTAGTTACACATGCCTACACTATCTCTTATTCATCTTACTTAACACATCACCCTTAAGTTCAAATTCATACCTTATCACTTCATTCCTTATTTTGTTCACGCATGCATTCTTCTCATTTTTACATACTATAGTAATAAACTAAACTCTAAATAGTCTCAAAATCTTAAAAATTGTACCTGAACGCCTTCAATTTGTTTAATTATACTTTTATTCTTAGATTTCATGTCTCTGGAGCTTTCCAATGGGTTCTTGGTCCTCCTGGTGAACTTCGGAACAGGGACTGTCAGGAAGGAACACCAGTACTCCAAGGTTAACGATGGCCAACCCCATCTCGTGGAAATTTTCCTCTCCACGGCCAGTATAGAGATTAACGTAGATATGTGTAAATTGTCTAGTTGTATGAACCTTGCTGCACCCATTGGAACCAACAAATTCCTTAATGGTGAGTTTTTATACTTGTTTTTTTAATTATTTATTTCCTGGACACCTCTGCAACCTAGTTAATAAGGCGCTTGACTTCCACTCGAGAGTTTCGGGTTCGATTCCCTATGGCACAAAAAATGAGTCCAATTCTGTTGCAAAAGGTACGCGCTAGACGCGTTTGAGTTTTGTTTCCTTATTATATGCGGACAGTTTTGCCGCGTGAGCCGTGAGTTATATACCTACTCCAGTGGTTCTAAATTCAAAGGCTTGATTAATGGGGTCAAAGTCAATTGTTTTCCCAGCCACGTTTTTTAACATATCTTAATAACCAATTTCGATAGGTTGAAGGGTGTCACACGAATAAAATGTTTTTTTTTTCATTCTATTGTATATGTTCATTATTTTTCAACTATCCCTTAAGAGTTAGATTCCGTGGAAAGTGAATGTTTTTTTTTCTAGAATTAAACAAAATACATTATTTTATGTCGACCACATTACAAAAAGTATAGTAACTCAATGAAAATGGCAGCTGTCATATTTAAAAGAAATTAGTAAGTGACAGCTGTCATATTTAAAAGAAATTAATACCCTTTAAAACATGTTTTGAATATATGTTTTTTTGCTTTTATGATTGATGTATTTTCGAGTTTCTGAATATCATTGTTATGAGACTTAATTGTTTGAATAAAAAGTAATGCACGAAGTTCTTTATTCAAATCTTGTATCAGAACATCCTTATTTTTTCAATATTATTTAACAGCTGTCACTTCTTGATTATATATATATATATATATATATATATATATATATATATATATATATATATATATATATATATATATATATATATATATATATATATATATATATATATATATATATATATATATATATATATATATATATATATATATATATATATATATATATATATATATATATATATATATATATATATATATATATATATATATATATATATATATATATATATATATATATATATATATATATATATATATATATATATATATATATATATATATATATATATATATATATATATATATATATATATATATATATATATATATATATATATATATATATATATATATATATATCTATATATATATATATATATATATATATATATATATATATATATATATATTATATATATATATATTATATATATATATATATATATATATATAATATATATATATATATATATATATATATATATATATATATATATATATATATATATATATATATATATTTATATATATATATATATTATATATATATATATATATATATATATATATATATATATATATATATATATATATATATATATATATATATATATATATATATATATATATATATATATATATATATATATATATATATATATATATATATATATATATATATATATATATATATATATATATATATATATATATATATATATATATATATATATATATATATATATATATATATATATATATATATATATATATATATATATATATATATAATATATATATATATATATATATATATATATATATATATATATATATATATATATATATATATATATATATATATATATATATATATATATATATATATATATATTATATATATATATATATATATATATATATATATATATATATATATATATATATATATATATATATATATATATATATATATATATATATATATATATATATATATATATATATATATATATATATATATATATATATATATATATATATATATATATATATATATATATATATATATATATATATATATATAATAAGACATAAAATAATATTTTATATTATCTAGAATCGTCATTTTTTAAATTGATTTTATTATATTGACTCATATAATTGCATAATGACTCTAGGATTGCCTATTTAAAAAAACAACAACTTATGTGATTGGTAATTAGACATAAAATAACAACTTATATGATTATAGAACATAAAATAACAGTGGTGAAAAATGTATTGAGAAGAGGTGTATTTAATGTTGAGAAGTAAAATATAAAAGAACTTTTAAAAAATATATATTTGAATTAAAAATATATATTTACTAATGTCATTATTGACCTGGTATTACTAGTTAGATTTTTGATGACTTTCTCGTAATTATATTTTTTACCGTGATAATTCTTTAAAAAATTCGAGTTTTCAATTCTATTCTCTTTATTCACACAGTTCTAGCTAGAATGAAGGTAGAACAGATTGGGAAAAGTTGGATTCTAACAATGGCCGAATTAATACAAGTTAAAACGAAAATATAACGAGATCAGACTTTATTAAAATTAATATCTTTCAAGTCGACTTTAGTTAAAAATGTATAGTAAAGATTTCATTGCGTTATTCACGAATTCGTTCATCATCAATTCAATTAAATTATCAACCAAAGCAAGTGTAAATTGAGTTAAAATGTTCACATTTTCAATTTTGTTATTGTATTGCACGTTTTTATAACTTTTTTAAATGTGTTAAATCCACAGTGAACGGACCACTCCAACTCGGTGGAGCCAATATAAATCTAGAAAGGTTAGGAAAATCCTTTGGTTGGAAATACATTCCAACCGATGTAGGATTTGCTGGGTGCATCAGTAATGTCACGTTCAATGAAATGGTAAGTGGAAAAAACGTTAACTATTAAAAAAAATCATATATTTTCCTTATAGCAACAATATTAAAGTAAATTCAATTTATATTTATTGTTTTCGAATATATTTTGTGTCTTTTGTAATTTTTTTGTTTGTAGTTTTTTTATGTTGATGACGATAAATCTGACAATATTAATTTATAATTTAGATCCAATTTTAACGAAATAAAGTAATGTGTCCAAATTTTTTTACCACCATCTATCCCCTCCCTCCTACCGTCCCCTTATTTTCTGCCCCCTTGGTTTTCAGCGTCCGCAAGGGGGCGTTATTCCCACTTTGATGAAATCAATAGTTTTAATCAAGATAATTGACCTCGGTTAATTGTTTATCTATTATTTCCAATATTTAATTGAAACAACAACATATAATATGCATATCTCTATCGTTCCTCATCACTGAGGATAGTGATCTGAAATGTTAACGGTACGTATTGCAAGACATGTCTTCACATCCTTCGGACACTTGTCGTTTGCACGGCAGTACTTGTCCAAGTCAATTTCTTCATATGATCACTTCATCTCTGTATCATTCTGCATATTTCTCTTCTTCTTAGCATACTTGTTACCGTTAATTTCTCCAGGTTATCGGCTCATATCTCAAAATGTGTCCGAAAAACAGGGAAAATACGTTGAAAAAATATTGGGGACAGTTGAACCGTCACGGGATGCTCAGTATCCGACGTGAACGCCACATCTAAATAAAATTAATTCTTGCACGTTTTTGGCTTCTTATTATCCATGTTTCAAGAATTAAGGAAAGATTAGAGTTCTGACTAGTTTTGTTTTGGTACGTTTGGAAATACCCCATGATCTATATTTTTATTAACCGGGTCATGTCATATTTGCCTGCATATAACATGAAAGTTTTTTATACAATATAAAAAAACAAATTGATATACAATAAAAGGAAATAATTTTTTGATTTCTCTTTTTTGGAGTATAATCTCCTTATTCTTTGATCATACATGAATTTGTTTTTTTTTTGTTATTTATTGCTTTCAGGATATTCCTTTAATTTTTAGTATCTAATTAATTAATTCCGTGCTTTCTTATTCCCTTGAAGACTTACAATCTGGGACTTCCAAGTGATTCCAAGAACGCCGACCCGGGCTGTCAGTTGAGTATGGCCAAAGCTGTCTCCTTCGGCATTGACACTAACTTCCTTGTCACCATTTTGGTTTGCATCGCCATATTGCTGAGTAAGTTTTTTGACTAAATATTCTTTTATTATTTAATCAAACATAGTTTGAACACTAAAAAAAATTATATTTTATTTGAAAGACGATTTTTGTATTTATTATTTATGATTTTTTTTAAATACGAGTAGTATTAAAAAGTGTACATTTTGAAAATCATTACTTTCCGAACTTAAAAAGAATGAAATTTATATAAGTACATGTATTATGTTTTTTGTGTTTTAACGAATGAAATTTTAATTTGTAAGAATAAATATACTAGAAAATGAAAAACTTCGTAGAAATACGTCCACTATAATTAATTAATTTTGGTCAAAGCCCTGTCCCATCTCGTAACCAGTATTTTCTTTATTTCATATCACGTATACATCAAAACATTATTTTTTATAATTACGGTATCAAATCGACTAAGATAATCCACAAGAAAATTTTAGTATCAAAATTGATGTAGAAAAATATTGAATGGAACTAATGCTGAAGAAATACGTACATTAAGAATAATACACGGGGTAAATATGTATAACGGAATTAAGTGATTTGGGGTAAATGCGAACTTTAGACTGACGTATTAAGTAAGTAAATGAAAATTACTCTGAATTGATTTTACATGTAGTGCGAATGAATGAAGAAAGAATAACAAACAAACATAGCGTGCAATTGTCAGTAGAATTCTTGATCGAGTAAGACCAAAAAAAGTACAGTTGGGTCAAGTGAATTATATTTTGATAAAAGGAAATTTAAAAGTCGGAAAAATCTTAAATGTCTGATGTGTATGAATGCAGAGGAGGCAAAATATGAGTTACACAATTGTAAAGTCTGGCGCTCGATCCTTTCAACCTATCCCTATAGGAACGGCATGATAGTGTGTATGTATAACGACGTGATCAAGAAAATTCATCACAACTTGAAATAATCTTCTTTGAACCATAAATGTTTCATATTTTTACAATGTGTTCAACTTTAAATAATTACCATTGAATCATAAACTTTTAATATTTTTACTACACAAGTATGTTCAAATTTAAATAACCCTCATTGAACCGTAAACGTTTCATGTTTGTGCAATATATTTAACTTTAAACAACCCTCATTGACTCGTAAATTTTTCATGTTTTATAAACTTGTTTCACATGAATACTTCACACAGTGTTGACCTTCGATGATACAATTTGCATATCGATTTGCCCATTTATTTTTCCGGGATGCGCTATTTTTGGTTATTTTTGGTTTTATATCGACCATTTTCATTTTTTCCCCCATTTTGTCTCTAATTGGCTGACCAATATTTAGGTTAATCTTCCTTTCTTCATGCGCAATTTCCTGAGTCTTTCACTTATTTATGCGTTACTTGTAACGATTATTGTTTTTTATCATATTTTTAATTAAATTGAAATGGTTTATTTGGTTATATTATAAACAAGGATTATGAAATTAAAATTTTTAATTTATGATAGTAAAATTCGTAAAACATTATAATATAAATCACACAAATAGGATTCGTCTATTTTAAAATTAAATCTAGAATCATTGAATAGACCAATGCTTTTTGATATTAATTGATGCTTAGTTCTAAGTAACAATTTAAATATAAAGTTTAATTTTTATTTTTACTAACATCATCAAATTTAACGGTTTCGTTATTTTGATAGATTGTAACACGATTGTGCAAACTTTTAACCCATTAGTAATTTTCCGTAAATTATATATTTTTAACTCATTTGAAGCACCATTAGTAAACGATCGCATTAAATATGTAACAATGTGGCTATTTGACACGAAAATAGCGGGAATTGAGAGCTTTGGAAGTTTCCACATAGACATGTGAGTGAATGACTGATGGGAATGTAGAGCGTGCGATGATTCGTTAAACATTATTTTTAGAGTTATAATGCGGTTAGATTTATTTAAGTGTGATATCTTAGGATTTAAGGATGTGAGTGCAATTTAGGAATATTTCAGCTGAGTATTTGATTATTAAGGACAAATTGATGGAATTTAGATTAAGGAAGGAGAATACTTCGTGTGATGAAGTGGTTTTTTATAACCACAAAATAACAGTTTTTTTTTCTTTGTCACATGTACTTGTACTCTGCAGTTCGCATTTCCAATGAAACTTTTTATTTATTATTACACATGATAAGAAATATACACAATTTGCGAAAAAACAACAGGTCATTTGATTTGGACATACAATTTTAATGGCTCTGGGTTTGTTGCCTTTCATTTGTCGTATCCCCAGTAAACTAGGCTTTTGCCTGTATCTCACTGAGGGTATTTAGCATGAAAAAATAAATCGATACTTCTTTCCGATTTTTGATTACACAAAAACAAAACCCCGTTGCACGCTCTCATCAACCTGACAAACAGTGACACTCAACTACAACTGGAAACATCTTGCGAAATTCAACTCCTCACACAGAAATACCAAAAATATTCATCCCACAATATACCGCACACAATCATAAGAATAAAAATTAAAACAAAAAATATGTAAATGCTTTATTGTGCATACTAAAGAAATATAAGAATTTGTCTAAAAATTATCGGATTCAATTTAGTACGATTTAGTTACAAATGTATGACACTAGTTTATTAATAATGAAAATATAGATATATGAATAAAAATATTCACTTTTAGATTTATTTGAGACTTTTTTTCATTATATATTTACCAATAATATCTGTCAATAAAGTATTTTTTTGATTCTGAATAAATTCTTATTCTAACCTGTTTCTCCCATAGTCCTGTTACTGGCGGTAGTTGTCCACCGACGTCGTTCAGAAGGTTGGGCAGAGAAAGAACTGGACGACATCAGGGAGAACATCATCAACTACGAGGATGAAGGGGGCGGCGAGGGGGATGCTGGATACGACCTGCACGTACTCCGTCAGATGTACGATCCGCCTGAAAAGGATTTGGACATGCTGCACACTAATGGTAAGAACTTATACAAATTCTGATTTGTTGACTTTTTTTTTATGAAATCTTCCATGTGGAGTCATTGAATTTGATAGTTAAACCATTTTTGATTATCTTTGTGGCCTTTTCCTGGGTAAATGGAGATAAGTTAGAGCAAAAAAAAGTTTGAAGGCATTTACTTTGTAATTTATTTTTATCAAACACTGTTTATTCCACTTTTTTGTAACGGTATAACCCTACCGGTTTCAAGGTTTTCATCTCATCTTCAGGGGAGCACAAACAAGACTTAAGTCTGTTCGAACTGGTACCGATATACACGCTTCAACGGTTGGGGGCTGAGGGGTGAGGGAGGCATGGGACGATTTCGGCCAAGAGCGGAGAGATTTTTGGGATATAACTGTTCACCAGATGTTCGGATCGGTGTACTGACTTAGAAATTTTTAGGGCCTCTAATCTGTCCAATTTATTTCCGTTACTACTGATATGTAAGAATTTGGCATCATCGATAGAAAAAGTATTATTTTCACGGTGACAATGATTAGCCATTTCAGAATAAATTAGAGGATTTGTTAAGGCGGATTTGTGTTCACGAAATCTCTTTTCAAAAGATCTTCCTGTCTTTCCTATACAGAAATTATCACAGAATTTACTTTATTTTAAAATTATAATATTATACAAATTGTCTTGACATAGCTAATATCTTCAACGTTTTTTATCATGCACCTCAATTGTTACGACTTCTTGGATAAAAGTCAAACCGTAAATCGGCTAACAATAAATAAACCTCATATAGTAATGTGTAAAATCTCTCGGCCACGGACAATGCGCCTGAATCGCCGATGCAGATAACGTATGTTAAATGGTTACGATACGAAAGAAAAAAAAAACGTTAACAATAAGCTTTCACCAATCGACATTTATGTGCATACATTTTAAAAGAGTACTATCAAAAGTGGATTATCATAGTCTAGCGTCTCTGCTTGTACGAGTACGAGTATATTGAGTAATATCCTTTATGGCAGATGTTTACAAAACTTTTCATTTCACTGCGCCCTTAGTATATAAATATTTTTTTATGGCGCTCTAAAAAAAACTTACAAATTAGTGGGATTTTCATACAGTTTCTCAAACGTTGGAACCAAACTACACAGCCACCCTCATTACCTGTTCCACGTTGCGCTTTGAGTGATTTTGTTTGTTTTAATTGCTACCGCCTAACACTTAACTTTGTATTGGAATATTAATCTTTGACTGATAAACAAAACTCAACCGTGTCCATATCGGCAAATTTTGTCTTACTGTACTAAGATTGCTTGGAATTATTCAAGTTTTTTAATATCCCGCGGCGTCACACAGATCCGAAACTCACACTTTGAAAACCTCTGTTTTTTTTTTAATCACCTAGAAATAGAATATCTTATATACCAAACAGTTAGAAGTTGCACTGTCCCCTTAACTCTATCGAACTGTAAATGGCACAAGTCACTTTTATGTGCTACTGATTTTGAACTTGTTGCCAAGTTAGTAATGTTAAGTGCGCTTGGCGCCGCCGTCGCGTGCCAGTGACGAAGTTGCTCACTCTTTTGATTGTTCATTCGATTATAAGTTTGACACCGTGAAACTCGAGCAGCAACTGTTTGATTTGCAACTTTGACGGTGTTCAACCTTTTAACTGGTGTCTTGCAGTTGCAATGCGAAATCGACGCTATTCTCAATACTGAACGTTTTTAATACTGTCTGATCTCGATATTTAGACTTTTACTTTACTAACTGCAGTTTTCTGAGGAAGTAAAATTATAAAAAAACATAAATAAATAGAATATTATTGAGATAATAATCTTAATGATGTTAAAAAATATCAAACATGTATATGAGCTTTGATTTGTAAATAAAATATACTATTAAGTTTATATGGTTTATATTTGGATATATTTTATGGAAGGATGCTGGATATCAAAGTAAATTTAGATTAAATCTTGTACAAAATATCATCATCACGCTACATTTATATTACTCGTAGAATGAGCAGAGAAAATAGATCTCTATCTTATTATAACCTGGTACACATATTTCGCTTTTGCCACGCTCACAGATCTCGTCAGGCATACTCCCCTTTTATTTAAAAGGATTTTCACTCTTCTTCCAATATCATAAATAAATAGAAGTTTATTGATAGCAATATAGTATGCACATATATAAATACATTCCGAAATCACACATAAATCTCGAGATAAATAGCATAAGATACATTTAAGTGAGGCTATCAACAGGTCTGGGCTCATCCTATAACACCTCCCCGGTCATCGAAGTTGATAATTTGCTCGGAGTGTCGGTTCGATCTACGGACACCTTACTCCTTCATCGGGTATGTAGAACGGACTTGGGAAATTTTATGGATATTTGGGTGGTGGTGTGAGAAAAACTTTAAGAGAGGAAGGATAGGGTTTGGTATATACATTAAAGTTATAGATACATATAGGTTACATATTAATATACTTATATTTTATATGTCACGAGCGTTGATAAATATGAATACAGAAAGAGAAAGGATAGAGATGTATACATAGACATAGATATTTTGAATAATTATAAATATATTACGAAGATGGGGGGGGGGGGGGGAGAACGCTGTGACTTTAGAATAAATAGTTGTAAATAGATAGATATGGGGGTAAAATAGATTACGTATTATATGTGTGCACTAGACATAATTCTGCGCCTACCGTTTCGAATAGGGGGGAGGGGGGTGGTTCTAAGAATTTGTTTCGGCCTGGGGTGAATTAAGTTTGAGTTCGCGTCGTAGTCCGTGAGTGAACTGATTATGGGGTTCGGGTGACTCGGAAGAGAACTGTAGAACCTCTCGGTCAGAGAGATCGCGTATTCTCGGATGGTAGGTAGATCTTAGTCTTCGTGAAGCCGTTTGTTGCTAACAAAGTATCCACCATCCATAATGGTGCGCATTGCCTTGTTTTGCAACACCTGGAGTTTTCCCATGTGGGTTTCGGCCGCGTCTCCCCGGTCGAGATACACCCCACTAATATAGGACGAGCCCGGTTGCGTGGACATTAAATCTTTTTCAGCCCACACCCTTGATGTTATTCATAAGGACTAAACAAATCAGATATTTTTCTTAAGTTCGGCTGTATTTGTTCTTTATATCTTCATTTAAAAAAATCGTCGGCTTCCCACGATTTACAAATCTTCATTCAAAAGTAATATTATAATTATGTGTGCAGATTGCAAAATCAAAAGCAACATTAAAAAAGTGTGCAGATTGCAAAATTTTTAATATTGCTCCCAAAAATATTTATTGCGAATTTAGACTACTGGAGAAACATATCATTTTAACGTGGCCTTCGTGAATCAAAGTGAAGATATTTGAAAAATCTTTTGGAACCAATTACGAAACGACGGTGCGTAATGAAATAAAAATGCCCTTATAAAGAACAGTAGTTCGAGTGTTCATCAAGGCATACTTGCTTACTTTTACCCGGTGTCTTATTTCAATTTTGGTTCATGAAAAAATAAACGACCCAGTCTGATTAATTTTTCTATTACTTTTGTTTTATTAAAAATTCTTTGACGCCCGAACCAAAGAAAAAATTTGCCAGGGGGAAGTTGGAGCAATATAGGGGTCATTAGTGTGATTCTCGCCATTTTGCCCCTTCCTCGGGGCAAGGAAAAGTTTTTATAAGAAATGTTTGTTGTATCGCTCCAGCGATTTAAAAGGTTCCCTACGTTTAATTATTCATGAACAACTTTCTCTTTCCCGGATTAACGACTTCATTTCATGACGCCAAACTTTGTTTATAAAACAAATAAAATTCTCTACGATTGACTTTTATGTTGTCAGTTTTTTGACGTGTCGCGTTCAATTTCACACCTCCAAGTTTCATATTGGACCTTTTTTGCTATACTGAAGAGTTAATTCTTAAATGTTCGTGTGAAGGGTGTTTTGCTACGTAAACGGTGAGATTTTTAGCTTGAGGAAAACTAAATGATCAATTTTCTTTTATAGAAAGTAGATTTGGCAGTTGTATTCTGAAAAAAAAAAACTAAATATTTTTTTCCTTGAAATTCAGACTGACACCGTTTCAATCACTTGTTAATCAAACAGGGTTAAAATCAATCAAAATGATTATCTCGAAATTGAACCGTCGTTTTTATGGTTATTTTTGTTTTAAAGATTGGTCATCATCAATAGTGATTTTTAACACCGCTGACGTTATTTCAAACCTTTCACTATTACAACGAAAACAATTGGATTACTTGATTTATCACGACCTCCGTATCCTAGTTGGTAAGACGCCTGACTTTCAACCCGTGGATGATGGTTTTGATTTCCGTTGATACCCAATTTTCTTAAAAAGAGTTCCAGTCCAGTTTTTTATCTCTAGGTATGTAATATCTTTCTGATTGGTTGGATGAAATCACCGAATTGCATTAAATTTGCTAAGTCATATTGTATACAACGAAAGTATTTTAAAATACTATAAAATAAATAAAGAAACCAAAATCCCACGCGTCGTAAAGCAATCATGTGGCAACCGAGTATCCAATTACATTGGAAGGGATGTGCATGACCAAACGTTAACGTGCGGAAAGCAGCCAATTCAAACCCCGACCTTTACTACTCTCCTAGAATGGGACAGGCATTTTTTCCGCCCAGTATAAGACGACCTCCGTGGCTTGGTGGTAAGACGCTTGTCTGGCGATCCGAAGGTTGCGGGTTCTATCCCTGCTGGAACCCAGATTTTTTTTAATGGAATTCCAGTCTGGTTTTCACTTAGGACCCATTTAAACATCTTTCTGGTTGGTTGGAAGAGATTGCCACATGGCAATAAACTCGCCAGGTGGGAAAAAAGGTTACCTATGACTTCGGTCATATCTCACTGCGGCGTGTTACCGGGTCCAGTACAGCGGTATGTCGGGTGAGTTTGCTGGTGTGCAACGGTTCACTCACTTTAAAAAAATCTGATTCGCTTACCAATTAAATTTACGTTGGAATGGCGAGGGTATCCTCGACTACGAAGCACAGCAACGACGATGAAGTCGGATATGAAAAGACAACTGGCGGTTTATTTCTTAGTAATAGTAAAAGTGTAGTTCCGTAATTAACAAAAAAAAAACAATTACCATAATTATAATAGCGCATTCACTCGTGTGAATCGTGGAAGAATGAAGATAAATGACATTCAGTCGTGTGAATCGTGGAAGAATGAAGATAAATGACATTCACTCGTGTGAATCGTGGAAGAATGAAGATAAATGACATTCACTCGTGTGAATCGTGGAAGAATGAAGATAAATGACATTCACTTGTGTGAATCGTGGAAGAATGAAGATAAATGACATTCTGAGAGATGATTTATACATATATACTCATTTTTTTTATCTGATTAATCTTATACGTGAACTTAATTTTGACGTACTCATTGAACACTTAATAATATCAACGTGATCAAATCATATTTTGAGTAAAAGAAATGCTCCCGAAAAAAAATATGTATTTGTGTACCGAGTCCTTTAAAAAATTTACAATGGTAATTTATTTTAGTAAAGTGTAGCCGTTTAAGAACATCCCGTGTTGTTTCATAACTGTTCTATGCAAAACAAGGAAAATATATTTCGAAATTGCCCCATCTCATCACTGAGAACGAACAAAGTGGAAATGAAATGACGAATAATGAAACGATATTAGAAACTCCGTTTCTTTAAAATTCCGAAACGTAATATAAATAAATTTTCAAGAATAGAAATTTTAATTATTCACTCATTATTTCAACGTAGATATTATATTATATCTGTTTGTATATCTACCTAAAGGCACCAAAATCCTCCGTAAGATTTATTTTATCTTGTTTGAAATTTAATTGCTCCTTAGACGGTATAATTTACAATTGTAATATTTAAATTGTTTGCTTCTTCCGTTAATATTTTGACCTTGATGTTAATTGGGTATGTATCGAAATGAAAATCCAACATAGTTAATGAACAATATTATGTTTTTTTAACCAATTTCAAGACAAAGATAGATCGAAAATACAACTTTAATATGGGGTACAAAACAATCAGGCAGAGTATCGGAGCATGGTTGTTATTGCGACAAGAGATTGTTTGGGCTTGCAGGAGGGATGATTTTTAGAAAAGGTTTGTGTGAACTCTTGAGTGTGGTGTGCTTTTGATGATTGTGTCTGGGTCATTGTGGGATGGACTTTTTGGTCTGTCTGAAATGATGAAGTATGCGGGTTTGATTCGCGTGATACACACATGTAATTGAGTGTCACTTTTTAGCAACGTAGAGTTTGCTATGATTCACTTTTTTTTTCGTGTTATATTGGGTGTTAACATAAGTTGTGTCCGTTTTTTTCCAATTTCAAAATGAGCACCAAAAGTAAAACAAAATTGAAAAAAATATTCGTCATTAGAAAGAAAATTTTCTGCTTTACAATATATTGTGTTTGCTTTTACGTTACATATATTATTTTATTTGATTACAAGCCTTCAAAATGGAATGTCAAGTAGACTAAAGTGAGCATTTTCGACACCTCCAGTGGACTTCGATGAAGACCGCTTAAACCATATTATTCTTGAAAATCCTATTCAAACCACCGTAGAATTGGCTGAGCAGATGAATTTTAGTCACATGACTGTATACCGCCATATTAAATCAATGGGAAAAGTCCAGAAGTTCGGCGCTTGGGTTCCACATGTTTTGAGTGAAAACAACGAAAATCAACGTTCGACAATTTTTGCTGGTTTGCTCGCGCGTCATCGAGCTACGCATGGCCACAAGCAAAGGGTTCTTTACCGCATCATTACTGGTGATGAAAAATGGTTTGAAAATGGTGATAAAAAAGGTTTGAAGGGGATCTTCATGAATTATATGGTTTAAGCGGTCCTCATCGAAGTCCACCGGCCGTTCGGAATGCTCCATGTCTTTCAGGTCGAAATTACCGTCTTTGAAACGCAAAAACCATCGACGAGCTGTCCTTTCATTCATAGCATCTTCGCCGTACACTTAACAAATATCGCGAGCAGCTTTGGCAGCTTTATTCTTTCGATGGAACGCGAACAGAAGGAGGTGTCGAAAATGCTCACTTTCGTAAACTTGACATTCCATTTTGAAGGCTTGTATTCAAATAAAATAATATATGTAACGTAAAAGCAAACACAATATCTTGTAGAACAGAAAGGTGGCTTTCGAATGACGTATAACATATACCATTTTGTTTTACTTTTGGTGCTCATTTTTAATTTGGAAAAAAACGGACACAACTTATGTTAACACCTAATATGTCCTCAGTAAGATATAGGCAAGAACATTGTTAACTGGAGACACAACAAACGAAAGGCAATTAACCCAGATCCGTATAAATTGTGTGTATAACCTGTTGTTTTTTTTATACATATTGAATTTTTGAAATTTCGTGTCTTGTATCAATTAAAAATTGAAATAAATAAATTAGGTAAATTAAATCGATTTCTAACCTGAGATTTGCGGGGTTTTTTATAATTGCTCTGATCTGGTTTTCACTTACGGCTTCTTATATATTTTTGGTTGGTTGGAATAGATTGTCATATGACAATAAATTCTCCAGGTTGTACTATTCACATTAAAAGTGTAATACAAAACAATTCTTAGTACATGAGTGTTTTATTTTTCTCTTTTATTGCTCTTCGGAGGCTGAAAATAATCATGGTTATCTAATTATTTTATGCAGCAGCCATGAATAACGATGTTACACTAGAATGGATCTCTGTCGCGAGCTTCTCAGCCAAGAAATGTCTCCGGCCCTTTGTCTGACTTGAATATCAATTTTCTTATCGAATATTTTTCTTCAAGGTAACTTCTTAATGGTGCTCCTAGGTGATTTCTATATATTGAATCTTTCGTATGAATATATAATTATCACATATGTTGTTTATAGTTAAGGCATTAACGTTGTGGAGGTTTAAAGACATTGTAATTTATTTTTAACAAACACTGTTTATTTTTACAACTCAACAACTCGAACTATATATTGTTAGAACTCAACAATCACCCACCTACGCACCCACACTCTCTACCGTAACGGGAACACTTATTTGACATATTCAGCCACCCACTTTCACATTCGCAACATAATAATGCTCGCGGTGACCAGCATAGGACCCAACGAGTGCATCGTGTGCGCCTACTACACGGCAATTTCCAATTTACCATAATATTTGTGAAATAGGGAGCCATGCAGGTTTATGGTAAATTCCGTCATCTCTGTTAATGTTTGCATTTTTATTAATTTTGATTACCCCTTTGAGGCGGAACCGATTCAATACGTGCATCATCAAATAGGCAATTAAAATTTTAAACACGCTACTCGTATTGAAATAATTGGGTTCCTAACCATTGCAAATATTTTTGTTATTATTTGCTGTGTTTTGAAGTTTAAACATTTTTATATTTCGGTTCAAGTTGCAACAACACTGTTTTTTTTTTTAAATAATTGAAAGCTCATTAACATGATAAAAAAATATGGTTTTACAAAAATACGTTTCACATATAATGGTTAATATTTTCAATTATAATGCGTCACAATATACGGGTGAATTTAATAGAAAGTGAACCCTTTGTTTACAGAATTTAATTTATTTAGGCTTTTTTTTCAGGATGCTGAATCCTTACGAGTCTAATAAAAAGAAAGTATAATATTTCTTTGTATATATTTCTTGATATTTCCAGTTTCATGCACTCTCCATTACCATTCAGAGATGGTGCAGGCTTCTTTTGGATGGTGCAGGCTTTCTTCTCTTATTCTGTCCCCCTTTTCTTTTTTGGGTATTAAATACCCCAAGTGCGTGCACATATACCTATACAACATTAAGGTGTATATATGCAAGAAAAAACCAACGGACATTCTACCTGTTTTGAAATATTTAAAAAAAAATGTAAGCCTAAAGATCAGGTTGATATGGAATGTTTTTTTTATATCAAATATAATAAATTAATACACAGTTTACCCGCTTCATATTCATCCCGGTGACTGGTTCTTAATGCGTAGTAATAACGACCTCCGTTGCTTAGTTGGCAAGACGTCGTCGACCCGGGGATTTTGGGTTCGATTGTCAATGTTACCCAATAACAGGGTCTCAGTCTGCTTTAAGATTTCGTCTGGTAACAATGCTGGCGCGAACTGAACGTGTGAGAGTGTGTATTGCCTGTCCATGTGCGGTAGTATTTCAAACACGTTCGATTTGCAAACTATGAGTTATGTGCCTACTCTAGTGTTTCTTCCCGAAGATTTGATTATTAAGGCTGAAGACAATATTCAACACGCCCGGATCATCCATTCCGATATGTTGAGGAGTACCATTTGAATTAATAAAAAATGCGAATTTATAAAAGTCGGAATATATATCAACCGGAAAGTTTTATTTTTCATCTATTCCAAAGTTTAAAATGTTTTACTTGCAAACTTTTTTTATCAGGAGGTTCGCTCTTCAAACTTTTGGGTTGCCCATCTACCGATAATTATTCGGTTAGTTAAAAAAAATTGCCGCCAACGATGCGGCAGAGGAAAGTCTTTGCATGTTCGTCAGTCCAGTTAGAGAGTACTTGTACACATATAATTACCAACGGTTAAAAATTTTAAACCATGTAATGCAAACGTTTTTACTGCTTTATGTTCCCTGTTTTATTCATTTCCATATTTCCCATTAAATACCAGTCACTTGTATATAAACGAGATACTACTATTTCATATTTTAAACATTTCTTTATAAAATGTTTGCTTTATGATAGTTATAATTGTTTTTTTTAAATATTCTGCTTTGTTTATAAATTTCGTTGCATTGTTGTCAGGTTTTGAAGTAAAAACTTATGTCAATAAGATAGCAGAAAACTTTGTAAAGGACTCAACATACTCGTATAATACATGGCACATTTCATATATACGAGTATATTTTAAAAACTTCATTGTATAGTTTACAATGTGGCCGATTTACTTCCAAGTGGCAATCTCTTAGCTTCAACCATTCAATTATTTAACAAAGATTACAGTAAAATGTGGAGGGATTTACTACTGAAGTACAAACGTTTCCGGCCTAACCAAGTTTAAATAAATAAATACAGGTTTATTGATAGCAACAAAGTATGTACATAATACATTTAGATATATTTCAAGAACACATTAAAAAGATAATACATTAAAAAAACAGAAGCTATCAAAAGGTCTGGGCTCATCTAATAACATCCCCCCGTGCAAGATACACCCCACCAATATAGGGCGAGCCCAGCCACGGGGACACCAGATGTTTTTCAGCCCACACCCTAGACAAGTTAGAGCCTGTATGAATACTCGTATATACCACGCTGGCCGCGTCTACAGGCGATGTTACAGTTAAAATTTTAAATTAAATTTAAAATTTTATTCCTCTTACCTCAATTTTATTTCAACTAGGGCTGGTGGAAGACGTGTTTCGTTGCATTCTGAAATGTCAATAATTGAATACCGTGCAGTTATCAAGTTTTTTTCAAAAGAAAGGACAAGCCATGCAGAAATTAAATTACTATAAGACGCTATCTACGCCGCATATTCTTCGTCAAAGACATCATCTAAACGTCGTTTAATTTCTGCCGGGCCTTTCTGTTATTTTGAAAGAAACTTGATAACCGCGTGGTATTCAATTTTTAATATTTTAGAAAACAACCCGTTTTCTATCGGCTGTCTATTTCTATCTATATCGGCTGATTATACGGTGGGCGTGGCCGAGGTGGTATCTGTCCATATACGCTCCGACTTGTTCAAACCGGAAAATGTTGAACTGCTGGACCTAAGTGATACATTATTGATGCAGGGAAAATAACTTAACAATGTGAAAATAAACATAAAAAAAGAAATAAAATAAATACAAATATCACAAGATCCTCAATCTGGGAATATTCGAAAAATAATCACTGCGCCCCAACCGCGGGGCCATACGCTATCTGACTCAGTATTTCATGGCCTCACGGTTGGGGCGGACGCACGGGAGAGGGAAAGAGAGGTTTGGAAAAAGGATGATGAAAAATATATGTTGACTCCTGTACAAAGCCAACTTGATTTATAACGTGTATATTATATAACATTTTAATCAATTACTTATGATATATGCAATTGGATCTTATACAAATATATGTGTAAATCAATTTAAATTAGTATTAAAAATAAGTATATTCTGTGGGTTGTATCTGTTTAGCATATACATATAAACGTCTATTTATTCTTCTTTCGTCTCTCTTTTGTCATTCCCGTGTCCCAGTTTAGTAAATTAACGTTATAGCACCAGAAAATGTTATGTATGGGAAAATTAGATTCAAGATCCCTTTTTATGCTTCATTTTTGATCATCCATCTTCATATAAACGAGCTTTATAGAAACTTTGACATAATAAAAACCGCGAGAATGTATTTATTATTCAAAGGATTTTGTTTTGTTTTGATACACAGTACGAGAAAATTCCCTTATATTTTTAGGCGAAAATAATTAACCATTTTATGTTACTTCAATATAGATTTTCATTTAAAATTTCGGCATAAAAATTATATTTTCTTTCTGAGCGTGGATTTTCCTGATCTAGTGACGGTAGAACCCTTGGATAACATCGCATCACACATCTTTTGCAGTTCACTCGGTTCGACTTTGGAATGATCTTCCTGGCTTAATCAGTTGTGGATCATCCTCATCGATATTTAAAAATTAACAAATAAGCATTATTTTTCTCAAATTTTTTATTATTTTTTTTGTTGAGATTTATCTTGACTTTCTTGTTTGTTTTTTTTTGTCTCTAATATTGTTTACATTAAATTAATTAATAATTAATTAAACACACGGTCATGGATACCAATAATAATTAAGATTGCAAAGCTAGTTGGTAGGAAAAAATGCTTTCAAGCAATACATTCCTTGGATGAGTTGGCATGAAAGTGATAAATAAATAAAAATAGTTAATTGTAATACGTAAAACAAAAAAATTGAATAGTTATACTTTGCATTTAATTTAAATGTTGATGTTTTTTCAATTTTAAATGTCTTCTCTAAGTTTTATAAATACAAAATGTAATGACATGAACAATGCATAAGTCAAATTTAAGGCATCTAATTAAAAGCTATTATCAAAAGAGACCAAGATTTAGTGTGAAATTTTGATTAAGATGCATGTATCATAAGCAAAACTTATAAAACTCATTAAAGCCATCTTCTTGAACATTGACGACCTTCGTGGTCTTGCTGGTAAGACGAATTCCAACTGGGGCTTTAGGGGTTAATTTCCAACCGTATCCGAAAAATATAAAATAAATAAGTTTATAGCCCCTTATAAGAGTTAGCCTAGTAACAACACTTACAAGCGCTCGACTGTACTAACATTGTTATCTATTCACGTGAATGATAATATCGGCAACACGTGTAACGAACCGCGAGTTACGTGCGTGCTCAAGTGGTTCTTATTCCGATGGCTCGATGAATGGAGCCAAAAACAATGTTGTTTCGTGGCCACACTCATCAACACATCTGAATCTTCAATTAGGATATGTTGAAAATATAAATACATTCAATTTGTTGTGTATATGTATTAAAAAACTATTTGTGACGTTAAATAAATAAGATAAATAAATATATTTATTAAAATGCACTCAAGTTATATATTTTTGATGAAAATGTACTCAAAAGACTTTGTCTACCGGGCACGCTCTTTAAAATGTCCTTAATAATCATCAATTTAGATTTATTGTAGGGTTCTATACGAATAAAAAAATAATTGGACATTTTAAAGTTTAGAAATTAATTGAACTATTATGATTACATCTGTTAACTGAGGGAACATGTTTTGAGTATTTTTATTTTATAAATTTTGATATAAACGACGCGACTAATGCATGAATATAAATATTACTTTCTTGACTTCATATCTGAGTCTTTTTATAGCAATGATCATCATGAATATATTTTACCACATAACTTAAGTATCCACAGAACTCGGTGAAATAAAAAAAAATATGGAATCAGTTTATTTTTCGATTCATATTTATTCGAAGTATTAAATAAAACGATACAAAAGACTATCAAAATGAAAAAAGTATGGCGTGTTAAACATTTTCTAAAGTTGTACAAACTCATTTCGGCTCGAATCAACTATTTTTTTTGTTAATTTCTTTAACAACGGTCAAAAAATTAAAAAGAAAAGAATCTTGGTTATTACACTCGCCAGTGCTGGCACGAGAATTTTCGTCGATTTTGTTGCGTGTTATTTTTCGTAATGCGAAAAATTTGCATTACATAATGGACGGTTCTCATGGCTTGAGGAAGTTAATGAAAAAACAATTTTCCCCCATGGAATGTATAATGAATAAATACGCAAATTCACATCAAATTGTCAAATGCCATGTGTCACTCATGTAGAAGTAATAAATATATGTGTACAATTTACATTGAGGAATAATTTTTGTTTTCCCGGAAATAATACGTTACCTTTCATTTTCTTTGTTTCCACCCATAAAAAATATTTTTTGATTACTTTTGTTTTCTCATAATATAGTATGTTAAACAAATAAGATTGATTTGTTTAGTAAAATTATATCTGCCACTATTTTTGTGAAAAAAATTCGTCCTAAAATAGCTAAAAGGTGTGTGTTTACACCTTTATGCAAAACAAATTATCCGTAAGTTGATTGAACCTTTTGGAGTGACAATAATTTTACTTGACAACATTTTCACGTGTACGAACGGAAAATAAAATTTTATTTTTGTGACGCATGTGAGTGTACATGAGGACTATTTTTTAACACAAAATAAATTAATTTTGAAAAAAGTTAGATTAATAATGAATAATTTTGAAATTGTCTTTGACTTTGACAATTTTCTTCAAAAAAGTAAGTCGAAAGTTGTCTACTTTGAGATACAGATATTTACAGTGCCACTTTTGAAAAATATTAAAAAATAATTTTATCAATAATATTTAAACAATACTCCACCTTTTTGACATTAATCTGATCCAACTCTGGGTTATGATAACATATAATCTTACCCAATGTTTAATAAAATTCGATGTTAAGCAGTTCGTGTTTGACTTTTGTCATTTGAAATTCACATTACCTGTAATTAAAAATATTTTTCAAATATTTTGCAGATTTTAAATGAACGGCCAAAACCAGCATATATTATAAATAATGAAGAAAATTCTTAACCAAGACTATCTTTAAAAAACACATTCTGGTGCTATTTGATTCTTCAATGTTCTCTTTTTACCGGGAAGATGCGCTAATTGCTCCCACTATCGAAAGCTCTTCGTGTGGCGTTCCCCCCCCCTCCAACTATTTAAATAAATTTGTTGTTAAATATTCTGTTACCTGTTGATTCAAATTATTTATGTATTTATTGATGCTATCAATTTTCAATTTCCCAGGGGGCTCACTATTCCAGTGAGTTACGGGTATGGCACACCCGGGGTACCTGATGCTGGACGCTGATCAGTCCTTTAACACTTCCATCCGGTCAGCGCCCTCCCAATCCTACACCTACCTTCCTATCTTAATTCCTAGTTCATACCCTTTGGTGATCCTATACAAAATATTCCTTCTCCCCAAAACTGGTAGGGTCGCAGTGAGACACACTCTGCTGGAGGGTGTGTATCTATAAAATGCTGCGTAACGCCTAGTTGCATCCCATCGGCAACACTACCAGTAAGTCCTATCCATATGGGTAGGGCGATGGCGAGTCTCTGGCGCCAGAAAACGAGAGACAACCAGCTAAGGGAAGGAAATCCCCGACAGAAAAACCCTGGTCCTCCAGGTTGGGGGTTGGGCGTGGTGTCAACAGCTCCACCCCATAAAAAGCCTACCGTTACGAAACCTAAAAGAGATATAGCCGGACTGAGATTGCACCGACCTAGCAAACGGAAAAAGGACGATGATTTGAAAATTGCTACATGGAATGTTCTTTCTTTATACCGTGCCGGAACACTGAGAATACTTTTGGATGAACTTAATAAATACAAAACTGACATAACAGCCCTTCAAGAGGTGAGGTGGATAGGAAAGGGAGTAATGGAAGAGCGCGACTGGACCATCTTTTACAGTTGTCATGAAAAGAATCATATATTTGGAACGGGTTTCATTGTCTCAAAGAGAGTGAAGCACCTTGTTATCGGATTTAATGCTGTGGACCATAGAATATCGCATCTGAGAATAACTGGAAAGTTCTTTAATTACAGTATAATTAATGCTCATGCCCCTACAGAGGGGAAGAGCGACATTGAGAAGGAGGAATTCTACAGTAAACTAGCAAAAACATACCAGGACTGTCCAAAACATGATATTAAAGTGGTAATTGGGGACTTTAATGCTAAGATCGGGAAAGAGTCGGTATATACCTCAATAACTGGAAAACATAGCCTGCATACTGTGACGAGTGATAATGGTTTAAGACTTGTTGATTTTGCAGCCTCTCACAACATGATAATAGGCAGTACATGCTTCCCACGAAAGAATATACACAAGGGAACGTGGAAAACCCCGGATGGAAGAAATGTCAATCAAATAGATCACCTCTTAATTGACGCCAGGCATAGATCCAACTTAATGGATACACGAACATATCGCGGAGCAAATGTAGACTCTGACCATTACTTAGTAATAGCAAAGGTTCGATGTAGGATTTCCAATGCGAAAAAACGGAGGGGTACACGTTCAACCCGGATTAATACAGACCATTTAAAAGCACCAGAAACTGCAGAACAATTCAAAACATTGATCGGTTCAAGATTGGACGATGCCGATATGAATATGAACCTGGACCAGGATGATGTCAATACACACTGGGAGACTGTTAAATCTGTAGTCACCTCCACTGCTAATGAGGTTCTGGGAAATAGGCAGGCACCACTACGAGAAGAATGGTTTGATGCTGAATGCCAACATGCTACTAATGAAAAAAATGAAGCATATCTCAGGATGCAACAACGGCATCATACACGACAAGCTGTGCTGGAGTATAAAGAGTTAAGGAGGAAAGAGAAGAAATTGCACAGAAAGAAGAAGCGTGTATACCTGGAAAACCAAATAAAGGAAGCAGAACTGTCGCATTCACAGAATAACACCAGACTTTTCTATCGTAAAATCAACAACCAACGGAAAGAGTTTAAGCCTAGAACAACTATGTGTTATGATGGTCGGGGAAATATTTTAAACGACAGGCAAAAGGTTCTGGATCGATGGGTGGAATACTTCGATGTCCTTTTGAATGGTAACCAACATGGAGCAACAAGCGGGAACCAACAAGTAGAATACGACACCACTGATGTTGATGATAATGAGCCATCCCCAACCTTGGCTGAGATTTCAATTGCCATAAAGAATCTCCATAATAACAAAGCACCTGGATGTGATAATCTACCCGCTGAGGTGTTCAAGCATGGTGGCGAGGCTCTCCACAATCATATTCACAAAATCATCTGTGACATCTGGCGCTACGAAATACTACCAAATGAGTGGAATTGTGGTATAATATGTCCCCTGCTCAAAAAAGGAGACCCCATGAGTTGCTCCAATTATAGGGGTATCACCCTTTTAAATATAGCATATAAAATACTCTCAAACATTCTTTGTAATAGATTGCAGAAATACTCCGAATGCATAATTGGAAAATACCAAACTGGATTTCGTAGGGGAAGGTCAACAATAGATCAAATATTTTCACTTAGACATATATTGGAAAAGACTGTAGAGTTCAACATTGATACATACCACCTCTTCATAGACTTTAAGGCTGCCTACGACACGGTCAATAGGACAAAACTCTATGAAGCTATGGCTGAATTTAATATTCCTGTCAAACTCATTAACCTAGTCAGGCTTACAATGTCCAACGTTGAGTGCCGTGTCAGAGTGCAAAAGGATCTGTCTGAACCCCTTAAAACATTTAATGGACTTAGACAAGGAGATGCTTTGGCGTGTACGCTGTTTAATATGGCTTTGGAAAAGGCCATTAGGGATAGCGGCATACAAACAACAGGCCATATATTCAGTAAATCTGTGCAGCTCCTGGCTTATGCAGATGACATTGACATCATAGCGAGGTCGGAACATGAACTTATAAATGCCTTCCGAGCACTAGCAGCATCAGCAAAAAACCTAGGCTTAGTAGTCAGTGAGACCAAAACAAAATATATGCCCGTAAATGGACGCCAAAACCCAATAAGTCTACAAATAGACAACTTTACCTTCCAAACCGTTTCTGAATTTGTGTATCTCGGTACCATGGTGACAAGTAAGAACGATGTTTCCACTGAAATAAATCGAAGATTAATAGCTGCAAACCGATGCTATTTTGGACTGCAGAGGTACATGAAATCACGACATCTCTCTAGAAAAACCAAAACTCTACTTTATAAAACACTCATCCGACCTGTGCTCACCTATGGCTCAGAATGTTGGACTCTAAGTAGAGTGGACATGAGGGCTCTAGGGACATTTGAGAGGAAGATTCTGCGCAAAATATATGGCCCCATTTGCAATAACGGAGAATGGCGTATCAGGTATAATCAGGAGCTGTACGGTCTGTATGGAGACCCTACCATAACACAAGAGATTTTAATTGGGAGACTCAGGTGGGCTGGACACGTGCAGCGAATGAGTGAGGAAGACATTCCGAGAGGGCTCTTGAATGGCACACCGGGGGGTCGAAGAAAGCCAGGAAGGCCGAAGCTTCGATGGCTGGATGGTGTCAATAGGGATGCGCAGCTCATTGGCATCCAGAACTGGCGAACAGCAGCACAGGACCGCCAGTCATGGAGGCGTGCTTTAAGGGAGGCCAAGACCCGACCTGGGTTGTAGAGCCATTGTTGATTGATTTGATCAATTTTCAATTCATATAACATAGCTCAAGTTTTTCCTTCCGTGGTTGCAGTCCTAAGACTGGTTTGCAGCAATTTGAACTCTTCTCCTCCATTCCCCCCTGTCCTGTGCGGCTCTTTTTAAGTCTGTGTATGTTGAGCAGCGCACGTCCACCAACAGGTCCTCCAGGTACTCTCGGCGTGGGCGTCCCCTAGAGTTTGTCCCCTCGGTCATGCCCTCCATTATGGCATGCAAGAGGCCCTCTTGTCGTATTATATGCCCGATCCATCTTGCACGCCTTTCGGACAGGATCCTGAGCAGGTGCCTTCCTCCTTCGATTCGTTGGAGAACCTCTTCATTTGTGATGCGGTCTCTCCAGGAAATTCCTAATAGTCTTCTATAGGACCACATCTCAAAAGCCTCTAGTCTTCGTCTATCTCTTTCGGATAGGCACCATGTCTCGCAGCCGTACATCAAGATACTCCATACATAGGTCTTGATGAGGAGTATTCTCAGTTTAAGGTCTATATTATTTGATTCTATTATTTTCGACCTTTTATTAAATGCAAGTCTAGCCTGATGTATACGGCTGTCGACCTCGCTCTTGGACCGACCGTCCCATGTTATTTTGCTCCCGAGGTAGACAAACTCCTTGGTGTTCTTTAGTGGTTTACCCGACATCACTATTCTCATCTGGTGCTGCGCTCGGCCTTTTATGAAAACTAAAATTAAACGCTTTGATAGTTTGATTTTTTTTTGTTGAATTAGTGGCCATGTTTCGTCATACAGTGACCTTATCAAACTGTTTTGATGAAGCCATTGTAGTTGATAGAAAATTGTGATGAGCTCTTTATATTGTTTAAGTGAACTATGAAAGGATAGTTGAGATAGGCTCCATATATTGCTCCTCAAGTGAACTATGAAATGTTAGTTGAGATGAGCTCCATATATTGCTCCTCAAGTGAACTATGAAAGGTTAGTTGAGAAAATGAATACACGTATATCACAAACACCACTACAGAAATAGAAGGTTGACATAAAATGAAACTGGGTGCAGAAAAAGGGGGCGCAAAAGGATCGACAAAAATGAGGTGCGCATGTCTCCCTCTATGAAATGAGATAGTCTAAGGAGATGAAGCTAATATTGTTTACTTTTCGTTTGGTTTAGTTCCCCCGATGAATGGATCCACTGTCCCCGACATATCAGGATTCCTGGATGACAAGAAGCATGTGATAGACCGCGACCCCGACACCAATCCTTTCGACGATGTCAGGCACTACGCTTACGAGGGTGACGGCAACACATCTGGCTCTCTTTCATCCCTTGCAAGCTGTAAGTTGTATTTTTTTAATATCCTTATGTTCTTAAAATTTTACAATATTTAAACTTATCTTAAAATGTTGTTTATAGTCGTAATAAAATAATGGTTCCTTACAATCAATCAATTGCCTTAATACACTGTTTTAAATATAAGTATTTTTAAAAAGTTATTAATTATTGACTCAGCATTATTTGTTAAACTTTTCTGTTATTTCTCGAATCATTTTTTTTAAATTTCTATTAGGCTATTCAGTTTTTTACATAAATATTTAGTTTGTATGATTTATTTAAGGTATTTAGGAATTTGAATGGACGATGACTTCTTGGGTGCATTTAAAAACTGAATCCAGGTTGATGAAATTTGTTAAACTTTTCGAGTTATTTAAGTTTTCAAAATGATTTAATATACCAAAATAATTTTTAATGAATAAATTTCTGTCAATTAAATATCCAAATATTTTCATTCCTAATTTCCTCAAAAACATTCCCAACTTTTTTGTATCTTAATTTGAATTTTCTTTTTCTTTAGGCACGGACGAAGGAGACTTGAAGTTCAACTATCTGTCGTCGTTCGGACCAAGGTTTAGAAAGCTCGCTGACATGTACGGTGAGGCTCCTTCAGATGAAGACGAAAGCCAAGCCCCGGGAGAGGAAAGTTGGTGCTAGTGGACCTGTAGGGAGAGGATAGTCTCCCGGGGAATCCCTCAAGGCCATATCTACTGCCCTCCAGCTTATACCATAACAACGTATTGGTGAATTCACGAACTTGACCATAATTACGTATTTGTGAATTCAAGAACTTAACCATCATAACGTTTTGGTGAAATCAAATACTAAACCAATATTACTTCTTAGTGAATTCATTAAATTAAAACATAAAAATGTATCGGTGAATTCAGGAACTTAACACCATGAACTGAAAAAAACTTAAAAACAAGTGTACTTTTTATACAAATGACAGAACGATTCGTGAGTAAAAAAACAGGAATAGGAATAAACGGTGATATAAATACATAATTTACGTGTTTTGATGATGTTGACTTATCGAAAGGGCGAGCTTTTTCGTGATTTAGGACTAAATTAAAATATTTCGACATCGTGAGTGTTTTTTTGATACGACTGGAGGAAATGTAAATTTTCCTAGTAAATTGTTGTAATGTTTTTTTTTTTCGTTGTTATAATACGAAACGCGATAGAAACTTCGTATTTTAAGCAGTCAATTTTTTGTATGCTTACGAAATTAATATAAAAAAAAACGAATTTTTCGCGTGCTAACGTTTAGGTTTAAAATTAAAAAAAAGAATGGTGGACTTTTTAACAAATTGCACTTATTTTATCTTATCGTCGATTTTCCAAGAGGTGTCTATAAATGTTTAAAAAGGTATTAAAATTTTAAAAATATAATAGACTGACTAAATATAGCGGGCTGTTATCGTACGTAGGTTTTTGTAATGACAATTATTGACTTAAAAAAAATTGCAAGGACATGTACCAAAGAATCGCCTAACATTTTATTCATATAATTGTAATTATTTTATCTTAACAGCTGCTGTAGTATACATATATCATATACATGTTTAACCTGAATTTATATGTTAGCTTTTATTTGGTTTTATTGCGATTATATTCTTTGTTCTGCATTTAGTGTTGACACCGTTTTCCTTCAACCCATTTCTCGTTCTTTTTTAACGAAGTTTTTTGAACAAAATTATTTTTCGTCAGCTCATTTTTCGTTCAATTTATTTTCTGCGCTCTTTGTTCCATCTTATATTATGTACAAGTTTTTGGTGGTTCTTGGTATAATGTTCACTTTTTTGGTGGTTCTTGGTATAATGTTCACTTTTTTGAAACTGTCAAAATATATCAACTGAATCACAGTAATTGTGTGTATGTCGGTAGTAAAGCACCATTTCTCTTTGACACAGCCCTATTTGGGGTTTATAAGTGGTTTTTTTTCTACATATTTTCTACATAGTGTTTTGTGTACAGGGGTGGCACAAATTTTAATGTCAAAATATAGGAGGATTTCAAGAACCAGACGATATTTTTTGTTGCTGGTATTTAAACACATTTATTATTTTTTGTGTGTTGTAAAGAAAATGTTATTTTTTAACAATTTAGAAAATCTAGCAACACATTTCTCATATTGTTTTTCTTTTGATCCATTAATATTTTTTTTCACCTTAGTAATTTTTTTTATTCAACCAACTCATCAAACTAGCTTCCTGTATTTTTTATTCATAAAATAAACTTTTTCATAAATTAGTTTTGCTAAATATATCTAGACATTGAAGTTTGTGCCGTTTGTAAAAAGAGTCTGGGATTAAGACACTCTTCTAGCTTATGAAATGTTTTTTTGTACTGTTTTTTTATTCTAAGCTATGGTAATTTAGGATATAAAATTACATTTATATTTAGGCAATTCATAGAATTATTCCTAGACATACTTAATTAATGCATAAACTACAGATAGTAAATTGTTTTCTTTGTTTGATTAAGTAAATTATCATTTTATTATTTTTGCATTCTATTCAAACAGACGACCTCAAAATTTTGAATTTATTTAAGATAATCATTCTTTGTATTTATCGAAATTAATTTCTTACATTATTATTTTTTGTTTTGTAAAAAAATATTGATTTAACTTATATTATACACACAATGATCTCCCAGAGAGGAAAGAAAAATTGTATGTTTATTTATTAAGGTTTAACATTTATTAATTTTAAGTTTTAATTTGGGCCCGTGCCATTTTTATTTTTTTCCCAACTCAAGCTTACAGTGTCATATGTTTCCTGCATTTATTTAGTATTTTTCATTAAATCAATAATTTTGTAATTTTTTTTTTTCTGTGTTTTCGGAGTTTTTTTTTTTCATGAATATTATTTTTGCCTAATAAATAAGGGAAAATGCAAGCATTTTTTAGTTACAAAAAATATTTCTGGTCATTTATATTGTTTCGCTTAGGTGGAGTGGAATAAATTTTCTTCAAATAACTCTTAAGTTTTTATACATTTTTCAATGTAAACTTTATTTACTATTTAAGTACTATGTGTCATATATGGTGTATACGAGGTTCATCCAGAAAGTAAGGTTACAACATTTATGTAGGATCGAAAAATGCTTGTATTGAATTGAAATTCACAGGATACTTTACAAATATATTAAACTATTTTTCGACGTAATTGCCGTTGAGATCGAGACATTTCTGTAGTCAGGGCACCAGCTTTTGTATGCCAGTGTCATAGACCTCCGCCGCCAGCTCTTTCAGCCACTTCTTCACAGCTTCCTCGAACTCCTGATCGTTGAAAAATTGTTGGCGTGTAGTGACACACCCACGTCTCATACCCCGTCACGATAGAGTCCAGAAAAGCTTCTCCCTCCTGTGCAAAACGGTCCAAAAATTCACGCGCGGCGGTCACGCGATTTTGACGGTGCTCCGGTGTGAGCATTCTGGGCACCCATCTCGCACACAACTTCTTGTAACCAAGTTTTTCCGACATAATATTACCAAGGAGACTTCGAGAAATGTCAGGAAATTCTTCGTGAAGGTCGTCAAGCGTCACACAGCGGTCATTTCGCACTTGTTCTTCAATTTTTTGCACAAATTCGTCAGAAATCACTGCCTTGCCTCGTCGTATCAGTACGGCCTTCTCTGACCAACCTTACCCACTTCGTGACATGTTGTCGACTCATCACATCACGACCATAAACTTCCGAGAGCTTCTGATGGATATTCGCGGCGGTACAGTTCTGCAAAGTCAAAAAACTGATGACCGCGCGGGTCTCGCACGGACGAGAGTTGGCGGGAGCGCACGACGACCTCTCCATCGGAAGAATTTACTGTGACTGAGCAAAATGGCTGACCGTTAGGATCCCCCTTACACGCCAGGTGCACCAACTTTGAAATAAAAAATTTCCCCCGGCCTCAAGAGCCCTTGTAACCTTAGTTTCTGGATGACCCTCGTACATACATTTACACATTGGTTTTTAGTTTTACTTCTTAGCTTATTCTAATTTTCTTCGCGTTTATTTCCACTCTTTTTAAGTTTTTACTATACATTCCAAGTTTATATTAAGTAGGACATGTTTTTAAAACTTTATTTATTTATTTCATTATGAGAATTCCTGAAAATGCTTAAATTTCGCTATCTTGTTTTTTCACGACTTCATGCTTCGGGATTTTTATCAATCTTGAAAACATTTTTTTTTTCATATATTGAATTAATCAAATGAGACAAAAAATGTTCAACAATTTTGGTCAATTTTCGAAATAACAAATTTTCAACATATAATTTTTTTTTTAATTTCTGCTTTTTCTTTGAATTTATTTATTTATTTTAAAATGAGAGATTATATGCAATCATCAGTCAAAACATTGTTTTCTGTCATTTAAATTCGAAATAGATATCTGCACAACGAAACATGGATAATAAATGTATAAATGATTTTTACAATTACATTTTTGGATTTATTTTTTAAGCATTTACGTTTTAATTATTCTGAGTTTATTAAAAATATTTCAGGTTTAAATATGAGTAACTGAAAACTGTGTTGTGCATGACTGTTTGTATCATAACTACGTTCGTTTGTATTATTATTAGTATCATGATAAACAGGTGCATATATACTGTTAATTTCTAGGAGTATATCAAGTTGAACTGTTACATGCAAATTTTTCTTGCGTATTGTCGTGTTTTTTTTTTTGCTTAAACGCTTTATATTTTTTACATTTTCTTGATACCATTTTTACTTAACTTTTAAATATTTCTTGACGCTATGTACAAATATATTATTTTTTAGTATTTTTTTATATAATGTTTGACCCAATATTAAAAAAATGTGATTATACAGAAAAAGTCATGTTTTTTGTCAATAATTTGTTTAAAATATCAGCCATAGTATTACTTCATTTAAAATTATAAGTAGATTAACAAGATGATAAGTTCATGTTGTTCATTGTTTGTGATAGTGTTTCTGAGTGTTATGAAACTTAATAGTAAAATAAATTTTCACTTATAATACGGAATGCATCGTAAAATATCCAAATTTTAGTTTTAAATATCAAAATATGTCAGTTTGTTATTAGTGTGTGAATAATGTTCAGAGTTATTATTTAAACATGATAATTTGATTTAAATATAAAGGATATCATTCAAGTACTTTAAACTCCTTTAAATTAGAATGGCATCTCTATAACGGATATTATTCAATACTTCAAACAAACCCCAATAGGTCTATACATCGGATAGTTCTAGGGCGTTTTACATATCACCTGATAAATTAACCAATATTTGATCGGTTGAAAAAGCTTTTATACAATAAACCCTTTAGTTTAAATAAATTAAAAGTTTTTGAATTTATGATTCTTCAACGCATTTTTTTTCTTTGATTTATTCGCCAGAATTTACAATTTTCTCAAGAAATTTATTTTCCACGGGGACGTTATATTTTTAAAAAGTTAAATGTAGATGAAGAAAAGACTGAAAGGAGACAAATAAAAGTTATAGAAATGCGTGAACTGAGAAAAATACATGGGGTAACAATGTATGAAAGAATACGGAATGAACTTATTAGGGATGAATATTAAGTTAGACCAAGAAGAGCAGGATGGAATTATTTGGGCATGTAGAACGAATCAATGAAGAAAGGCTAACAAAACAAATAAGCCGTGTAAATGTGAGTGGAAGATATGTTAGATGAAGACAAAATATAGTATGATAGAACCAGTGAATGATATCTTGAAATAAAGAAATATAAAAAAAAACAGAGAAATCCTGAGAGTTACACGAGAAGGTGTATGGATGTAGAACAGGCAAAATATGTATAGGAAAGTCTTTCGCTCTGTTGTCTCTGCCAACCCCGACAGGAAGTTAGCGTGATGATTTATATATGTGTGTACGAGTATGTATGATGTTTGAATTTTTCAGTTTTGTTTTACTAAGTTTTAAGTTTTTTTCCACCTTAGCTATTTTAACCAGGTTACAGAACTTTTAATTCCCCCATTTTAAATTGAGTTGTTAAGCACTTTTGGTTTATCTGTTTTTATAGTATTCTTAAAAAATAATTTAATGCAAATATTATCTGAATAATCTAATGTTTGGAGATACCATTCGACTATTAATGATGAAATAATTATGTATGTACATTTTTCTTAACTGCCAAGTTCGTAATGTTCAATTAGTTAAAAGGGTATTCTGATTGATGCAGAAATAAAAAAAATGTATATGTTAATAAAAAGTTTTTTTTTTTTATATATTTGGCATTTGATATATGTTTGTTGTAAAATTTTATGTTTAAAATATTCTGCATTAATCAGACAATGTACCACATCATTCTTATAATATATTTAAGAAAACCTTTTCAATTTAACCAATAACAGTCAGCTTATTTAATCTAACACCGCATTTCGAATTTTCATGAAATACGTGATAGCAAAGTAATACTTTTATCTAAATTGATTAAAATTCTAAAAAAGAATATTATTGGTTGAAAAAATTATTCGATGCTAATTTAAAAGTTTTTTTTTTTTAAATTTAATATTTTTTAGTAACGCACTTTTTTTGAGGATATCTTTTTGTTTTTCGATTGTTATTGGTTGACAAAGGTTTATTTTACTTTAGATAGTGTTTACTTTTAGATAGTCAAAAAATTACATTATGAAAATTGCACAATATAAATTTTATAACATTTAAGATATCATCATGTATGTTTAATTGCCGAATGTGTATTCCTTATGTAAGATATATAGGTATTGTTGTCATGACCAGGAAAATGTATCATTCACATCTTAGAAAAAAAATAAAATATTAATACAACTTTTTAAAAAATCTTTTTTTTTTATCTCCAAACTTGGTCAACGCTTTGAAATTGTATTTGTTCATTATTTTTCTGTCGTCATGCAATTGTCATTTAAGATCATTTAAAATTTTCATCTCAAATAGTGTGAAATTAAGAATTTTCTTCAATACTTATTTGCCATTAACCTTCCTGATACTCCAGAAGACAAATCCATAGTATCATATAGTAGTCGGTATGTTCAACCAATCCACCTCGACTTTTCCCTGGCTCCATACCAATTCATTGTCTGCGTAGACTGTTGGGGTCAGCTCTCCTCGTCCTCAGGTTGTATGCTCTTCTGTCCCGGACTACTTCCCCCAGGCCGTGCCTCTGCATCAGGTTATCTTTTTGCACCACCCATGAATTCTTTGGTCTTCCTCTGGTTGTTATTCGAGGAAGATCCATGGAGATTGCTTGGTTCACAATGTGATCGGGTGCTCTGCGTCCAACGTGCCCATACCATCTCAATCGCCTCTCCTCCATCTTGTTGTTGATGTCTGTAACACCTAGGCTTCCACGAATTCGTGAGCTTTTTATTTTGTCACTTAGCATGCGCATTTCAGCAGTTTCTAGTTGCCTAGAGTAAGTTAATAAATTGTTAATATTCTAAGGTCCAGACAATTCAGTGAAGCACATCTCCCAGAGGGCATATGTACTCTCATGCATTATTCCGACATGCGCTCAAACCATTTAGAGTTTTGAACATCACAAGACAACTTAAACTTAATGATTTCAGGACATTTTAACCAGTGAAACTCATTCAACACGGAAGTTATTCGGTTGAATTTAACTGCATCAAAAAACTTGTGTGCCTATTAACCGTTACGGTTTTTCTACATCTTAAACCTGTTCTAGGGTAGGGAGGGATGTTTATTGGTTATTAGATCAAATGGAAAATTAAAAGAAAAATACAAATTTTAGTAATACAGGCAAATGAAACGACATATCTCTGGATTAGGTTAAGAGACAGATTTTTAGTGCGAAAAAATACCTGAAAAACGCCTTGAAAGTTCATAACTATGTGGGTTAACAAAATCCAGTTAATTTGGTTGGGATACGTATTGAGATTGCCAATTGACCGCTTAAAAAAAGACCACACCCACGGGAGGACGTTCAGTGTATTTACAAAAAAAGTCATAAATTTGGCTGGTGAAAAATTGCTGTTCTAGGAAACCTTTCCCATAAAGGTTCATGGCATATTGGCCTGGAGGATTATTGTGACATAGATGAGGACAGACAAAAAATGAAGAAATATAAAATTGTGATCTTTGAAAGTCACCACAAAGAAAGAAAAGGTGAAAAATTTAGGGAAAAATATATAAAGTATACAGTTTTGTTTTTAGTAAATAATAGATATTTTCAAATTTTGAAGAATTGGAAATCATGTTTCACCAGTGAAGCGTTCGTTTTCTTTATTGATTTGGGAAGGAAGTATTTATTCACAAAATTTATTTTGTATCATTATCTTTAAACAAGCAACTGATTCGTTATTTCCTAAATTATGAATTGATTATAATAATCAATCAAAAAAAAAAATTTTTTTTTCAAATTAAATATTAGGTGTTAACATAAGTTGTGTCCGTTTTTTATCCAATTTAAAAATGAGCACCAAAAGTAAAACAAAATTGTAAGTGAATAATATAGTTTAAGCGGTCCTCATCTAAGTTCACTGGTCGTCCGGAACACTCCATGTCTTTCAAGTCGAAATTACCGTCTTTGAAACGCAAAAACCATCGACGAGCTGCCCTTTCATTCAAAGCATCTTCACCGTACACTTCACAAATATCGCGAGCAGCTTTGGCAGCTTTATTCCCTCGATTAAACGCGAACAGAAGGAGGTGTCGAAAATGCTCACTTTCGTCTATTTGAGATTGCATTTTGAAGGCCTGTAATCAAATAAAATAATATATGTAACGTAAAAGCAAACACAGTATCTTGTAGAACAGAGAAAATTTTCTTTCGAATGATGTATAACATTTACCATTTTGTTTTACTTTTGGTGCTCATTTTTAAATTGAAAAAAAAAACGGACACAACTTATGATAACACCCAATAACTAATTTTAATAACATGATCTCAATTGACTAAATGCAGATTTGTGAAGATTTTAAGGGTTTACTTGGGGATCCAGTTTCGACTCTTCGAAGACTCCGTTTATATGACGACTGGTTTTCGAATCCTATGAAGCTGCTGTACGTCTGTGCTGGCTTAACTTTCAGACCAACGCTGTATAAATACATCGCTGTTACCACTTGTCTGAATTTTGCAAAAAAAAAATTGTGGCTTCGTGTTTTGCAAACATATGTTTATGCAAAATAGGTATACTATAAAAAGAAATATGTGAAATTTGAACAACTCTTTCAATATTCCTGAACAACTCTTCCAATATTCCTGAATAGCTCTCCATGTATTGAACAACTCTTACAATATGCCTGAACAACTCTTCCAATATTCCTGAATAACCCTCTCCATGTAACATTTTATTTCTTCACTTTCTGAAAGTGATAAATCATTAAAATATCAGGCTGAATGGAGTAATGCCACACTGTTGATAGTTTATACTCGGAGTATCGGCCCGATTTAAGGACACCTTACGCCTTCATCGAATGTTGTGAAATGAACTTGGGTTATTTAATTTGGATATTTTAGGTTGTGGATAAAACAGTAGAGAGGAACAAACACACGCAATAACTTTAAAAAATAATCGATTTTTAATTTGCAGTTCGTTATATATCAAATACTAAATCATCTTAGTCATGAATGGGAGAGATGTGTGAATGAATGAAGTAAATATATGTGGACTTCTGTATACAGATGATATTATTATGCTTCCTGGAAATGAAGACGACTTGAAGAATATATGATAAGTAGCCCATATGATAGACGTCTAGTAAAAGGTTTGAAAATAAATGTAGCAAAATTAAAAGGTATGGTTATAGAAATGGGTGAGTTGAAAGGGGCATTGAAAGAAGGATAACTACTAGGAAGAATGTAAACGGAGCACTAAGTTTTATATACGAGTACAACAATCTCGCAATATCAACAGTAGCAAAAATGAAAAAATATAATAGTGTATCGTGCCCACCTTGATGTGTTGAAGGGAAACTTGGCTTGGTAGCAGAAGGACAAGTGGAAGAATAATGCTGTGGAGATGCGTGTACTAAGGAAAATTTGTGGTGTCAACGTTGGAAGAAGGTGAAATGAAGTGCGAGGTGTGCGTGGAAGAGATAGACCGAAGAAAACGTGGATTGACCAAATGGACCAGATTTTGAAAGAAGGTAAAATGAGAAATATGAATCATAGAATAATGTGCATGACGAAATGTATGGTATGAATGTGAAAGAGGCGAAGGTGATGTGCTTGGATCGAAAAGTTTGGAGATCGGGTCTCTCTGCGTACCCCGCAAGAGACACTGAGTGATGATATGTATGCGTATGTATCCTAGTCAAATTGCGGGGAAATATACAAAGAGAACGAAGTATAGGAGGAAAAAGAAACTCCTGGGTGAAGAACCTAAGAGAGTGATTCTACTGTAACACGGTGACATTGATCAAGGCAACTGCAGACAAAATAAAAAAAAACCATGATGATCGACATACATCCTTAACCTCTTCCACATCCATAAACCTTCTCATAAAGCCTCCACGATTTTTGTGACTTTTTATCTTCCTTCTTTCAGAATATCGTTAACTTGATCCAATGATACTTTCCTTGATCTTCCTCTCGTACGCCTTCCACCCACATTTGCATTGTACTCGTATATCTGTTTTGTAAGCCTTTCTTCATCTAATCGTTCTATATGCTAAAACCGTTATACGAGGCGTATCCAGAAAGTAAGTGTACTGAGGCTCTCACGACCGGATGGATTTTATTTTCGACATGTTGGCTACATTTCCGTGTAGCCTGACCCTTCCCCTCCGCAACGAGACCGGTTCGAGGTCAGTACATTGAGAAGTGTCGACGTGACAACAAATTTCGTGAAAAATGTCAATCCAGTCTCCCGCCAAGTGCGAAATACGCGGCGTCATCCGTTATCTCGTTTGGAAGGGAAAACCTCCGGTTGAGATTTATAATGAGGTGAAAACTGCATATGGTCATAAAGCTATGAATCGTACGAGTGTGTACAAGTGGTGTCGCGAGTTTAAAAACGGTCGTACGTTTGTGCATGATGATCAGAGGAGCGGAAGACCTTCAATTGTGACTGACGAAATTGTGGAAAAAATCGAAAATGCGCTCCGTGACGATCGCAGATTGACTGTGGATGAACTTTCTGCGATGTTTCCACAAATCTCCAGATCTCTACTACACGAAACCATCACAGAAACCCTCAGATATCGGAAACTGTCTGCGAGGTGGGTCCCAAAACAGCTGACAGACCAACACAAGTTGAATCGAGTGGAGGCTGGGCAAGAGTTTTTGAGGCGCTGCAAACTCCATGGAGATGAATTTCTCCGCTCCATCGTTACTGGAGATGAAACTTGGGTTGCACACTACACGCCTGAAACCAAAAGGCAGTCTCAACAGTGGCGTCACACCTCTTCACCCTCCGCCAAAAAGTTCAAAACCACAATTTCAGCCAAGAAAATCATGGCATCCGTGTTTTGGGACTGTCAAGGCATAATTTTAATTGAATATATGCCACAAAGTTAGACCATCAACTCTGCAAGATACTGTGAGACCCTAAAAAAATTGCGGAGGCAATTCAGAACAAGAGGAGAGGCATGCTGACAAAGGGAGTCTGCCTGCTGCACGACAATGCCAATAGCACCTTCAGATTACTATCTCTTTACCTCCCTGAAGCTGCACATGTGTGGAAAAAGGATTTCAACCGACGAGGAGGTAGAGGAGGAGGTGGAGAAGTGGACGGAGGGGTTGGCGGGAAACTACTTCGAGGAAGGCATCAAAAAGTTGATACCCCCCCACCACGTAATTTTTTTGTTTAAATAAAAAAAAATGTAACCTACAAAAATTCAGTGCACTTACTTTCTGGATATGCCTCGTACATGCTAAAATCGTTCTACATGTAAAGGCTTTTGTATCCTCGTTTTTGCCTCATCTACACCCATACATCTAATCATACATAATAATTTGTTTCCATATTTCTTACCTTTAACATAATTATAATTTGTCGAACTATATTTTGTCTTTCTTCTTTTGGTCGTACGGTTGTTTGCTTCATTTAATGCTGATATATTTGTTTTTAAGTTTTTGCAACTCTTTTTCTCAGTGTGCCAAAATCTGTATTGATCTTCCATGAATATTTCTTTCTCTGTTATGTGACTTGGCTCTGCTTTTATTCGTGTATAGAAAATAAAGTCATATGAATTAAAGTCTGAGAATAAAAACCGATTGGGATCGAAATTCACAACTATCGATTCATTTATTGCAATTTCATTCTATACAATAAAATATGACAAACTTATGACCAACCTAGTACAAATGCGTTAATACGATAAGTAAAAAACAAGCAGAATGAAATTTTTTATCATTATCGCCAGAAATATTCGTTACTACATGTCATGTTTACTATTGGAAGTTACAGATTGTAACAAACTCGTATATCTAGTTAGAAATGGTTTAAGTTTTTAGATCTAATTAATTTAAAGCCCCGAAACACTTTGGAACACACTGATGCAACATCAAAGTCTAGGGAAACTTGGGTTTGAAAACACTGATTTGCATTATATTGTGTTTTACCTAAGGGTATTTGCAAATGGCTTATCTACATTTTCTTCGTCTTTTTCTTAAAAAAATTTCACGGCTGCCGATTTTTTCCCCACAGAGCCTTAATGCTGAGATGATGAATTATAAGAATTTGAAACTCCACTTTCCCTGAAAGGTTTTCTTGAACCCCTTGGGTTGGACTTAAGAACGGTTTTTTAAGGTGGTTTACCTCCCTTGACCCGACTCGAACTGCTTGCAAATCAGGACACTGCTTGTAAAAAGACGCATTTCACTAGATCTAATTTGAAGAAGGGTTATTTTATTTGGGATTGACCTCAATTTATTAGATTTATGAAAAGCTTATTATGTATTTAAGTAATTGTTATAAGTAACTAATGAAAAAGAATATTCGGGTGGTTGTCTGTCTTTTTGATGTTCGTGGGCATATGCTCACGTATGTGTTTATGGATTTCGTGGAGATGGATAGTCATTTGAATGATTTATGCGACCACGTAACTCGCTTCATTTACTTTTGTCTGGTTGGTTGGAAGAGATTGACGCCTGGCAAAAAAGCCCGCCAGATTGTATTTGCAATAAAAGTGTTGAATAAATAAATGTTGTTTGTCTGTTAGAATATACATTTTCTGCACATTTTAAGTATATTAAAAATAATAAACAACTTAGACCTATACAATTCTATATCTGACTACTTTCAATAACTAAAAACGAGACAATAAGAAACCCGCACGTCAACGGTAAATATAACGTAAATAATGTTTCGCCACGAAAATAAGCAAATAATAAAACTTATGTTATTCTCTATCTATCTCTATCTAATCGCCGTCGAGATCGGGATATTTCTGTAATCGGGGCACCAGCTTTTGTATGCCAGTGTCATAGACCTCCGCCGCCAGCTTTTTCAGCCACTTCTTCACCACTTTCTCGACCTCCTGATCGTTGAAAAATTGTTGGGGTGTAGTGACACACCCACGTTTCATCCCCCGTCACGATAGAGTCCAGAAAAGCTTCTCCATCCTGTGCAAAACGATCCAAAAATTCACGCGCGGTAGTCACGCGATTTTGACGGTGCTCCGGTGTGAGCATTCTGGGCACCCATCTCGCACACAACTTCTTGTAACCAAGTTTTTTCGACACAATATTACCAAGGAGACTTCGAGAAATGTCAGGAAATTCTTCGTGAAGGTCGTCAAGCGTCACACAGCGGTCATTTCGCACTTGTTCTTCAATTTTTTGCACAAATTCGTCAGAAATCACTACCTTGCCTAGTCGTGTGTATCAGTACGGCCTTCTCTGAACAGCCTAACCCACATCGTGACATGTTGTCGACTCATCAAATCATTACCATAAACTTCCACGAGCTTTTGATGGATGTTCGCGGCGGTATTGTTCTGCAGGTCAAAAAAAGTCAAAAAACTGATGACAGCGCGGGTCTCGCACGGACGAGAGTTGGCGGGAGCGCACGACGACCTCTCCATCGGAAGAATTTACTGTGACTGAACAAAATGACCGACAAACACGCGAGACCAAACAAACTGACCGTTAGGATCCCCCCTATACGCTAGGTGCACCAACTTTGAAACAAAAAATTTCCCCCAGCCTCAGGAGCCCTTGTAACCTTAGTTTCTGAATGACCCTCGTAGATACAAGTTAACGGAACTTTACAAAATTTATTTTAGTAAACTGAATTAGGATTATACGAATATCGTAATTACACGAATGTGCACTGCTGTAGTCGGAGCACGGCACGCCTTTTATGGCGACTAGTCCTTTATTTGATAAGTGTTAGTTTATTTTCAGTTTTGGGAATTTCGTTCGTCTCCAAGTCCTGATTCAATGCATTTGGAATGTGAAGTTTAACTGATTACTTTAATATGTTTATATTCGTCTAGAACTTTCTAGTGGCATTTCGTTTCATGACCAGAAAAAGTTATTGAATATTTTTATAATAATCGTATTTCAACAAAAAGACAAATTAATTTGGATATTTTTAGATTTCTTTTTTTGATTTTGAATTTGAATGCTGATTATTAACTAATTTGAAACAACGATCTCAGTGTTTACAAAAAATCTAAATTCCATACAAATTATAAGAAAGAAAAAAACAAATCCAAATCATAGTAAACTTGACAACACATTACATAACAAAAATGGAAATTAACAAAAAAGTTGAAAATACGTGAAAATTTTCTTATGCAATCAAAACGGATTTATATAAAAAATCTATAACATAATTTGGCTTTTCAATTAAAAGTTGCTTTAAATTCATCACGGTAAAATTTAATGCTACACGAGTACATAGATTGACACTGAGAAATATAAAATATTCAGCCATACACGTATATGATTTCTTCTCGACTCTCCGAAACATTCCCTGGAGCAACTAAAAATATCCACATTCATGGGATTCCCCCCGATGTGTGAAATCACGCCCGAGGCAAGATAAATGCATAATTTGTGGTATGAAGTTCCTTCCTGATGACCATGTTAACGTGAACCAGTCGCTCTGGAACATTGAGAAATATTTTAAATATATTTGCTACACACAACATATACAATATAATATGATTGATCTGGAGCCTTGATTGAGACATTACCCGTATCTCTAAAAGATTAACCAGTTTCAGTAATCGGCGAACAGGCCCATGAGCACTGTTTTGTATTTTAAATGTCATGAACCTAAATTCTTTAAGAGAATTACCACACCTTGCACGAGTACATCATAATGCAGTGACCACATAAATTAGAAACATTTCAATAAACTGCGAACAAGATATCTATTGAATGTCGTAAGTGCTGGCATACTGGGAAACATATTTTTATGTCAGTTAATTAAAAACCGGACATTTTATGGTTTTATACAATAAAATAAAATTTTCAATATGGTTAGTATAATTATTGAACTATTGTTGAAGTTCTGATCTTAACGTTACTTTCACATCATATCAATACTTTTATATACAAACTACTGAACTTAAAGCTCTGGTATCGGAGTATTCAATGAAGTAAAAACAACTCGACTTCAATGTAACATATGGGACAAAAGCGTGAGCTTTGACACTTTAAAACCTACAAAAACTACCCCCAAAACCATCGAAATACATTGTGAAAGTTAGAATGGATAGACTATCTTATGTTAGCAGATCTCTGTTTACACGCTTAACAATAATCACTAAGCGATACCTTTTCTGCGAAGATTATGCATTTTACTTATGACTCATATTTTTATATAGTAATGAGTTTGCTTGGATATTACTTTCCTAAGCGTTAGAAGATATCTAAGCACCTGTATGCAAATTGCTACTAGAAAAATAACAAACTCTTTGTTGATTGATATAAATTGAAACATTACAAATAGCAAACTAGCAAATAAACAAATAAATAGCAAAGCAGTAAAAATTAACAAACTAAAAAATATCAAACTCTTTGTTGATTGATGGAAACACAAACTTTATTTAATGTACTGGACAATTATTTACGCCATCGTGAATTAATATTGTTTTCGATTGTTTCGTATTCACGAACTAAGAAGCTGTTAAGAGCATCACCACATGGAATGACCTTGTTGAATGAATTTTTTGATATCGATGTCTTTCATATCTCTGTAAATAAAATGAGGATTGAACTCCTTAATAAACTTTGTAGGTATAACTGACTCGCTTTAAAGGGAAGCACGGAGACACTGTTTATGTCGTCATTATGTTATATACTTTTAATTTTTTTTTGTTAGTTGATGTAGTTGGTTTAAACCTGTATCAAATGTCAAATAAATAAATTATGAAAGTCCAACAACCAGACATGACAGACCTTCTTGTTTATGTATTAGCTCCTTTTGATTCAGATTGATACCTATTTTTAAAAAGATTTCCAGCTTGGTTTTCATTTAAGACTTGTTAAATATTGATAATTGCTCGAGAGATATTGCCACATGACCATACACTAGCCAGACTATAACATACATCATACAACAAAAGTGTAATATAACGAAATACAATAAAGTTATATTGCAACTCCAGTATTCCATAATCTATTTAACCCATCGAATGTGTGAGTCTCGCATCATTGTTATGATATGCGAAGGATGCCACACTTGAAAATCTTCATATTTTCTTGTCAAAAAGGTGTGATTTATCTTTCTCATCCTGACTTTATTTTACGGCTCTCATTTTAGTGAGCGCGTATGTGTGTATTTTCTCAATATCGAAGGGCTGCGTGACTTTTCTGCCGATATTTCCTGAAAAAATATTTGTTCTCGATATTAAATATTTTCCATTAAATTCATGGGTTATAAACCGGATTTATTTCATGATATTGGCAAGATTAAATATAACATGAGGAAAATAGACTTAATATTTTTAATTTATAAGTGTAAACACATTTTCTCATTTTTCAAAAAGTAATAATGATAGATTTCTTTAATATCACATATGTGTACATATTTTCAGACCGTGTCATTTGTGGGATGGGCAAAGAAAAAAACAGATCTCCACTCTTTTCTACCTAGTCACATAATTTTATCTTCTTACACATTCACACATATCGCCATGCATACTCTTATATTGTTTATGCTTTTCTCTTCAACTTCTTTCAAAATCTAGTTTACTTGATCCATCCCGTTTTCTTCGGTCTACCTCTTCCACGTACACGCATACTAGCTTAATCATTCTTACGTCATTCATTTTTTCCACATGTCCATACCATTTCAACACGTCGTTTTCATCTTACTAAAAACACCCGTTCTATCCTGCATTTCTTTCTACTATCTTTATTCCAGGTTCTCTCAAACATTGACACTACGCATTTTTACAACATTGACACTATTTATTTTTACGCAAGTATACACAACTCCAAAGCATTACACATATTTTTTTCCTTCTTGTGACAAGTCTAAACATCATGTCTATACGTAAAGGTGGGCAGCACTATTATATGTTGTCATGTTTGTTACTTTTCATATGTTGTATATTACACTTAATCTAAGTGCTCCGATTACCTTGTTCCCTCTCCCTACTTTTCTTTCAAATATATAATCCCGGAAAGCATATACGAGGATTTAACCAACAATTATGTCACGTAGTACTAGTCAAGATTGTTTAAGGTTCTATTTACAATGCTGTTCCTATTTTACACTTACATTAAATCTGTTTTCTAAATAACAAATTTTCTTTAAATAATTTTTTTTCTTTCCTTTAATCATTCAAGCTAAGGTTTTGACAGATAAGTAAAACTTTGACCGAAAAGAGTTTCGTATTTCTCGGATAGATGTCAGGACAAAATTTTCCTTCTCAACTTCTTTCCAAACAAGCTGAATGTATAAACGGTAATAGTTAAATTAATTTTTGCTGTCATTGTTGACCCAAAATTGCTTGAACGGTTTTCTGGTGTCATTTTAAACAAAAAAAGTGTTTTTTTCGGTACTTGATGCTTTTTCACTACTACAAATTAAAAAAAGCGATACAAAAAATATATGTGCAGTGTATGGAGACGATGCAATAAGCGATCGTGTGTCAAATGTGGTTTGAAAAACTCTGAAATGGTGATACGACACCAAAGGTATTATCCGGTCTACGGTCTTCGACGACCAAATTAAGGTTTTGATCCTAAATAACCAGCATTCTACGACACAAGAAATTGCTTAAATACCAAAAGCGACCCTCCGCATTTGATATAATTTTAAATTTGAATTTAACAACCCAATACTTATTTTTCAGACAGCTTATAAATTATTGACTTGTTGAACTGTGAATTACTCCACACCAACACTTGTCACATCAATATTGGTTATTATTTTGTTTTGTTCAAGTATGAGTTTCTCAGAAAAAATATTTAATACTTCCATTATATTATAATTTGATACTATTGAGTACTTCTTTCGTCTCTAAGGACTTCATTTGCCTGTCGAAATATTAAAGTTTAAAAAAATATATTGGTCTGACTTAGTCAGAATGGAAATATGAACAATGGTGTGTTTTATTAATTAATTTAAAATATTAAATAAATAGTGCTCCAGTAAATCGTTGTTATTATTTAACGAGGATAGCAAAAGTGAGAAAGTTTTACTTCGCTGAAAAAATGTTGAAAGAAGAAATGTGAAGAATGTTTTCGGAAGGCTCACGTTTCGACATTTTATAAAAGATTTTAACTTGGAAAAAAGTTGTACCCAAAAATATTTCTAACTTTACCATATGAACTGGTCAGACGCGGTGTTCCAAAACAATGGATCATTTAACTATGCGGCTGGTGTATAATCATTTTTAATACATCGTTAGTAGTCTAATAGATATAGGTAGCGTGTGCAGCTTTAGGAAGTACTTAAAGACAACCCTTTTTGGAGGTCATACCAAAATTTATAATGTTATTATATGAACAATTCAAAATACACCATATTACACCTAAAACCGAATGAGTTACAACCACATACCGGAAGATCTATAAAGGTTTCTATGTACTCGTAGTTCGTTTTTCATTGGTAAGTTTTCTGCGGTTGGTATCGGTAAATTTTCAGATGCGGGGAAGAAGAGTGAGTTTCATGAGAGTTTGCACTTTTAACACATTGACAAGCTTAGTGCGTAATATACAAAACGTGTCAATGTATTAGTAAGTATCTTTGCCGTGATTGGTTGATGTGATCCGTTTATTTGACGAAAAATACGGTGACCATAATGTCTGAAGTTACGAAGTTAGGAAAATGAAGAGCATTGTGTGGACAAACTAAATAAGTGGTTTTGAATGTTTATAATTACATCAAGAAATGACGGGACACTAGAGAGGAGGTAAATATTCATGTTTTTTATTTATTCTTCAGTGAATCACCTTATGTTAGGAGTAGTTAAAAAAATTACAATATTTATAAATACCTAATACAATAAAACAAAGTGTAGTTTAATTTTTTTTTAAAGATATTGAATTAAATTGACAGTAACACAATATCAGTTTAGCTTGCGATCATCTTCATTTATGTCATATTAGATGTATAATAATCATTTTCGGTTATACGAAATGAAGGTATGGAACAATGGTAGGTAGCCAGATAATATGCATTGCATATCTATGTAAATACTTGGTGAGGAAGAATATAATAATTATAATTTTTTTCAATCAGTGTTAGGGTCATTTATCAATATTTACAATACATGTCTAGTTATAAGTAATTTTTAATTGGTCTTAGTATTTATTAGTGTTTTGTTTGCCTATTGAATTAATAATTTGATTTTATATTGACCATTGATTTCATTATTGTCATTAGGTACATAACTCAATCTGATATCATATTATTATTATGGTAAGTAAGTATTTTATTGGAATATAAAGTATAAGGTAGACAATATTTAAAAATATATAATAATATATTACAAGATAAATTAAAATATGGTCATCCTACACCAACAGTGCAAACTCTCGTCAAACCCACTCTACTTAATGTTATATAATGGGCACAACCACTAGCTTCCTCTCTTTACACTCAACTTGTAAATATATTTATTTACTAATCATTTTAATTTGTTTACAATAGTGGGTTCAATCCCGAACTAGAGCGCTCTTGAGGAGAAATTGCTGTCGAAACAGCGTTATATAAACTGTCCTTTAATTATTATTATTATTTGAACGTTTTTCTCACAAAAAACACTTAAAATAGAAAGAAAATTGACATGGGGAGAAAATTACGATTTTATGATTTAATTCGGAAGTATAAAATATAAATACGGAGCAGAAAGTTTTCATTGCGTGAGAATTAGTTTACGACTATTTTTAGTTGAACTTTTGCATAGTGTATACATGGTATATACATACCATCACGCCATACCCCATGCGTAATGATATACACATGTATTAATAATTATTTTATAAGATCTTCTAAAACGGTTGTCTATAAATGCTTCCTAAAGCGGGACATAGTTTATAGGCAAATCATTCCACGCCATGAGACAAGTAACGGCGAAACTCCTGTCATAATAACCAGTCCTATTGGATATTTTTGGGCGTGCCATGGAAGTCCAGTTGTAGGTTTGGCATGCAATGAAACTCATTGATGGAGTTGACCGAAGACAGAGTTAATTTGCTGGCCTTATGTAGTTGATGAGGTTCTGACTCTTCAAAGAAAAAAAGGTAAAAGGAGATGGAGATGAAGAGTGCATACCAATGACTTCCATGACCTCGTTGGTAAAGCGCTTATTTTCCACCTGGGAGTTTTGGGTTCAATTTCCAGTGTTATAGCCTATCCATGTGCGGTAGTATTTCAAATACGGATGATGGTGAACTGTGAGTTACGCACCTACTCCAGTGGTCCTTAACCTGAAGGCTTGATTATTGAGATCGAAATAAATCTCTCAGCCACTCTTTAACATGTTCGTTTTATCCGGTATGTTCATAGGTACCATTATAATTCATTTATAAATATCCAAAGAGCAAACAGTTAATAAGAGCAGGTAATTTTACTAATATACAATGTTTTCTATTAGTTTGAAGCCGCATAAATAATTGAAAAGTCTTAAAATACGATAACTTTCCTGAAAAAAACTGTTTCTTAATCTTTATAGAGAACATAATTTCACCAAAATATCCAGAACGGTGTCAGTATAAAGTACTTGACTCATAACACATATTTCACATGCCAAGTTGCATTTATGCACATATTAAATGGAAACTAGTAAGTCCAGATGATGGCGGATTCATCAATCAAACGTCGTTGGGCCCATGCAGAGTGTATACAGAGCGGCGATCTATTTGTATTATAAATGATGCCGTTTTGATTATGAATCACGATGAATCATGATCTATTGTGATGCAACGTGGAATGTTGTCATATCAAATAATTGAATTTCAGTATTTATGAAATATACCATAATCTGTGCACTGGCTTTACTGTGATGGGATAGGCCGACAGTGGATGGGATATTTCCTTTATGGTGTGTTCTGAGTTTGTTTATAGGGATGAATCGTGTGAAAAAAATGTAAACATTTTTTATGAACATTACAAAAATGTGAACAAAAATTTGAAATTTGCTAAGTCCTGAATTAGAATTTGATTTATTTTATTTGATGTCATTTCACCTTCTTGGTGAAATGACATCAAATAAAATAAAGGGCAGGTTAAATTGTATTGTATTACGTTTTCTTTATATACAGTCAACCTGGCGTGTTTATTGTCATGTGGCTATCTCTTACGACCGACTAGAGAAATTATTGAATCGCCCGAAGAGAAAAAATAGACAGATATAATTTTTTTTAAATAGGCATTAACGGTAATCGAACCCGTTAGCTCCGGTTCAATGACAGGTGTTTTATCTACTAGGACACGAAGGTCCTCATATTGAGTGTTGAATACGATTATTATAAAGTTATAGGTTTAACTAGTATTGCAGTTTCCATTCATTCATTCATTCATATGATACACCTCTATACTCGTACATCTGAACTGTAGTTTCTGGTACATTGAAGAGCTTGACCGGAACACAACATTGTCTTCGGTCTTTAATCAAGCCTTTGGGCTTAAAAACCACTTAGAAAAAACATAAAACTCTCAATTCATAGTACGTACTGGTAATACTGCCGTATTTGAAGATATGTGTTATATTACTCGCACACGTCTAGCGAACGGGAGAATTGCTACCACGAATACACTTTTCTCATGTTAGATTACTTTTAAAAAAAAAACGGGTGTCGTCAGAAATAGGAAACGAAAGTCAACTTCTGACCAACTAGGCCATGGAAGTCGTTAGTAGTTTAAACTTATACTTTATACAAAGTATGTCATCCTTCAATTTTATTATGTCTACAAATATAAACTTTTATAGTCCTATTTCGCGTTGAAATATCACCTAAAGTGCGTTTTTTTTATTTCAAAAGGAAACATATAAACGCCAGTTAGTTCATGTTGAGTGACGTATGAAAGTAACTTTAAAACTGAAATCCCAACTTGAATAATAAATCGACTCTTTATTGGCACTGATAAAACTGTCTCTCGGTCTTCACTGGACACGCTTCATTGGATCTGGAGGCTCAGCATAGCGCGGCGATTGTCTTCCTCGGTAAAGGCCAGCCCGCGAGTATACGTGACGTACGCCTTCGCTTGAAATTATCCCTTACGCGATAATTAAAGCCTGCCTAGAGGCCCAGTTGTCATCTTGGTTAAATTTTTGGTCGTCCTCCTCCGTGGGAAGAGAGATATTTAGAAAAAAATATTGCAGCAAGGCACGCCTCGGCTCCCCGTGGGTGCATCCAAACTGGACTACCCAATTTATCTGGACTGCCCTGCCCTATTGCAATTTTTGCGCCCATCTGGATCAATCCGCATAGCACATTCTGTGATACTGCGATGATAATAGAATTAATAATTTCCGAAGGGAACTCCACTTAGCCTTACGTCGGTTTATTTTCGGACCAATTGACTACTCCGATCCAGTGGCGTCGAAGGATGATTTTGCCGCATTCGAAACTTTCTGTGAAAATACTGGCAACTTTCTTGGCTGTTGGAGCTCCAGGTCTTTCAATTTGTAAGTATATTTGCCACCCTGTGGTTTATTTCCCTTCTCCCGTGATGTCGGCCGTGTCCTTAAGTCCGTTGTCCCGACTATTCGTTTCACACTCAAGTGTGTCGCCATCGGAAAAGGCGTCCCTTTGAAATAAAAAATATTGAAGATTCGTTCTTCTTGTGTAGATCGCACTGGATAGAGACTTATTTTGTCCCCCATAACAGTGTGGGTGGAGGTGGGGTCGAACTGAACTGATAATGCTAGCTCTGATGTTAGGGAACATATTGACATTTTAATTAATAAAATATTAAGTGAGAGACCTCACTTTATTCAAGGCTCTTAATCATTTCAGATTGTCATTTGTATGGATTACAGTAAAATATCAATAAACTTATAAAACAACAAACTCACTAAAAATATCCTTAGTTAATTATTGTAAGACCATTATAATTATGTCGTTTGTCTTAAAAAAATTAAACACCTTATTGTACAGCGTACAATTTGGCTCATTTATTGCCAAAATACAATTTTTCTTAGTCCTTAGTTCCCATTCGTCCCTAATCACTTAATTCCGTAATTTTATACCATACATAGTCGACCTCGCGTACTTTACACAGTTCACTCATTATCACAAAATTTGTTCGTTCTTCGCAGTCTTTTCCATGACTAAAGTTTTACTTCCATAAATGGAAATTGGCATCAAAATACTATCATGAATCATCGTTTCATTTCATAGGTGACAAGGTTTCATTTCATTGAATATAATAAATTAGAGATCTGTGCTCTCCATCTATCCCAATACGGACATGGCATAAGGTTGATGATGATGACCTCCGTGACCTAGTTGGTAAAATGCATGTTTTCTAGCCCAAGAATTAAAAAAAAAGTGTTCCAGACTTGCTTTAACATAAGATCTCTCTAATATATTGTTGCTTGATTGGAAGAGTCAAATGTCAGTAAACATACTAATTTGTACTGTGTACAACGAAAGTTTAATTGATTATACTCGTAATACAATCCACCTCAAAAGCGCCTTTAAATAAATTAATGTGGAATGACATATAAAAATAAGTTTTAAGCCGGATCACTCCCTATCAATCAGAAAATTGATCAACGGTTTTATTACCAGTGTAAGGTGAAATATTTACATTAGAATTTTACACAACGAAAAACTGATAAAAGAGGGAATTTTTAGATAACATTTAAAAATAAAAAGTTTATAGGAATTATTTTTCGTTTTAAATATAACAATTATAATGCTTTTATCAGCGGTTAGGAGAAAGGAGGGGATATTGGAAAGAAGGATAATGGAGGAACCAGGAAACGTATAACTTCACTGAGGGGATATATAATACTCTTTGAGTCGTTGTTTGAAACACGTTTGACGACAGGGGGCCGTACACATGCGCGCTCTGGCCGAAAAGTTTTACAGTTCACTGTCTAGACATCTCAACCCCGTCATAAAAGCTCTTGGAAACTACAACGCGAACACCAAATATAGGCACCCAAGTCCAAAATCAATTCTGAAAAACGTCCTCCCGAACGCCCCCTTAACCGTAAACGTCCCCTTAAACGACCCCCCGATCGTCACTCTGAACGTTCCCTTGTACTCCACCCCAACACCGACACCTCCACCGGCAGACAGTCTTCCTCCATAGACGACCGCGTATTTCCCTTATTTAGCATTTATGTATTAATATTTTTTATAAAAAGTCACACACGTCTCCCCACATACCTATATATACACAACATATATTTTATTCACCATCATCTTGCCTTCATTATTTTTCACTCCCACCCATTCAATATATTAATTACCGTGTGTGACAACGCAAATCCACAAATCTATGTATATTTGTTTGTAATATTATTTATATATCATCACGTTTATATAAGTATTTAACGTTTTTTTATTATTTCTCATCATCATTCATTAAAAAAAATCCAATACCTATCCTTTCCCGTTTCCTCAAAAGAACCAAACAATCAACCAAATCTCATAACAGTCAGCAATTATCCGATGAAGGAGTGAGACGTCCTACCATTAGACCGAGACTCCGAATAAGATATTCACCACTTGGATAGTTTCTCATGTTATTTACATTATCATTCTCATGTTGGCAGCTCGTTGCAGAGTCTAACGCCATGGACAGTAAATTACTTAAAAAATTAAGAACGGTGAACTATTGCAGAACGATCCACAAAAAAAAACACTGTGGCACAATTGCGAAAATATTTGGATGTAAAAAAATATCCCTTCAAGGTGATTTTTAGGGGTAAAGGGGAGAAAAACAGTCTCTTCTACATGTATTTCCTATGTCAACCTCTGTAGCTAACTAGTTAAAAAACTGTATTTCATCTCGGGGACAATATTGGGTTCGATTTACGTTTGTACCCCTTTTTAAAATAAGGTATCTAACCGATTTTTTCATCGAACCTCTTTAATATATTTCTGGTTGGTTGTAAGAGATTATCACATGGCAATAAACCCACGCAATAAACGCAACTGGTTGGCTACAAGAGGTTATCGCAGATTGTACTATATACAACAATACAATATGTCTACTTATTTCATATATTCTGCAGCGTAACGAACCACTGATGAGTAACACACTACAACAATGTATTATGTGTCAGCTCTAAATAATAAATGTGAATAACATTTCCGGAATTTTTCAATATTCTATTTTAGTATATATTTGTTTCGGTTAATTATTTTATTTCATTTGAATAAATTTTCGTGACAACTGTGGAATTTCAATCATGGTACATAATTTAGAGAGCAGTAAAATACAATTTTTTATGTCCAATCATGCGACGTCGTAAGTAAAGGATACATTTATTTTTACAAATTAATATATTTTAACGATGATGATACATACGAGTATGATGACAGAACATCCTTGATCTATGTTGGTAGGAAATCTATGATGGTAGAAAAATCTACCTGATGATTGTTAGCTATCCTGTCGACAAAAAAATATTGGTGTCCATCAAACACAAATGCTTGACACACCTAACCCAAAATTATGAAAGTGAACAGAGCAAAATTTCAAGGTGAATGTCGAGCTGAAATTGTTGCTGCTTCTTATTGACAGATTTATATAGCGTTATTGATATGTCGTTTAGCAGCACTTGAAGAATTGGTGAGAAGTAGCATCGAAAAATTGATTATTACGCATCTATGTACTATGCGTATCCAGAAAGTAAGTGTACTGAGGCTCTCACGACCGGATGGATTTTATTTTCGACATGTTGGCTACACTTCCGTGTAGCCTGACCCTTCCCCTCCGCAACGAGACCAGTTTGAAGTCAGTACGTTGAGAAGTGTCAACGCGACAACACGTTTCGTGAAAAATGTCAATCCAATCTCCCGCCAAGTGCGAAATACGTGGTGTCATCCGTTATCTCGTTTGGAAGGGAAAACCTCCGGTTGAGGTTTATAATGTTTAAATGGGATGTCCTGAATGTGGATGTTTAAATGGGATGTCCTGAACCATCCCGCGCATTCCCCTGACCTAGCACCTTCTGATTACTATCTCTTTACCTCCCTGAAGCTGCACATGGGTGGAAAAAGGTTTTCAACCGACGAGGAGGTAAAGGAGGAGGTGGAGAAGTGGACGGAGGGGTTGGCGGGAAACTACTTCGAGGAAGGCATCTAAAAGTTGATACCCCGCTTCACCACCTGCACTGAGAGGAATGGCAACTATGTCGAAAAATAGCTTACATATGTACTACGGTAACCACGTAATTTTTTTCTTTAAATAAAAAAAATAGTAACCTACAAAAATTCAGTACACTTACTTTCTGGATATGCCTCGTAATAGAGCTTTTGCCGTTGCTGGTCACGCGGTGTGGAATGTTCTGCCTCTAAGTGTTGGAGAAATGTATGTACAATTTAAGAAAGCACTTAAAGGCAACCCTTTTTAGGAAGCCTTAATTACATTTATGATTACATATGAACACTACACACATGCATACACTACACCTAAAGTCAAATGTGTTACTATCATGTATCGAAAGATCTACAAAGGTTTCTTCGTAGTTCATCTTTCCATTGGTATGTTTTCTGCGGTTTTCTTGCCAATTTTTTTCCCAAACCTATACAGATGCGGGTAAAAACCGAAACAAATTGCTACAGCCACCATTTCCTTATCCAACTTTCCTAGTTAACGTATGTATATTTATTTTGTAACATTTTTAATCTGTCAATAAAAGTGTGATTGAATCCCAAGTTAGAGCGTCCTTGAGGAAAGTCCGTTTTCTTAAATGCGCTATAAAAATTATCATTAATTTAGTATTATTTGAAATTCATGTTTAATATGATCTAAGGGTAAAACCAGTCCGCAAGTGAATCTACCGATAGTGGGATCTCCGTTTGGTAAAACCAGTCCGTAAGTGAATCTACCGATAGTGGGATCTCCGTTTGGTAAAACCAGTCCGTTAGTGAATCTACCGATAGTGGGATCTCCGTTTAGTAAAACCAGTCCGCAAGTAAAACTACCGATAGTGGGATCTCCGTTTGGTAAAACCAGTCCGTAAGTGAATCTACCGATAGTGGGATCTCCGTTTGGTAAGCATGAAAGCTAGTAGAAGATAATTTTCGAGTTACGACACATGATATAGAACTACACTTGTTAGTCTAAGAATTGTCTGTTAATTAATTATCTTTCTTGTGACAAAAATAATTCAAGTCATGCGTAATTCTTTGCGTACCTTTGTGCTTATGCTTTAATATTCGGTGTTACATAAGTTGTGTCCGTTTTTTTTCAAACTTAAAAATGAGCTCCAAAAGTAAAACAAAATGGTAAAGGTTATACGTCATTCGAAAGAAAGTTTTCTGCTCTACAAGATATTGTGTTTGCTTTTACGTTACATATATTATTTGATTTGATTACAAGCCTGCAAAATGGAATGTCAAGTAGACGAAAGTGAGCATTTTCGACACCTCCTTCTGTTCACGTTCAATCGAAGGAATAAAGCTGCCAAAGTTGCTCGCGATATTTGCGAAGTGTACGGTGGAGATGCTATGAATGAAAGGACTGCTCGTCGATGGTTTTTGCGTTTCAAATACGGTAATTTCGACCTGAAAGACATGGAGCGTTCCGGACGACCTGTGGACTTCGATGAGGACCGCTTAAACTGTATTATTTATGAAGAGTCCCTTCAAACCACCGTATAATTGACTGAGCAGATGAATTGTAGTCACATGACTGTACACCGCCATCTTAAATCAATGGGAAAAGTCCACAAGTTCGGCGCTTGGGTTCCACATGTTTTGAGTGAAAACAACATAAATCAACGTTCGATAATTGATTTTCGAATGACGTACCTTTACCATTTTGTTTTACATTTGGGGCTCATTTTTAAATTTGAAAAAAAAAAAAACGGGCACAACTTAAGTGAACACCTAATAATTAAAATCTTGAAGGCTGGTGAAGCAACTCAGGATTAAATTTCGAATTTTCGTGCAATTTAACACGATAAAGTAAAATATTTCTTAAAATATACGGTAAAAAATATTGATATCATATGTTAGAATGAAAGTGAAATAAAAAGGAATAACGAAGTATTCGAGCAGGTTAAGGACTTTGTATATCTTGGAAATATGTTGACACGACATGCAGTGTTGAAAAACTACGAGTTTTTAGTTGCATCAGGTAGCGAACCGTGGGTTATATAACTATTTTATCAACTGTGGAATTTTTATAAAAGTAAAATAGCCGTTCGCTAATGTATGAATAAATTATGAAGTCAAAATATATATTTTATAATTCAAATGTGAAAGAATAATTTTACAATGATAAACTATGTTTGAATGTAATATTTTACTTACATTAATTAATGTGCGTATGTTACTTGTACTATTTTGTATCATTCCATCTAATAAGTAAAACTAATTAATTAATGTGCGAATGTTACTTGTACTATTTTGTATCATTCCATCTAATAAGTAAAACTAATTAATTAATGTGCGAATGTTACTTGTACTATTTTGTATCATTCCATCTAATAAGTAAAACTAATTAATTAATGTGCGAATGTTACTTGTACTATTTTGTATCATTCCATCTAATAAGTAAAACTAATTAATTAACGTTTATTTATATAAAAAGTGTTTACGTTTTAAATATAACTTTTATATTACATTTATTTATGCTGTAAAATGTCAAAGAACACACTTGATGGGTGAACGGCAAAAAAATAAGAAGAGATAATAGACTATGGTATGACTTTGTAATTTATTTTTAACAAACACTGTTTATTCCACTTTTTTATGACGGTATAACCCTACCGGTTTCAAGGCTTTCACCTCATCTTCAGGGGAGCGCAAACAAGTCTTGTTGGCGCTCCCCTGAAGATGAGGTGAAAGCCTTGAAACCGGTAGGGTTATACCGTCATAAAAAAGTGGAATAAACAGTGTTTGTTAAAAATAAATTACAATGTCTTTAAACCTCCACAACGTTAATGCCTTAACTATAAACAACATATGGTATGACTGTATTAAAATTGATTAAATTATTGATTTTGTATTAATAAAAAACTTTTTCTTATTGTTTTAAAATATTCAAGATTCAGTTGATATTCAATGCTAAATTAACAAAAATATTTTTATAACTTAATTTTAAGCGGACCTTTAACTTTAAAAGGGGTACATCCTCTTTGGCTTGTTTAATTTCGTGTTTTATCACTGATAATTTCTCATTATGGTAGACACCTAAAAGGATTATGGAAAATTGCGGAATTTATTATATTGTTTATTTTGAGAGAGAGAAGAACGGAAAAGAAAGAACAAAGGTGAGAGGAAACGAGTAAACCTGGCTTTTTCTACAGAAACAAAAGGCACTCGAACCGTATTTACACAATAATAATCTAAAGGTATTTTGACCTAATATACAACAAAAGGAATACGTAATTATTCATAAAAATGTACTTAGAGCCGACTTAATCCTGTTTTCCTGAAGTCAACGCTTAAAAATAAAATGTCCCTAAAAATGGGGAAAGATAAAGCCAAGCTGAACTGTTACACATAATTTATTTTTATATTTACTTTATTTTCTTAAATAAACTTGGAATTTTAAACCACAATACATTCAAACCTACACTTAAATTCACGAGAAAGTAAATATATACACAAATATCTACACGCTCGTATATGTGCATACACACACTCAAATACTTGAGTATGATGAAGTGACCAAAGATGAGTAAGTACAATAGTTATGGGATTTTTAATACGCTCTTGAAACGATTTATTTATTATATTTTATTCCTTTGACGTTTGATAAAATCAAGACACAAATTTAAAAAATTAATCAAAAAACATTCAATTCAGGGGCTTGAATACAAAGATACAAAGTTTGAAATCTTAACTTAATCTTGACACTTAAGCCAAATGTGTAAGCTTTTCAGAAGCAGACCAATATGACAATATTTATAAATACCATATATCAGCCTAGTAGCTGCTTTGAAAACATACTGGAATCTAGAAATTCACGAACAGAAGTTTGTCAATCAATAAAGGGTTTACTATTTTTCCTATTAGCAATTTGTATATGAGTATGTTTAAATAGCGCCACCATCAAATGCCCTATAGACTCTTATCATAAATCCCAGAACTTTATTGTCAGATAAACACATCATCTCAATATGATAATCGAATGCATCTTGACTATTGAATGCCAAGACTTTGATAGTGTCGACACGTACGATAGGCTTATCATATATTAAGTACAGCTGGTTATCAACTCTTGAAAATGTTTTGAGCTTACATTTAGAGATGTTGAAAGCCAGTTTATTGGTCTATTCCCGTTCATTGGTAAATTCTCCATTCCTGTACACCATTCAAATCGATCTGGAGTTTCATACAGTCTTGAAGAGAATCAATTCTGTTAAATAGTTGACCAACAGTAAATACTTGAAACGTTTGATGACTCGAGTGATATCATTGGTGAAAATTTAAATGAAAGTCGGACCTAGGCTTGAACCTTGAAGAATACCTGATTGTGTAACAATTTAATTGCTATGAATTCGAATATATTACAAATAACAAACGGATGTTTGTTAGACAAATCGTTTGTAAAGAGTTGTATAAGATAATTTGGAATACAAAATTAATCCATTTTAGTTAGTAGAATTTGATTATTTTCTTTATCAAATACTTTACAAAAGCATACCCATGATATGAGTAATCAACCTGAGAGTCAACATCTAGAGTATTAGAAACAAAATCAGTAAATAATAAGTTCGACTTAGTTGATTTTCCACGTCAAAAGCCGTGTTTTACTCAACAACAATGTCAGAATCTACGAATATGTGTGATCTCAACACAGAATCCACAAGGGTCTCAAGCAGTTTGACTATATAATATAGTATGACAATGGACCTGTAGTTTGTAACATCTCCTTTAAGTTCACTTCTATGAATATGTGTGACTCGAGCTATTTTCCATTCACCCGGGAAAATACAAATTTGAAAGACTTAATTGAAAATGTAACATAGGTAAGGGGTGCTGACAAAGAATGTGAATATGCCATCGGGTCCAACCGCTTTAATGTTCTTCCTACTGTTAATGAGAGTTTTGACAACGTTTATAATAACATAACAATTGGGTAGTTTCATGTCTAGTTTTTTTTTTTTTTTTTTCGGTTCAGGCAATTCACCCATGTGCTTTGTGAATTATATATTTTAATGTACATAAATGCTATTGACTTCAGGATAGTTCTTCTCCGACATTTCTTAATCTAGGGCCTAGACAGGGAGACTGGTTATTCCATTTTATCGAAATAATTTTTTTTACAGAATTCTTGTGTTTTTGATTGAATTTGATATTTTTTTACTTACCGTGCTATTATATTTTAAATTGTTATTTTCATGCATTAAATATTGAAAAATATAAGTATCCAGAATCGTAATTTTTTGTAAGATGTTTGATAGATTATCTTTTATTTTACAATTGTTAATATGATATAAAAATGATACTTGAGTGTCAATTGTTTTGTCAAGAAATAAATTAATTCGAAAGAAATAAATGAATTCGAAACAAACAAATGAATTCGAAACAAATAAAAAACTATTTTGAATATAAATAATAAGAAATTGAAATAATTGAAAAGTTAAAAAACTTTAGTATTTTATTCTCTTTCTGGAACGGAAGCATTTAATTTTCGCGTTTCCATATGCAATTAAGGAAATTGTCGCCTTATTATGCTAATGTATTTTTAGCTGGCCAATTTTCATATGCATGAAATGTTTCATTTTGTGAAAAAAAGAATCTTAATAAAATGTGTGTTGACTCGTATAAATAAGTGATTTATTTAATATTCTATAAATGTATTTTGATATTAGAAACCTTCAAAATATGTAAGAAAAAAACCCGATAAATTCATTTAAACAATCAGTACTGTTAATAAATCTTAAAAGAATTTTATAAAGGAATGTTCAACATAAGAATTTCTCTCTCTCCCTCTTTTTCTGTCCTTGTATGACGGTCGACACCCAAGCGCTCTTTTCATGCGTCCTTTCTAGTACTTTTATCTTCTCCAGTTGCACCCTTTATAAACAGAACTCATCTATATTTTTTCTTACCGTCTCGCGTTTGTTCTCTGAGCCTTACATATAATTCATTTCATATTAGAACATTTCCAGTCATCTTATTTGAGATTTCCCTAAGAACTGTACTACAGATATGATTCTACGTTTCTATCGTGTTAAATTGATCTTGACTTTATCTCTGATAGACGAATCCGCAAGCTTTTCTCTGATTGTGCACATTGAGTATTTTTTTTACTTTTTTCTAATGTATTACTGGCACTTTATTCAGCGGCGGCTGGTCTCAAGGTGCGTTGGTGCGGTGAGCACCAACGCACCTCGAGACGCTGAGCGAATATGAAATATCGCTGTCTCACGGTTTACTGTACGTCTCTGTCTGCCCTATATGAATCTGCGTTTCCGTCCGGTGCGTATTGGAGATCGCTCCGGTAGCATTGGCAAACTTGGCCGGTCAATTTGAAAGGAATATTTTTTTAAATTTGACTTAAATTTTTTTAGGATTTTCATTTAATTAAAAATCCTCGTACTATTTGTCAGTATTCTTATATATATTTAATCTATACAAATATTTAACATTTTTGGAAGTCATCTCTGCGAATATATAATTTAATTATTGCGAATTATTTATCCGGTTTAGCTCACCAACGCACCTCGAGACCAACCGCCGTGTGCCAGTGGCACAAATCACATAGTGTTTTAGTGTGTGAATGCTTTGTTTTAAATTTTGATGGCTAAAAAATACAAAAATTGTCTAACATAAATATTATGCTGCAGTTTTTGTCAGATTTATGCCACATTGATTTTAATAAACGATATCAACTATTAAAATACGTCAGTCCTTTATTGTATTGTATTAACACTTTTGTTGTATAAACTGCATCCTGATGGGTTCATTTTCATGTGGAAACATCTTCCAGTCAACCAGAAAGATGTTAACGTGGCCTTCAATTAAAACAAAAAAAAAATTGCACGTGAACTGGAAACAATTGTACGAGTATATGAACAGGATACGAGCCCGCAACTCTCAGGAAGGGAAACTGGCGTTTTACCAACAACATCAAGGAGGTCTACCGTGGCCTATTTTTTCAGACCCCTTGGCACGGAATTCAACATCTTAATAACATCTTCTTCTTCTTAAACTTTCTATAGACTCAAGAGTCTGTTACTGCAGGATTGTCCTCCTGTGATGCTGAGCTCCAGCTATCTCTCCATCGTTTCGGGGGTCTCTCTAGTGGACGCCGTCCATCCGGCACCCCCTGCAGAGCTATGTATGGAATTCTTGTGGAATTCAATTTATTATCTGTACATGTTGGTACCAGTATCGTCGACGCTGTCGTCCCCATCTGACCACATCTTGGACCTCACAGACCTCTCGGATTGTGGTGTTCCTTACACGATCACGCTAAGTCTTCCCAGCAATAGCGCGTCGAGTTCTCTCTTCTTAATAACACAATTAGATGAAATACTTAGAAGTTATGGTGAAACGATAACATAATCCAATAGAAATTTAGATTGCTTTGCAAATATTTTCATATGCCATTTTTATGAGGTATTTTATCATAGGTTCATACATAGAACCTAAAATAAATATAAAATATATTTATTTTAGGTTCATACATATAAAATTACCATCGTAAAGTAATGTCCAAAGGAGGATGAAAAAAAAACAAAAAGAAGTTATTCGCTATCTGGATAGATTGCAATTTAATCGTAAAAAGGTCTTGTTTCATTTTGCCATTCCAAGAAAGTTTATTTCTGGAAAAATTAACAATTTCTCCTAAACGCCTCCGGGCTCTCACAAAAAACTATTAAAAAGACCTATTCTGAGAAAAATGTAAATACGCTTTATTCTTCTTTTTGTTTAATGTGATTGATTTTCATTTTATTTTATTCTAATTATTCTTAGAAATAGGCTGCCTGTTGTTTATTTCACATTTAACATTGTCTTTGGTAATCAGTTGACGTAAAATTGTGCTGCGATATCTAGGATTTTGGTTTATTTATTAATTATTTTACTTGATTACACTTGTTGTCCCTTTTTTTATTTGAAAATAATACATATGATCGAAGTCATAGGTATTCTTATACCCTCGAACACTAGGCGGAAAAAGTGGATGTGTCGTTCAACGGGAGTAGCTTAGCGCGGGGTTCGAACCGACGACCTAAAGAGATTTTGTAACATAAAACACATTTTTCGGATTTAGGCTTCCATCTTAATTTTCATTTGTTGTTTATAGTCAAGGCATTAACGTTGTGGAGGTTTAAAGACATTGTAATTAATTTTTATCAAACACTGTTTATTCCACTTTTTTGTAACGGTATAACCCTATCGGTTTCAAGGCTTTCACCTCATCTTCAGGGGAGCACAAACAAAGCTAAATGCTGTTCGAACTGGTACCGATATACACGCTTCAAAGGTTGGGGGCTGAGGGGTGAGGGAGGCATTTGACGATTTCGGCCAAGAGCGGAGAGATTTTTGGGATATAACTGTTCACCAGATGTTCGGATCGATGTACTGACTTAGAAATTTCTAGGGCCTCTAATCTGTCCAATTTATTTCCGTTACTACTGATATGTAAGAATTTGGCAACATCGATATAAAAAGTATGGTTTTCACGGTGACAATGATTAGCCATTTCAGAATAAATTAGAGGATTTGTTAAAGCGGATTTGTGTTCACGAAATCTCTTTTCAAAAGATCTTCCTGTCTTTCCTATATATAAATTATCACAGTCAGCACATTAAAGTTTATACACACCACTGTTGCTAAATACCGTTACAAAAAAGTGGAATGAACAGTGTTTGATAAAAATAAATTACAATCAATTTTCATTGTCAAATTGTCCTGTTACACTCTTGTCCTGTTACACAATTTTCATTGTCAAATTGCCCTGTTACACACAGGATTTTTTTAGTTTTTTTTATAACAACAATAAAAGGATAATTTATATAGTTCCGTATATAAAACAGGCTTTCTAAAATAGTTTTACATAAATGTAGATAAGTTGACAAGGAAAGTGGGATAGAAAAGTTATAGGTACACTTCCCCACATTTAAGTACATAGGTACTTCCCCACATCTGCACATGTTTATAAAAATATATTCAGTAGGAAAATTGCAGAAAACTTACCAAGGGAAGACAAACTACTAAGAATTCTCTATAGATCTTCTAAAACGAGATATATTCGCTTTTAGGTGGAGTATATTATATGCGTGTAATGTTTATATAAAATCATAGTTGTTTATAAGACCTTCCAAAATGGGGTGCCTTCAAGTGCTTAAATTGCATACGCCACCTTCATCTTTTAAACTTAGAGGTAGACCATTCCACGCCATAAAACTAGCAACGGCACCAGAACTATTTATTTTCGTCCCCATCAGGATTTTGATGGAATAACAGTATTCTAGACATAACTTTGATCTATGAAAGTTAAACGTGGAAAAATACTTAAATGAGCTAAATAAATGCGTGGACTAAGAAAAATACCTGAGGAGGACAATATGTGAAGTTTGAGATGAATGGGATGAAGATGAACTAGAGGCTAATATGTTAAGTAGAAGAAGACTCTAAGATGGTTAGGGCATGTAGAATGAATGCACGAAGAAAAACTAACAAAACAAATAAATAGTGCAAATGTGAGTAGAAGGCGTGGTGGAGTGTGGTTGGATCACGTGCATGATATTTTAAATGAAGTAAATGTAAAAAGTCGGAGAAATCATAGGAGTTGGATGATAAGGTCTATGAATAAAGAAGAGGCGAAATATGTGTGTCTAAATATGAAAGTCTGGCGCTCTGTCCTCTATCTGTCTACACTGACATACAAACGGTACGATATTATACCATATATGCATGTATTAGGTGTTAACATAAGTTGTGTCCGTTTTTTTCCAAGTTTGAAAATGAGCACCAAAAGTAAAAAAAATGGTAAAGGTTAAATGTCGTTCGAAAGAAAATGTTCTGTTCTATAAGATATTGTGTTTGCTTTTACGTTACATATATTATTTTATTTGATTACAAGCCTTCAAAATGGAAAGTCAAGTAGACGAAAGTAAGCATTTTCGACACCTCCTTCTTTTCGCGTTCAATCGAGGGAATAAAGCTGTCAAAGCTCCTTGCGATATTTGCGAAGTGTACGGTGAACATGCTACAAATAAAAGGACAGCTCATCGATGGTTTTTGCGTTTCAAAAACGGTAATTTCGAGCTGAAATACATGGAGCGTTCCGGACGACTAGTGGACTTCGATGATGACCGCTTAAACCATATTATTCATGAAGATCCCCTTCAAACATTTTTCATAACCATTTTTTTTTCATCACCATTTTCAAACCATTTTTCATCACCAGTAATAATGCGGTAAAGGAACCTTTGCTTGTGGCCATGCGTAGATCGCTGACGTGCGAGCAAACCAGCAGAAGTTGTCGAACGTTGATTTTTGTTGTTTTAACTCAAAACATGTGGAACCCAAGCGCCGAACTTCTGGAATTTTCTCATTGATTTAAGATAGTGGTATACAGTGATGTGACTACAATTGATCTGTTCAGCTAATTCTACGGTGGTTTGAAGGGGATCTTCATGAATAATATGGTTTAAGCGGTCCTCGTCGAAGTCCACTGGAGGTGTCGAAAATGCTCACTTTCATCAACTTGACATTCCATTTTGAAGGCTTGTAATCAAATAAACTAATATATGTAACGTTAAAGCAAACACAATATCTCGTAGAGCAGAAAATTTTCTTTCGAATGACGTATAACCTTTACAGTTTTGTTTAAAAAAAAACGGACACAACTTATGTTAACACTCAATATAAATCAGTCAATTAGAAAAAAAGTCAAACCTTTTAAATGATTTATTTAGACACTTTATTGTCAAATATATTTTAGAAATAACGAGTCTGTCACTCTCTCTTCTCTGCCTACCTCAACGGGGAAATGGCGGGATGGTTTGTATTATTTATTTTTCTCGTCAAATCATCTGAATCAATACTATCTTAAAACCTTATGTGAAGACTGGATGTCAGAACCGTTTATGAAATCACTTTATATGATCGATGTGCTTTATACTCGTACAATAACAAATCAAAAATTTACGAGACGTAGTAAACATAGACGTTTCAAAAATGATCGCCTTTATTTAATATTCAATAGTGAATAGAAAACAATCTCTCCTCTATGTAGAAGGTCTTATCGTGTCCCATTTTTCATTGGGTGCTGTAAAACAACTGACATAAATTGCGGCTACGCGGAAAAAGAGATACTGAAAACTTTTCGAGTTTTAATAAAACACATAAACACGTCAAACTTTGTTCTTTTGTTATTTATTTCCTCTTTCGAGAACAGGCACAAGTGCTCATTGCCTTTGCTGGACGATTCTATTGACTGAAAAAAACTTCCTTTTCCCTTCAAAATTGTTTCCTCAAACCTCAAACCTCTAGCGAGTTCTGTTAATGAATGAATTTTCCTCTTCATCTTTGTAGGAATAATAAATGTCGACATTTTTTTAAAGCTTGCACGAAAAAGTGATGTAATTTTTTTTGCTTTTATGAAATATGTTAGTTGTATGCGTTTTATTTTCAGGTTTATCCTCTTTTCTGAAGTGCCGGAACCGAACTGTTGTCACAAGATTCTTTTTTATGCCAAATATTTCACAGTATTATACTCAAGTTGTATACTGCATGACAATCTCTTTAAATGTTTATTACTATATGACAATCTGTTTCAATGAATCAAAACGTATATAAACAAACCTTGAGTAAAAACCAGAGAGAAATCTTTCTTGTCCAAGTACCAACGGGAATCAAATCTGTGTACCAACATAATCTTGAGGACAAAAATTATCGGCTACGACAATATCCTTTGATTGTGTAAATCATGATCTTGAGAGCGAAAATACATTTACTATAAAATTCTTTTGTGTTCATTGTACACAACCTAATCTTGAGAACAAAAACCTGTTAGGTATTACAATGTCCATTCATTGTGTACATTATGATCTTGAGAACAAAATGTATTGACTGTAACATTTATATATGTTCATTGTACACAACATAATCTTGAGGACAAAAACCTGTTAGGTATTACAATGTCCATTCATTTTGCACATTATGATCTTGTGAACAAAATGTATTGACTGTAACATTTATATATGTTCATTGTACACAACATAATCTAGAGGACAAAAATCTTTTAGGTATTACAATGTCCATTCATTGTGCACATTATGATCTTGTGAACAAAATGTATTGACGGTAACATTTATATATGTTCATTGTACACAACATAATCTCGAGGACCAAAATCTGTTAGGTATTACAATGTCCATTCATTGTGCACGATATGATCTTGAAAACAAAAATATATTGACTGTAACATTTATATCCGTTCATTGTATACAACATAATCTTGAGGAAACCAAGTTATTGGCTATTACAATACCCATTTATTGTGCACACTATGATCTTGAAAACAAAAATATATTGCCTGTAACATTTATATCCGTTATTGTATACAACATAATCTTGTTGACAAAAATCAATCGGCTATTACAATACCCATTTATTGTGCACACTATGATCTTGAAAACAAAAATATATTGACTGTAACATTTATATCCGTTCATTGTATACAACATAGTCTTGAGGAAACCAAGTTATTGGCTATTACAATACCCATTTATTGTGCACGATATGATCTTGAAAACAAAAATATATTGACTGTAACATTTATATCCGTTCATTGTATACAACATAATCTTGAGGACAAAAAGCAATCGGCTATTACAATATCCATTTATTGTGCACACTATGATCTTGAAAACAAAAATATGTTGACTGTAACATAACATAATCTAGAGGGCAATAAGCTATCAGCTGTATATTTTTTTTATTGTACTTAACATAGTTTTGAGCGTTTTTTGTCATGTCTACAATTTCAACAAATTATTGGTCCTGGAAGGTACAAATTTGGAAAAACCGGGACATATCTATATGTATAATACTTTCGTTGTATCCCAAGAATCTGGTGAGCTTATTACCGTTTGGTAATTCCTTTTCTATAGGGGTTCGATACTTAAACTAAAATATGCTGCTAAATGGTAGTGTCGGTATACTCGTACAGTACAAAAATGTAACAACCGATTCATTCTTGTCTAAACACTCCACAAAACTGAAATTGTTGTTGTATTCCACCGATTTCTATAGAAATGAGATTTAATCAACATCTCAAATTGAGAGTAGAATCCAAACGTTCTTTCACTTGCCTATGAAGGTTTTATTATAAATATCGAGTTGTCCGGAAAGTTATTTCGTATTTTTGGGTCAACTTTAAACTCAAACTTGCACCAAATGCTCGTGGACAGTGGTTTTCAGTATTTAAAGTAACTGAGTAATCTCTCGTGTCGTAGAACTCTGATTATTCTCGATCAAAGCCTTGATTTGGTCGTCATCAGCTGTGATCGGTTTTCTAGAATTTATTATTTATTATTTATTATTTATTATTACACATGACAAGAAATATACACAATTTGAGAAAAACAACAGATAATTTGATTTGGACATACAATTTTAATGGATCTGGGTTTGTTGCCTTTCATTTGTCGTATCTCCAGTAAACTAGGCTTTTGCCTGTATCTCACTGAAGATATTAAGCATGAAAAAATAAATCGATACTTCTTTTCGATTTTTGATTACACAAAAACGAGAATGGACACCATCTTCGAGTGTCGTGTCACCATAACGTTTTTTAAACTACATTTGTCATACACGATCGTTTACTGTATTATCGTTATGCATTGTACTGAATTATGTCCCATTTATTCCTTAGCGGTAGTAAAAATGCGTCAAGCGCGGAAAAAAACACTTATTTCTTCAATCTTCAAAATGATACCAAAAAATATTTTGTTAAACAATTACAGAAAAATACGCTTAACTATTAATCTTTCATATTAATATACATTCACCACGTTTCCAATGAATTCCAAAAAAAATGTCCTTGCAATATCTATCCGAGAAATACGAAACTACTTTTCGGACTAAATATTAATTTTTATTTTTGGAGTAAATCGTTACATAATTTATTTGATAAACAGTTATTTTCTGCGTTGTATAATTTTATTTTGTACAAAAAAATTGTTATATTAAAAAAAAAATCACATGTGTTCGTCAACGAATAACTAACACAGGGGATGTGAAGGGTAACTTTTCTTTGCAACTGAATTTACAAACTAAGTTTGACACCAGAGGAAAATGTTTTTTTGAAATACACCTGACATATGATCAACAAGCCTTACCTTAATGTTGAGCTGAAATACAAAATGGCACGAAAAAACTGAAGTTATTTAAATACAATTTTGCAGAAGGCTCTACCTTTCTAAGACATCCGAAAAAAACGATGATTTCAAAGATTAGTAATGAACTTTTCGTGATCGCTAAATTTTGCTAACCCACTGTACTGCTGAGGACGATCTTCATTTTTTTTTTGAAATGACACACATGGTAAATTGATATTTTCCGATTTTGAAATCATATTTTTTTTTAACACGAATAATTGTTCATACTAAAATATTATACTAATACGATAATATTTTCCAGTAAATGAGAAAGATATTCAAGAGAATTTAAATCCAAACCAGACTGGAAACCCTTTTTAAAAAATGGGTACTGACGGGGAATAAACTCCCAACTTCCAGGCTGGAAGATACATGTCTTATTTCTTAGATCATTTTAGTAAGTCAACGACAGATAACTAAGTTTATAGAATCATGCCATCTTTGAACTTAAGGACAGACTGTCCCCTTAAAGAAATAAAGTTGTTTATAAAATTTGAAAAATAATTTTACATTTAAAAAATATTTATTATATAAAATTGGTTTATACCACGAATTACCAAAATTTTACCTTGGCGGGTATATTTATTTTGGCAGAAGCCGTTGCGGGCTCGAGAATAAAAAATGAATGTGCTACAATTTAATAAAATAAAGAGTTTTGTATATTTATTATTAATCAAGAATTACACTTCCATTCATAAGTATATAGCATACTCGCCAATCAACTACAATTGATTGAAAAATAATCAATAAGATAAATTAATCTGTTTTCTTTCATCTTAATTTTTCCATGTCAGGCTACATGCTTGTTCTTGTCAGGCTGCATGCTTGTTCTTGTCAGGCTGCATGCTTGTTCATGTTAGGCTGCATGGTTGTTCTTGACAACCTTGAAATCGCTTTCAAATGGGGATGAGTTTGTAGGATACCTACCTAAATAAATATTTAATTGTCAAAATAAATAAGTGAATTGTTAAACATAATTTATTGTAAAAATAGTAAACATACAGGGTCAATGACCGATGTACTATTTACAACAATGTGTTCTCACAAGTAGTATTTACGTTTTGTCTAGCCATCTCCGAATACAAATAAATATCTACCCGCCAATGCATGCGCTAGAGTAAGACAGAATATGTATCGCGAACTGGTTCACTCATTTGTATAAATTACCTACGCGCCGAGAAATAAACATTGATTATTATTGTTCATTCAACTGTCAAGACTTGTTATTAATTACCCGCTGTTCACTTTCGTTTCATCCGCATTCCTGAGTATTTATATTTAAATAAATACAAATCAAGATCATCACGACATATCAAGACAAGCAACTCGCTACATTGATGACCCTGAACGGAAAGGAACGCAGAATTCGACTAAAACTAATATAGCGATGTCAATATCAACATCATCAGCACGTCCTAATAGGACACATGCTACATTGATAACGACCATCGCTACAAGTTCATCATTGTTTTCCGTGCGTTTACAGAGATAACGAGTTAATTAATTCTAAGAAACTTTACTGAAAGTAAAATTATGGAGACGTTTCCAGAAAGCGATCCAAAAAAACTGTTTTTTTTTTACCAAAATAATAAGTACGATGAAATATGTGCTAAAGTACCAATTTTACCCCTCTGTATTATAAAGTTATTTTAATGTAGTTTATGACATGGAATCACGTTGTATGCCTACATCGGGCTACAAAGATGAACAACGCGGACCGGATTTGTCCCATTGACTGTATTTTCGTAATGCCTGGTTTAGACATTCAACAAAAATAATTATAATATATAATTTGTGCGCAATATACGAGTACGTATAGATACAACAGACAGTGTGAAAAAATAACACTCTAGCGTTAATTCATAAACACGGCAACTAAACATCAAGGTCACTAGCAGTTTCAAAACAAAATATACATAAAAAAATAATTTTATTGTACATTAATTTCGAAAAGTAAAATACCATTCAATAATGAACGGAATCAAATTAATTCATCATTAAAGAAACAATAAATTTAAAACTATTTTAAATTTCAAAATAGTTCAATTTTACTTGTTCAAGAATTTATTTCTTAAAATAAAAATGTATTATGATAAAAAAGAACATTGATAAAGTTACATTCATGTTCATAACACGTAGACAATAAATATGTCTTGAAAATACTCAATAGCAAACATGAAAACAGTTTTAAACAAAACTATGCATAAAATGTCTATCAATTGAATAATATTATTTAAAACAGTGTAATAAAACGACAAAATACACAATTTCTATTAAAGCAATTGGAAAATAAATGATTTAGGAAAATTAAAACACATATAAAAAACCAAATTTAAAAATAACGATAAAATATGGATATAAATTGACATGATTATAACTTTCAAAGTTAGTTTAAAAAAATAAAGTAAAAGAACGATCTATGCACAATAAGTTCAAAACAAAATGTGAAAGAAGAATGAGATAGTGTGTCATTGCAGACCAAATTTAAAATTAATGTTTTGTGAAAACCTGTGTTAAACCTACTCTAATGCATTTGAATGAATGAATTGTATAATTTAACATACTGGTATTGTATTTTAGTTTACAACTCACCAAATCGATGTAAACAATTGTATTGGCTAGTATTTTCTTGGATGTTTTGAGTTTCTTAGAACAAATCTCAACTTTATAATATCAGCTGAAGTTTATCTATACATCTTGAACGCCAGCATTAACTCAATATTTCTGCAATACAATTTATACAAAACAACAAATTCGATCTTCAATTGATGAATTCATTACGACTAGATATTATTAAAGTCTTTATTCATTGAAAACTCGACCTAACAACATCTGGAAGATATGTGGTAGCTGAGAGCAAACAATTAGGTCGATAATTATACACATCAAGCATATCCTCAATATTTAATTTGAAAACATCCCTTCCAGGTCCAGGTTCTGATAATATATCACTAGTTCTTTTGTTTAATAAACACGTCGCGTGATTTATTAAATAAAAGAACTGGTGATATATTATCGGAACCTGGACGTTTTTGGATATCTATGGGCCGGAGCTTGCAAATTATTTGATGCATGCTCAATTTCACTTGAGACAACTCGGTTATGTGATAGCTTCAGATTTAATAAATCGCAGTCTGTGCTATAATTTTAGTAAAGAGTTTAAAAAAAAAACACCAAAAGATTTAATATACCCTCAGTGTCATAGCAAGACCTTTTCCCAAAGAAAGGAACTTCAAAATTTCCAAAATAAATTATGATATACAGAATGGTTGTCTCCAATCGTTTAAGATGTTCATAGCGGAAATTAATTTGCGCCTTGTTCTCAATCCTTTAAAGTTAATATAGCTATTCCAAGTTTAGAAGTGCTTTTTACTCTTTATGAGAAATTTTATTAGTAATAACTTTTGTATTTTAAATATCTCGAGAACCTAATAAGGAAGTATTCATATTTAATTCGAACCTTTGGAGTAACTTTTTTATTAGTTAATCCATTATCTAGTACAAGTATTAATACTCCAATTTATTTCCTTTATAGATTTGTAATATCGCGACACGCTACTATATATGGTTTGTTTCGATAACTAGGTGAATGAAAATCAGCTAGTATAATAATACAAGAAAAATTAAAAGATGATGATGCGAGTCAATGAAATGGTGAAATGAATAGTCAGAGCCTCCAAGTTGTGCTCGGCAGATACCAGACCATGCAGACACCCACTCACATTTAGATTGTTAAGTTGGAATAGGCCAGTCAAGTTTATCTTAAGTATGAACATTAACGAGCTTTGACATATTAGGTGTTAACATAAGTCCGCTTTTTTCAACTTTAAAAATGAGCACCAAAAGTAAAACAAAATGGTAAAGGTTATACGTCATTCGAAAAAAAGTTTTCTGCTCAACAATATAGTATATTGTGTTTGCTTTTACGTTACATATATTATTTTATTTGACTACAAGCCTTCAAAATGGAATATCAAGTAGACGAAAGTAAGCATTTTCGACACCTCCTTCTGTTCGCGTTCAATCGAGAGAATAAAGTTGCCAAAGCTGCTCGCGATATTTAAGAAGTGTACGGTGGAGATCCTATGAATGAAAGGACAGCTCGTCGATGGTTTTTGCGTTTCAAAGACGGTAATTTCGACCTGAAAGACATGGAGCGTTACGGACGACAAGTGGACTTCGATGAGGACCGCTTAAACCATATTATTCATGAAGATCCCCTTCAAACCACCGTAGAATTGGCTGCGCAGGTGAATTGTAGTCACATGACTGTATACCGCCATCTTAAATAAATGGTAAAAGTCCAGAAGTTCGGTGCTTGGGTTCCACATGTTTTGAGTGAAAACAACAAAAATCAACGGTCGACAATTGATTATTGTTGTTTTAAAATAAAATAATATATATGTAACGTAAAAACAAACACAATATCTTGTAGAGCAAAAAACTTTCTTTCGAATGACGTATATCCTTTACCATTTTGTTTTACTTTTGGTGCTCATTTTTACATTTGAAAAAAACGGACACAACTTATGTTAACACCCAATATATGAATGATTCCAAATTTAAATTAATATGGGGTTGGCTCTAGTCATAACAGACTATTACTTTTGTATCTGGAGAATAGTAACGTTAACATTCAATGCCTTACAGTGTTGCTTGTAGATCATTTGGGGTTGAATATACGCACATCCCACGATTAACTTGATGGATGGTATTTATACCACTTAGGCCAAAAGTTTCCAGTCTACACAATAAAGAAAGTGTATGGATATATATCACACCGCATTGGCGCATGGTAAGTGATGTTACACTTAACTTTTGATACTTCTTCTTGTTAAGGCTGGAAACTTTTGGACCTCAGGGGTCGATGTACTTCAGCAATGGATATAAAAAATCTTATTTATTCATGGCGTTCACTATTTGACCCCCTGGCGTGAACTTCATATGAATAATTTCTTTGGAATCAAAGAAAACAGTGAGCAGAGTCTTGATTCGGAACACTTTTTTCGGTTTTAGATATAGTGAACCCTTCCATTCCGAGCTCTGGCGCTTTGTACGAGTAAGTGATTCATACTGAAATCACCATGTTTCCTCACCTGCTACAATGCTTGATATGAAATCTGGATCCATATCCAACTTTTTGATCGTTAGTCAATGTGTGACCTATCGTTTGCCTAAATTTTCCGTTAAAATTAGATGGACAGTGGATTTAGCAATTCCAGTGAGCTTCTCGATGAGCTTAGTAGACGCACAACGATCATTTTATAGAATTTCAGCCACTTTTTGAACATTTTATTCAATTCGAACTGTCAATGATGGTCCAGGCCGTGGATCATCTCCAATGCTTTCTCTACCATTATGAAATCTTACATACCACTTAAAAACGTTCTTATGACTCATTGCTTCACTACCATAAATATTTTGAATCGTTTTTTAGGATATGTATCCTAGAGGGAAGAGATGATGATGATTTGTTGATAAATAATAAAACACGTTAGATCGCAATGCGGAAAGACAGTCCAATTTTATTAGTAACGTAGGTATTTATATCTTTTTAGAATGTGCGCGGGAATGCGCTCGCGATATGACTACGTCTCGTTTCTGTTAATGCAAAACGATTAATTGTTGTATGTAGGTATCATTCAAATACGGAACTAGCGAGTTCTCTCTCTAGTATGGAATCTCTCTCTCTAGTTGAATGGCCGGCGTGTGACCTTCGGATTCGTCTATTTAGATTTATCGAGGAATGCGAAGGTCATTTCATCGGTCATTGACCGTATGTATGAATGCTCACAGTATTTCGAGTGGGCGACCGCCACAGTTTCAAAAGTTTCTGTGACACTTTAACCCAATTCAAAAAAAAATTTAATGTTGGCTCGTTGTTCCGTTGTTCCTTTTCCGACCGAGACACAGAAGGTGCTGAAAATTGTTACGTCATTACGAATGAAACAGCGATGTAAGCGCTTTGAAACTTTTAGGGAAGTTAGTCGAAATGTGTCGTTAGTTATTTTATTTATTCATCCACAGATAGCGCAGGCGGTTACGCGAAAATAAAATCAATCACATGTCTTATTGGACAGACTTTGATGTATGTACATGCTATGTTGCTGTAAATAAAAAAAAATATTTATTGTTTGTTTAATCGGTTAAAAATATCAAGTTACTAAAACTATAGTCTCTTTCAACAAAAGCTTAAAAAATGTACCAATTCTGGGAAAACGGAAGATAAGTCACACAAATAAAGATATTTCTATGTAAATTTCTAGGTCACTGAAGTGATAAAATCATGTTTAAAAATCAATTAAAAAACCTCCGTTGTTTTATTGCACCATGCAAATTAGTTCGAAAATAAATTCATTAATCATTCAGTTTTCCATTTTGAGTTATATATCACAGGAACTGTACAAGCCCTTTTACCATATTTATCTACCGGCGTGATATATGTGTCATTTCCGCTTTACTCCCCCCGTCTATCACACATCCCCATCACGTTTGTGTCACATGCAAAACTTACCATTGGCATTTTATTCCAGCTTATTTGTTGCAGCCGGTTTGGAAAAAAACTATTATGACAGAGAGTCATTGACAGATGGAAATCATGAAATCGTTTTGAAAATTACAATAATTTAACATGAATGAATCTGTGAACGATTTTATTGGATAATTATATTCAATAAAATCGGTCACAGATTAATCAAAATTCAACCTAGCTTATTAAAGCACTTTTATTCATCAGTGCTTTTATCAATCAGTGCTTTTTATCAATCAATGCTTTTATTAATCAGTGCTTTTATCAATCAGTGATTTTATTAATTAGTGATTTAATTAATGAGACATAAGAATCATTTAAGGAATTTTACTATTTATCATAGATAACATTTTCTCAGATGATGGATGGATCGTATACTCGAACCAGACAATATAAAAATCAGTTAACTCACAATAGTACTATACTACTAACTTTGATGCATTCAAGTGAAACGTGGACGAGGAAAATATTGAATAGTCGCCAAAAAGGCGCTGTATTGAAACTACGAGTATTTGGAATGAATATAAACTTCTGGCTGGTGTATTAAGTAAGATGAAGAAGAACACTTTGAGATAGTTTGGGCATGTAGAACGAATAAATAAAGAAACTAACAAAACAAATATACAGTGCAAATGTGAGTGGAAGGCGTGGTAGAGAAAGACCTAAGAAAGTATGGTCGGATCAAGTGAATGCTATTTTAAAATTTGTAGGAGTTTTACGAGATGGTATATGGAAGTAGAAGAGGCGAAATATGTGTGTCGTGATAGGAACGTCTTGTGGTTTCTCCTGATTCAAGAAATCCAGATTATATTTATTTTTTCTTAGATAATCAGTTATTTAAATTTATCACTTAGCATTTATTTATGACCATTTATTATGCATATGACAGAAGTATTATAACTTACGAACTTTCATATAGTTTGGCTATAAGTTATTGAACTTAAGTTAATTGCAAAGGCTGGAAAGCTTTAGATAAAAAAGACAACGCGTCGCATTTTATAATATTGCTGAGAGACCTTTTACTCCTGTTTTTTTTCTAAATATTTAACTAAGTTTCCAAGAGTCATATAAAAACCATATATTATTAAGGAGAACATCGATAACGACATTTTTGTCATAAAGTTTTCCCTATAGGTATCGTTTACACGAAGTTTAAATATAATTTTTCAAAAATATGAAACAATGGTACAATCAAAGATACGATACTTGGGGACTGATGGAAGCTTTGTGGCCCACTTTCCATTTTTATTGAGATTATTTAATCTTGTTTCAATCTAATTTTAAAAGGTCAAAATATTATAGTCAACGAAATAGTTAATCACTAACGACAGTTGAACGTTGGTATTTATCAATCGTGAGAATGTAACAATTAGATTAGATTAGATCCATATCTAGATTGGTGGATATTTTTTTATGTAGATGTTGTTAAGTTTAGGAGGGTCCTTCTCCAGCATTTGCTCAATGTTACATCTTGACTAGGAGGCTAGTTAGTCAATTCTATACGTAGTATTTTTATACCTTGATCAAAAAGTTTTAGGACCGGCCACCATGTGGCGCTGTCAGTCACACGATTGGAATTCTTTTTTTTTTGTTACCACATCTATCATTGACCGGCCACCATGTGGCGCTGTCAGTCACACGATTGGAATTCTTTTTTTTTTGTTACCACATCTATCATTGACACTTTCCTCCAGATTTCAGCGTCATAGCCTGACATTTGTAAAAGTTACGCTGTACTGAGTAGATCTACCTTTGTGCGTGTTTTCGATTTTTTACAAGTTTGAAAATGGCATCAACTGTGCATCAACGAGTTTGCATTAAATTTTGTGTGAAAAACGGATTTAACGGTCCGCAGACCTTGGAAATGTTGGAGAAATGTTTTTTGGTGGCACGAACGCTTCAGAAGTGGTCGTGAGTCGGCCGAGGATGACGAACGTAGTGGCAGTCGAAAATCGATAAAAACATCGATAAAATCGAAGAAATGTTTGCCGAAAACCGCAAATTGACCACCAGAGAGCTGGCAGAGGACTTGAACATCGCTTATGGATCCGCTGAAGACATTTTGGTTAGTGATTTGGGCCTCAGACGTGTCGCTGCAAAACTGGTGCAGAAAGACCTCAATTTCATGTCAAAAAAGGACCGCGTTGAAATTGCGAAAGACATGATTTCCATGAGTTTTTGACCAAAAACAACACGACTGCTATCCAGCAGCCTTTGAATTCACGTGATCTGGCTCCTTGCGACTTTTTCCTGTTCAACCGACTTAAAAAAACTGCTTCGTGTAACACGTTACAGCACCCGAGAGGATGTCATGAAAAAATCGAAGACGGCTCTGATGGACATACCTAAAATTGAGTACCAGCGGTGTTTCGAGGATTGAGGATTTTGAGGTAAGTGCGTTGCAGTCGATGGGGAGTACTTTGAAGGCGACCATATCGATTTTGATGAATAAACTAGTATTTTCGATTTTATGAATATAGTCCTAAAACTTTATGATCAAGATAGTATAAAAAATAAGTAGGTTTTTTTTCTTCATTTTGTTAATGAATAAATAAAACACTTCTTACACCAGCCTATTAAGCTACGAGTATTTCAGCGCTTTGACACTGGGAAATACGTTGTCATCAAAATTATTTCTGAGCTGCAGTTATTGTTAAACTAGGTTAAATATCATCGTACACCTTCTAAACAAGTTCTCATATTTCTCAACCAGCACAACGATCAGAGGCGTGAGCTTGGGAATTTAATAAAAAGGTTTTGCGAGATTATTTCATAAAATCGCTTCGCTTTCACGTAGCAACTGTTACAATCGAGATAATTTGCTGAGTTTTGAATTTTTGCACTGTGAGTGAAAAAGATATTAGAAAAAAGAAAGTGTCGAGTTTGGGTTTCTTAACTTGGCCTATTTTTAATGTAAAATTAGCAAAATGTTTTTCTTTTGGTAATTTCGTTAAAGGTCTAAAAATATGTATATAAAATAATATTTTCTCTTAAAATAAGTTAAGTAAAATTTTTTTTTTCACACACGCACCATCACACCGTTTCCCTTTTGAGGTTGGAAAAGAGGACTGAGTGTCAAACTTTCCTATCGCGAAACGCATCTTTCGGTTGCATCTACATCCAAACACTTCTCTACAATTTCTCCGACATTTTATATTTCTTTCTTGATCAAAATATATATTTTTCCATTCACATTTTCACTTTATATATGTCTTTGTTTTAGTAGTATTTCATTAACATAACCAAAGCATTTAGAATACTCTTTTTCATTTTACATTCATCCCTAATCACTTCATTCCGTATTCTGTTATAAATTGTCACCACATGATTTTTTTCAGTGCACGCTTTTTAGGTTTCAATTCAAATATACAATCAAACACATATTTACAAATACATTTACTAGTGACCAGATGCTGCCTGAAATATTGTGGTAACATTGTTGGAGAGTCTGAGACTCCATAATTGGTTACATATGTTACCTTAGAGTGCACAAGATGAACTGAAAATCTGTCCGATCGTGGACTAGCGCTTTGTTCAGGCAGAAATTGCTTATTAGCTTTTCCAATTCACCGTCCTTCAATTTTCACGTTGTCTTTTACAGTTCATGATGTTAATAGATTGGTACCAGCTTCGCCTGGTCTGAAACCAGCTGCGTCGTTGTCCTGTTTCAAACACTTATTAATCAAACATATTTCCCTTCAGTGACGTAGCGTTTCTATTGATACTATCATTGCCTTTTTTCCCAACATCCTCCGCTGATTCTAGTTGCTGATGAAATTGTTATTTTAAAATCGTCAAACAAATTAATGTCTCTTTTTTATCTGACGATTCTGTTTTTTATCAGGAAAACAAATTTCTGGATGGCTGGAGAATATATTTTTTGACAATAAACCTACTAAATTGTAAATTGTATTGTATAATGAAGTATTGAAATAAGTAAAGAAGTACTCGTATATTGTAGATACCGACACAAAACAAGTTTAATACATGCTAGATTTTATTTCTTGCATGAAAAATTGGAACTAATTTAAGTTTGACTTTTTTGTAACATTTAGCAGATACCGGGACGTCGTCATTGCTGGACCTCGTAGTCGAGGACCCCTCACCCCTTTTATGTCAATCTTGAGCTATTTTCAAGTCGATCATGCGATCTTCTATGAAAAAACAACCTTATCCTAGATCTACACTCCCTCCCGCAGATGTCACAGGCAAGTGGATCCTGTTGAGTCACTTGGTAATGTTGACGCATGTTCGCAGCACGCTGACTGTTTTTCAGACGTCTAGCCGTCGAGACGCCATCAGCCCGAGAATAGGTGGTTGTCGGTTCTGAGCTACCTGCTCCCAGTCTTCAGGCCCCGCACAAATTCAGTGACTCTCGCAGGCTGTCCTTATAGCGCTTTTTCTGCCCACCAGTCCTTCGCTTGCTCACTAATTCCCCGTATAAGACGCCTTTTGGAAGTCTATGATCACCATGCGTATCATATGTTCGGTCCGTCGCAATTTCGCCTTTACGACCATAAACCTAGGCAGTCTTTACATACTCGTATGTATATGAATAGACAAACCTTTAACGGCTTCCACTATTATTACTGACGTATTCACACATTTTACAATGCATTTGGAAGAAACCAAAACATAGCATATATGTATGTATGTATGTATGTATATGAAAACAACTTTTAAAAATTAAGCAGTATGAAATTGGCGCTGATGTGAAAAACAAGTTTGCAATGTACTGACCAATAACCAGGATATGTCACGTATGTGAAAACACATAATAATAAAAGGACAATTCATAGACTCTCTTCAAGAGCGCTCCTACGCGGGAAGTGAGACGTTGTTATTGACAGATTATAAATATTATAAAAATATAGCAGATGTTAGATAAAGTGCTTTCTCGCATATGTATATTATATGCTTATAAAAACACACTTGGCTAGAAAACTTCCGAAGGAAAGACAAACTCCAAAGAAACCTTTATAGATCTTTCAATATGCGATAGTAACATATTCGGCTTAAGGTGGAGTGACGTGTGTGTTTATCACATATATGTGTATGATCATAACTTTTGATTGGACTTTCCAAAAAAGGGTTATCTTCAAGTGCTTCCCAAAGCTGCACACGCAACCCATATCTCTAATCCTTTGTGGCAGTAATTTTAGTTATGAAAATCAGACTAGATCCCCTCTCAACAAAATTGGGCATCTAATCTAAACCGCGACCTCCAAGCTAAAGGACGGGCTCGTCAGTAGGCCACACAGGCCATGGTTGTTATATTTTTATTAAGAAAATATCGACCCGATTGCGCAATAATATTGTGACTATTGAAATAGCAAAATAAATACGTTAAAATTACGAAAAATACGCTGCTGTCAACTGGAACAAATGAAAAAATATATTAAAATTCAATGTAATATTGTGCACAGCTTTAGGAATCCTCAAATAGCAAAATATCTAATAAACTGTTATTTACTTTAAAATTTAAACCTGAGAAGAACATCACGTACGTTAACCATAGTAGCGACCAAGTGTATAAAATTTAACAAAGAGTTTTAATTCTTCTATTGGTACAGTCGTGATTGATATTTTTAAAATACATTTACAATAGAAGAACTCATAATACACTACGTATATGAACACATAAAGTTTAACAAATCAAACAGTAGTCTACTGTTGGTATTGATGGGATGAACAGATTTCTCAGTATATTAAGCAGTAACCAGGACAGCGTGTTCATAAACTCGTATGTATGTGAATATGTACAACGTCTAATAAATCAGACAGTATAAATAATATATTCCCTGTGTAGAGAATCGTAAATCAGATAATTTGCACAGACGCCAGCCATTTCTTACTACGAACTCACTAACCGATTATACCCGTTTATATATTTATGTGTTCTCAACTCATCGAACGGTTTCACAGCCCAAATTCATATATTAGAATTTATTTCAACCTAATAATATTTTAACAAAATATATTACAACAACCGCCTCCTTAAAATTAAAATTATTTTTTGTTATTGTTTATATTATTATGGTAAAACGACAAACTACTTTAACACATAAACCGCTTTATTTTTCATGTGCAAGTAGTACCTAGGGGAGTATTAAATTCATTTTTATTTGAAAATTAGAGAATGGGTGATCAAATAAAATAAAAATCATTATACCATGTCTCAATTGCGGTGGAAAAAGATAAATCTCCGCTTCTTAATATTACAGTATGTATTTTTCTCAGCTTCTAGGTCTAACATGCATGTTTTGAATACTATCCTGTTTTCTTAGAATTTCTAATGTTTCAGAATTTGATATATTTGGTTGTATCACGTTTTATTGTTCCACCAAATTTTTTTTGTATACCATATGGTTATCGAATAAATTTTCTTAATAAAACATTATCGTACAAAAAATGTGATTGAATCGTTTTCTCTATCTTAAGCACTAGATTTTCCTTCATTACGTATTAATTTTAAATTTCACCATTTCTTATTCCGACATAATGTTTTCTCACACATTTTATGTAACGCTTAAATTATTGTAATATCACATTTAACTGCTTTCATTTCTCTTTTGCCACTTCTAAGCTTTCCTTGCATATTCAGCTAGTTAACATAGTTGTGACTTACCAGTTTTAAAGTCATTCTTAGACTTTTTTCGAAATCGAAAACAATTTGTTTCATTTTGGTTAAATCTACTCATTTGTATGTTAACTCAGGTATTCCCCAGGGACCAAATCTAGGGCCAATGCTTTTTTTATAAATATTTATGACGTGAAAAAGAAATTAACTCACTCGAATATTTTACTATTTGCGGGTGATCTGAAATTGTCCCAAATAAAATCGAGCCTTGATGACTGTAGAAAACTTCAGGATGATATCAATAATGTGTATAATATAAGAATGGAACATTCCTAACAAACTCTTCTTTAACATATCAAAATGTTTTGTTATTTCATTTGTAAGATAATTTTTGTTATTTTATGAATGGTCAACAACTGTCTAAGACGGATAAAACAAAGGACTTAGGTGTTTTATTTAGAAGTAAACTTTCGTTAGATTTGCAAATCAAATCAGTCTGCAATAAAACAAGTTAGAAGCTTCAGCTTGTAATTTGTACCCTTAAATTATTCATAGATACCTCTATACTCAGAATAATATAGATATTTTTGGTCAGAAATCATTTGGAATATGTTTCTATTATATGGGCACCAGCTGGGATTACGTGTTTACTTATGCTAGAAAGTATTTAAAAACCGGTGGTCTCTACATGAGAGAACACGAATATTATCCCTGGCTTTTTCCAAATGTCTTTTTACTGGGGATGCTTAGTTATGATCATCAGAGAGTGAAATATTCTTTGATTGGGTGTCCACCTTTTTTGTTTGCTCAGGGGTTAACCCACTCGTCTTGAACCGTTAGGGTTTGTATGTTCCGGATAGTTATCTGAGACAAAGCCCCCATAAATTGGTCTATCAACCTTTAAGTTGAACCAACCTGCCTTTAGAAATGCCGGTAGGTAGATAAATCATACTTTATAACCGTGTGTCTTCATATATACGTGTTTTACGTGTCGCTCAACTCCTTTAGGAAAAAACTTAATGTAATACTTGAAATAATTTCATTTTTTATATTATTTAATATGCCATATATATATTTTTAACTATAATTTTGTCATATGTATTTTAACTATATTTTTTTTCAAATAAGTCTTAAAAATTTGAACTGTTTTATACATGTTTCTTTTTGTATTTGTTATGTTTGGTACTTGTACGAATTAAAGAAACCTGTGGAAAGAATTTGAGAAAATAAATTAATAAAGGAGTTTAATAAATATAGTTTAATATCAGTCAAAATGTTGGGACCGCGCTGCAATTATTAACAGTCAGCTTAGCTTTAAATGAAATCAAATAAAGACAGTGATCCACTATTATCTCGATGAAACATATTATATTATGATAAAACCATAAACTATTTTAATCCTCAAAGAGATTTTTTTAATCATTCTTAGAAGTTTATGGAACTCTTTTCATTTTACATGAAAATTTATTTTTGTAATGTAAGGGGTGAATCAAGTAACGAATAATGTAATCTAGGGCTCTCATAGAATTAATGATTACATTATGCTATGTTTTGATCTCAAAGAGAATTTTCTATCCTAGTACATCTCCAATATCACTTTCAAAGAGATTTTTCTGTCCTAATACATACCCAACATGTTAGTCATATATTAGTAGTTAGTCGTATATTATATAATGAAATTAATTAGAAGTCATATGAATATTTATTTCGAATGCTTAGTATAGTAAAATTGTCTATTGTTTTCATTTCGTGATTTTAAAACATTTTTATTGAAAAAAAAAAATTTTTTAAAAGTGTTTCAAACATCGTGAGAAACTATACCATTTATTTTAAATTAAGCAAAATAGAGTCTCGCATGTATTTTTTTAGCATTTAAGACTGATTTTTGAGGAATAACCTAGCGGGAAAAATTTCGCGTTGTTTTTCGTGAATCAGGTGAAAGGACAACGAGGGGGATGACATGGTAGAGTCGAATATTCCTAACATGATAAACATGTTCCTAGGATAAAAGTTTCTGGAAGCATATCTCAAAGACGTCTATTTTAGTTACTTCCAATGTGGTTTGCACTGTATGATATATTCGCAAAAATATAACTTATCTCACAAGAAAAGTTTATTATCATAACTCGACTCAAGAAATGTCAAACAAGATGCACTTGTTGGGATTTGTTTTACAAAACATTGTTTTCTCTGCTTAACATAACAGTGTAACCCTACTGATTTCAAGATATTTACCTCATTATCAGGAAAGCACAAACAAGTGTTTTATAAAAAAATTACAACGCCTTAAAATCTCTACAATGTTTATTTCACATTACGATTGAATTTCACTTGAATGAAAAAGACGAGAACAATTTCAAATTACAAACATAAAAGCGCTTTTTATTTAATAGAAAAAAACACTTTACTAGGTAATCTGTGAGGTAAAAATATTTTTCTTCCCTTAATACGAAACCGTTCAATTGAATATTAACATTTTACGTTCATATACTTAGAATACTCGTTACATATTTAACGTTGTGTTGTACTTGTATTAGACTTTCCTGGTGGGCTTATCGTCACTTAGAAATCTCTTCTGAGCAATCAGAAAAATGTTGAAACAAGAAGGGAAAAACAGATTAAAACTTTGTTGGAAAATCTGTGTATCAAAGAGAATTGAGCCCTTCGGCTAGAAAACGAGTGCATTAGAAATTAGATTACGTTAGTACGTGCATAATTTGAACTGCATCACAAAATCATCAACCACAGTATCAGCATATCTTCGTAACAAAACAAGACTGGGAGTACAGCCCTTAACTCGCTGTATTAACAATATTCTGAAATTCTTAGACGAATGAATGAAGAATGAAATGAAGTAAAATAGAATGGGGACGCGGAGAGAAGGCCTTACTCTTGCAGTAAATTCACAACCTTCGTACCCTTGTTGTAGAGATGCCTGTCTTCCAGCCTGGGGGTTGTGGGTTCTATTACAATTAGATACCAGATTTTAAAAAATGATTTCAGACTATTGACTTAAGGCTTCTTAAACATTATTCTGGTTTGTTGGAAGAGATTGTTACATATTGATAAACTCATCAGTTTTTATTGTGTGTAACAGAAGTGTAATTCAAAAGACAACAACTGAAGTTGGTGATGATAAAATAATAGCTTTAACAACTGTACCAGTCATTATTTCTTTAAGAACATGAACTATGATGATTGACAACAAAACATGAACTTGTATTTAAAATCCGCCCTCTCCAGGATTCCTTTGATGGAAGAAACTAGAACTAGAATTGACAAGATGTACAAGTAGGCGAGGAGGCTGTCCTTCCAGATTTCGAAAGCCACAGCCGAAATACGAAGACTGACAGTTAGGAAACGGGCCCGGCTGTCAACGCCATCAGTACAAATTAACCGAAACTGGAGCGGGCTCGATTTACACAGTTACGAAATTGTTGTCCCTTGTTAACACTAATGTGTGCGATGAATTGATACGAATTTGTACGTTTGTCTCATAGGAAAGACATGTAATAATGATTTTCTGGGGTAAAACAACAAAACGGATAACTTCAATGACAATTGATGATAATTTTATGTTAAATATAAGCTTTTTTGTTTACTTAAAAATATCAATCTTCATATAAAAATTCTAATTGTACATTAAAGTTTTAAATAAATAATAAATACAACAAATATTAATAAAATAGATAAATAAGAACCAAATATCAAAAAATAAAATCCCAATTACTATAGTTTAATGTATTTTTATCATCTTAGTAGGTTAGTGAAAATGTTTTAAATTATCTAGATACAGAGAAAAAGAAAAACACTTATTATTTCGCTAATTCAAATGCTACCTACCTGTATCCTTATGGGGTTGATCAATTATGTTAATATACCATATTTTACTCTTGGCACATTTTTACTACAGAAGTCTGTGTTTTTTTCTACATGTAACTGCGCTGAATAAAGCAAGTCTTCTAAAAGCGTGAAAAGAAACACTTAACTAATTTTGATCAAGAGTCGCAGGTGAGTCCACAAGATATTTATTTGTTTTTTTATTTATTTTTGTTCTCATTTATGTCAATTAAGTGGATATATGTTCAAAAAAAGTTATCAGCACTATATCACATAATAATTCTTGGGTCTAATAGTAAAATTAACTTCTTGTCTTTATCAGTTTCAATCCCTCCAGTTGGTAAAATCTAGAGTCCTCTTTCCCAACATCTAGTCAACATTATCGAACAATTTTGAAATAAGTAAGATGAAGAAAAACACTCTTGATGGTTTGGTCTTGAAGGAATGAATGAAGTATGATTAGTAAAATACATTGCAAATGTTATTGGAAGGTGTGATAGAGGAAAATCAAGAAAATCATACTTAGATCAGGTGAACAATATTTTTAAAGTAGAAAAAAGACTTCAATAAAATAAATTCTGTAGAATACATATTTAGGAACGCTTGTTCCTTAAAGGAGAGATGATGAGGATGATTGTTGGTAAATAAAAACTTGTCGAAATCGGAATATGTAAAGAGGAATTTTAATGACAAACGTCGGTATTTATAATGTTTTTTGAACGTGTGCGGGAATGCGCACGAGATATATCGCTGTCTCGTCTTTGCGCTTACAATATGTTTAATGTCGCGCGTAGGTATCCTTTTGTTTTGAGAGACAGCGCGAAAGATGTGTTGCCCTCTCCTTTCCTCATGGAATGCGGTCTTCACTGGTAGTGAGTTGAATGACCGATCGCGTGGACTTTGGCATTGTTTGTCTCGCATTGTTAAGGTGGGCAAAGGTCGTCTCGTGGGTTCAGTGACCGCGCATACGGTCGCCACACATGCACTAAAATAATACATGGAGGGATAATGTATGATAGAATATGGATTGGGTAGGGGTGAATGTGAACTTATGTCTGATGTACTTTTTATTTATTTTGTTGAATTTCAACAGTAGAATGATCTGTTTTCAAAATAATTGAAAATAAAATTCAACATTTACATCAAAGTAGGGTTTTAATAAAAAACAAAACTGGTACAAGACAAATCCAACAAAATAACAAAGCAAACCTTTACAATTTAATCATTTCATACCGGCTAGAACTTGTTTTTAACTTTACTCCTGAAAGTAGTCCAAGTTTAGAAACTTAAAACAACGCCCATATTGATTGCCCAGTATGTGCAGTATCAATAGTCGTATATAAAATCCTTTTAATCACTTTTTTTTTAAACAAAACATTTTGATGGATTTTCCTACAAGGAAGGTATAACATAACAAGCTTAATTGTTGTGGACTATTGAAATACGATATGACAGTCTGAAATAAAATTTTAAGTTCAATCATTTTCTTCTATCTGACAAGGTTGTTAAACCTATCACTTCTAAAAAGAAACAATAGTCAAACTTAATTATTTGAATTGTAGTTCAAAATTTATGAAACAAAAAAAATATGTTGTATACGTAAGTTTTTTTGTGGAAATGGTAATTTTTGATGGGTGACCATATAATCAAATTGTAATCCAAAGTTGTTCTTACCAGAGAAGTACATAAAATTTTAAATGATTATAGCTTAGAAAAGTTATAACCACATCTCCGTGTGTATATTAGCCCAGCCTGGACAATGCTACAGATGTTTTTTAATCGATATGTGGAACAAAACTCAGTTCCTCATCTAATATGATGTAACCACGCAATTGCGAAACAGTTCTCAGTACTATTTCATTTAAATCATAGTGATATCTTATTTTTTATTATATTTTACTGAACCTAATAACTTGTCACTTTGCGATAATAAAAATAAGCAATTAAAATATTTGCATAAACTATTTAGATTCCGTTGATGAATCTCAATTCATGTTAAATATTCGTTAATAGATTTGCATCGGCAAGATTTAAATTTTAACTTTATTCAGTATCTCTTTTATAATAATAAAAACAAAATTGACCTCATATGGGAACCTTGTGGAACACCCCTTTTAAATACAAATTCATACGATTTATGTGACTTCATTCTGATATAAAACTCAGAATTCTTGTTGTAGTTTTCAAACTACAGCAAGAAGTGTGAGCGTACATTTTCTTGAGTAAAACCACGTGTGATGATAAGTTGGTCAAGACGGAGTCAACCTGATTTTTTCAGAGTATTTGGAATGAAGTTTTCATAAAGAATTAAATAAGTAAGAATAGATTTCTCACGAACAAAACCATGCTGATTTGTAGATATTAAAAGCTTCATGAATAGGCATGAATACAACCTGGACTGATAATTTAAATTCCTTAAAAAGAGTAGACTGTAATTTTCCACATTTCTTATAAACAGGAATCAAATAGTTAGATTTTCAGCACTGTAAAATCTCTAATGTAAAGGTATTGAGTTAGATGTAGTAGAACACTCTGAAATGAGAGGATATGGGTATGTAAAATGAATTAATGAACATGACTAACAAAACAAATATGAGTTAAAGACATGGTAGAGGTAGTTCAAGAAAAGTTAAATTAAATCAATAAGGAATGTAAAATGTCGGAGAAATCGTGAGAGTTGTTTGAGGGGAAATATTTATTATTTATTTATTCAACCTTTTTATTGCAAATACAATCCGGTGGATTTATTTCAATATCTTCCAACTAACCAGGCCAGGCATTAAACGTTACTGTCACTATTATTTAGCGGCATTTAAGTAAGCTTGGAAGAGTCAACGAGCTCAATACTTGCACCAATGGAGGGGAAAAATATGTACTGGTTTTCTGCTTGCGATTTTCTACTTATTAAAAACAATGATGAGTTTTTTTTCTCAAACGAGTCATCACTGACGATGAAACGTAGATTATTTACAACAACGTTAGTTGAAAAATTTTAAGATCACTGCGGGGGGAGTCAGCGCAGACGATTGGAAAGATTGGCATGCACCCAATGAAGGTCACGCTTTGTATCTAGTGGGACTGGAAAGGTATCGTGTACCTTTTGGCAATAAACCTAACTATAAATTTCAATAAGTTCTGCTAACAATTGACCAACTTGAAGCGATCAATCAAGATGAACGAACAGAAACCGTTTGGATCCGTTTTGAATTAGTTCCAAGAACTTTAGGGAGGAATCCTTCAGCTATCAAAAAGATGTCAGAAGGTCATGCATCAAAATTGCACATACATAATTAATGAAACATTTCTGAATTTACTTAGTTTATGTTTTTATAGAATAAAATAGAACAAACATAGGTTACAACCCAAAAGTGGAAGAATTTTTGATTGAAATTGACATATGAATGTTGAGGAAATGGAAGATGTGGGTCACAATGTGAGCAAATTCTGGCGCTCTTTCCACTCTGCCTGCTTCAACAGGGAAAAGCGTGATGGCAAGTATGTTGAATAATTTGTTATCTAATCTAAATAGGTCACTAAGTATTCGGTATTGGTACCTTTATTACACAATACTTAGAACGACTGGAGGATTAATCGTGACATGGGACGATAAACTTTATTCCATTTCTATTTTCTTTGAATATCAACATTTCGCTTTGAGTTATTGAATACACACTTAGTACCACAACTGTAAACCTCACATTGATTGTTTGAAGGGGTCTTTATTTCGAGCCGCGTGTCTGTGTGCTTAGAATATTCTATTTTACAGCATTTGACTTTATCGAAAAGCTTTTTGTCTTTCTGAAGGACATCCATAATGAATTTCTAACGTGTCTACCCAGAGGTCGGACAAGGTATTTTTACCCTTTGGGTTTATTAAAAAACATATTATTGACAACATGGATGGGATATTTATTTTAATATATTTAAATAATGACCATTTAAAAAGTTTATGTCTACTATAAGTGTGAGGTAAATGTTATTTAAATTTAAAAGTTTAAGATCAAAAATCTCAAATACCCATTGTTAAATGTGCCCCCACAATAAGGTGCCAATAATTTTCTTATAAAGACGAGTTAAAATTTATCATTATCACATTACAAGAAATAATAATCTGATTCGTTTCTTCTCAGATATTTTATTAATTTCGGTTTATTTTTTATCATATATTGTAATATTTTTTATGGTTTAAGGTTATAAATTAAATGAATTAAAAGCCAGGTACGCGAAACTTTTCTGTCCAAAGACCGTTATATGATATTTTTCTCAACCTTAAATTTCTTGAAAAAAATGCTTGTTTTAAATGTTATAATCTTTTCTGAAAAACATTTGAAATCGCCTAAAATTTAATACAAATAAAAACTACAAAATACGACAAATGAGGATTTTAATTTTGTTACGGTTAGTGGTAAATCAAAACAAGGAAATGAATTTGATTCAATTATACACTTTCAACAATCATGGAGTGGATTTCGGAAATAATACAAAGAGGCAATAACATGGAAATTCTTTAATAAACATGTGCAAATGGATATTAAAATAATTTTAATCTCATTAAGCGCACGGTTTATTATTCTGCTCGGTTAAGTCTTGATTTCGATTCGTATTCTGCTTAAAATAATAAATTAGTCGGAAACAGGATTCAAATTAGAATTCCTTCATCAAAAATAATACTTCCACTCGTATTTATATGCCAACCAATGAAATAATAAGATAAATTGAGATATGCTTAAAAACAGGGTTGTCCATTGACATTTGCAAATGTTTTGATTGGACCTTTGCTGTGGCCAATCATGTACCTTGGAATAGACTCTCTGTAAAAATGTGAAAATCCAATTATATTTTTTGATCCTTGGAATGATATTTGCAGTTTTTAACAAATATGTTACCAATACAAATGTCACTGCTAAACAGTGTCCAAAACTACATTGATATAAATACCAACAGATTTCTGAAAAAAAAAATTGTATGTCAAGGTTATCTATTTATCCCTTAGATACAAATAATGCGTCGCATTTTTTTGCAAGACGTGCCCAAAACCAACACTTAGTAGTTCAATAGCTATATGTATTTTTCAAACTTGTTTTTTGCAATACCTGCCCAAAACTAATTCTTAATAACCCAAAAGCTAAACGTCTTTTTTGCAATATCCGCCAAAAACTAACTCTCAGTAGCCCAATAGCTAAATGTGTTTTTCCAAGTGCTTTTTGCAATACCTGCTCAAAACTAACTCGCAGTAATCCAATAGCCAAATGTCTTTTTCCAAGTTCTTTTTTGCAATACCTGACCAAAAGTAACTCTTAATAGCCCAAAAGCTAAATGTCTTTTTTAAACTTCTTTTTTGCAATACCAATTACATATATATCATTGCGCCCTGTCCCCCGGAAATAGGCAGAGAAAACAGATCTCTAAACTCTATCCAAGCACACAACTTTTGACTCCTCCACATTCATTCATATCGTCATGCATAATCTTATATAATTCAAATTTCTTACTTTACCTTACCATCTTTCAAAATATGGTCCATTTTATCCTACCACGTTTTCTTCAGTCTTCCTTTTTTACGCACATCTTGCATTAGTGACTTGTATTCTTGCTTAATCACTCATTCATCATTCATTCTCTCCACATGGCTAAACCATTTTAAAGCCTCTTGCTTTATCTTACTTAAAACACCCATTTTATCCATTTATTAATTACTAATATCTTCATTCTGCCTACTTTCAAACATTGACTATCCACAAGTTATCCTTAGCGTCTTCACGCAATAATCTCACTCTTATCCTTCTTCTACCTAGTCCAAGTCTCACTTCCATACATCAAGGTGGGCACTAAAACACTATAATGTATTGTAATTTTTGCTACTGCTCATGTGTGTGGTTGTTGTATATAATATTAAGTGGTCCGATCACCTTGTTTCCTGTCACTATCATTCTTTTAATGTTTATATTATTCAATACATTAGCTTTACATTCATATTCATTTCTAATCACTTCATTCCGTATTCTGTCATAACATTTATTGCTGTCCCTTTACTTTCAGCCTTTATCCATGTTCACGCGTCACTCTCATACATTAAAGTTGGCACTAAAATGCTGTTGTGGACTATCATGATAAAAGATTTTCAGGTCTGGATCGAGTATATAAGTTGGACCCTATCCGGTTCAAGTTATAATTTTGTAATTTCTTCCCTTAAATTTGTTTAAAGGTATTTTATTTGTTGCAATTTTGATAATTGATGTTATTTGTGACATTCACCCACGGATGCTTTATGCAATCAACGAGTTTTTATATCAAATTCAATTCCCGTTATGAGATTTTTCAGATTAAAACCTGTGTCTAAGACCAATAATAATAATATTTTATTTATTTCTACAAAAAAAATTAAATGTGATGATTTTTTATGGTAAAAAATATATTTCATCATGAATATAAAATTAAAAGAGTAAAATACTGAATTAAAAATCGTAACACAATTAAATTAACAATCATGATCAAATAGATGCCCTGTCCACTGCACTAGCGTATTCCTGCTATGTCGCAGTAAGATAGAGTACTATTTATTCCAGTCTTCTTCTTCTTCTCAGTGTCATGTCAGGTCCCCCAACGTTGAATATCACCTGAGAGTAGGTATTTTTGTCCCCGTCAGCCCGAAAAAGATCTCCAACGCTCCTTATACCAGTCTAATGACGTATATTGCGGATCCAGGAGATTTGCCTCCTGCCAACATCTCTTCGCCCCTGTATTTTGCCTTGGATGATCAGGTGCAGTAATTTGTACTTTGCTCCTCTAAAAACATGACCCAAATATGACACCTTTCGGATTTTAATATTAGTCAGTAACTCTCTATTAACTTTGGCTCTTTGAAGAACCCTTATGTTGCTGACCATATCCGTCCAGGGTATCCGTAGTATTCTCCGGTGCATCCACATTTCAAATGCTTCCAGTCTGTTCATACAACCAACTTTGAGGGTCCATGATTCCACTTCATGCAATAACACTGACCAAAACGTAGCATTTGACTAACCGTTGTCGAAGTTTCAAGTTTAGATTATATTTTATAAACTGGAAAGTGAATGTAATATTTTATTTATTTTTCACATCTACTTATTTATTGTTAAATATTTTTTCATTTCGATTTTCCGTCTCCTGTCGGCAGATGACCACCATAATTATGAGTCTCATGTTGTCCATTGACATCCGGAGCAACTCAATAGAACTGCAGCCATATCACAGAATACGCTTCTCATCTTATTAAAAACCGCACGAGATGATTCAATTATGCACTTGACTTCGGCTTTTGGGCCGAGGTCTTCCACTAGGATACTTCCGATATATTTAAATTTATGCCATTAAATGATATAATTGTTTTCTATTTTTTATAATTGTTTACTTGTGCATAATTATGACTTGAACGAAAATATAACATGACACATTCCAAAACACCAGCCAAAAGAGTAAAAAAACATCGATACTGAAACAGAATGACCAAACAATCCAGTGGATATCTTGATTTTTATACAGTTACGATTTCACATTCAACACTGGTTGTTTTGAAACCTTTACCTTGGAACCTGTGCGTGCGTTTCACAGTCCTGTGTATTTTCGATTATAGACGATTTGAACCTGCTATGAAAACCTAATATTTTTTTAGATATATTTACTATATATTTGAACAAACATCTTTTTTGCCAACTAAACGAATGAGTCTTATTTTTAAATGATTTCTCTAACAAGGTCCATTGAAATCGTATGATCTAAAATAAATTTACTTCCATTTTCCGAGAGTAATTAAAGAGAGCTCAAATATTCCGAGCACCCACCTGATTAAGGAATAATTCGAATTTATTTTTGGCCTCAGCAAAACGTCGATTGAAGAGGGATTTAACTCAAACAAAAAAGTAATCAAACTTATCTTTATATAAGCTGTTTTAATCTAAAGAAGAGTGATTACGATGAATTTGAATTAATTCCCAAAGGATGGCGAGTCGGAGGGAACATTAAGTCAGAAGTAATTAAAACAAAGCCAAAGATTTCGCAACCTCACGTATATTTTTTTCACTTAGAATAGTACAATTTTTGTCTATCATATACACATGAATATTTTTAAATAATCACTGAAGTAGAGTTTCACAAAAAACAGAGAAGTGGAAGAACTGCCCAATACAATAGAAATACCTGTTGAGGTAAGACAGGGAGACATCCTCAGAGATTTTTTATATAACCTCATAATTGATGAAATAATAGAAGTTAAGGTCACACACTTAGGTTACCAATTAGGTAAAACATGTGTCATTTGTGATGCTGAAGATACCATACTTTTGGCTGAACCTGAAGATGACTTACAAAGATAACTTTAAAAATTTAACTGATATATTAATATATTTTGGAATTTCAATTGAAAGGACAGAATCTCTGAGAATATTAAAAAACCCTGTGATATGCAAGTTAGTAATAAACACTAAGATAATAGAGCAAGTGATGTCTTTGAATTGCATTGGAGTGGAGTGGACTATAACATATGCTATAATGGAATTGCAGGACAGATGAAAAAAACCTTTGCAATGTCTGCTTCAAATATAGTATATGGAAGCATAAATACACCCTAACAGATAGTAAAGTGATGCTCTATTAAACATGTTATTAATCTTTATGACTAATTGGTTATTGAAACAGCTGATACCAGACGAACGAAACCACTCTTTACGATATCAATAAGAAATATTCTGCGATATATAACTGGAAAGAATCTCCGACTGAATAAGAAATACATATATAAGAAGAATGGGTAAACCTAAAGCATCATATGATCAGAAAAGCTGAGAAGACGTTATTGGCGAGATCAAGTTCAAGGAACATAATTCCTCATATAGTTTCTCATGGTCACTATACAAGAAGTTAACAACCAGGCAGACCCTAATAGAAATAGAGAGACATCTGGCACTACACATTCAAGGACTAATGAGGAAAAAACAAATTTTACTGCAGGAGAAGGCTGAAGAATGGGTTAAAAAGGAAAATCTAATTGAGAAAATGAAAGTAAAAGAATTGTTTGACAATTGTATGACTCACTAATGAAATAAAAAGAATTGTTTGACAATACCATTGTATGACTCCTAATGAAATAAAAAAAATTGTTTGACAATACCATCGCATGACTCACTAATGAAATAAAAAGAATTGTTTGACAATACCATCGTATGACTCACTAATGAAATAAAAATAATTGTTTGACAATACCATCGCATGACTCACTAATGAAATAAAAAGAATTGTTTAACAATACCATCGCATGACTCACTAATGAAATAAAAATAATTGTTTGACAATTCCATCGCATGACTCACTAATGAAATAAAAAGAATTGTTTGACAATGCCATCGCATGACTCACTAATGAAATAAAAAGAATTGTTTGACAATACCATCGCATGACTCACTAATGAAATAAAAGGAATTGTTTGACAATACCATCGCATGACTCACTAAATAAATAAAAATAATTATTTGAAAATACCATCGCATGAATCACTAATGAAATAAAAAGAATTGTTTGACAATACCATCGTATGACTCACTAATGAAATAATAAAAAGGATAAAGAAATACCAAAAAAGGAAATTTGGACTATAACAAAAAAATAAATGTTATTAATCGATAGCATCAGTAAATAATTAAATTATTATTAAGGAAACAGCAAATTTGTTCGTCTTTAATTATTTGACAACATTTTTGTTGAAAATACCTTTCTCACCAATATCCAAAAATTGATGAATTTACTAAGTTCGATTTTATTTTTTTGCGTTTCGATTTGTTGATTAATTATTTCTGAGATGGGTATTAAATTAAGTGTGTTAGAAAAAAGCTTTAGTTTATATTTATTTATTTGTATAATATTTGAATAATAATTCAAATGGGATAGCTAAAATAATTAAAAAAAATAAAACATAGCACCACACTATTTCTTTGTCAGTGTAACTAGAGAGGACAGAGTGCCAGACTTTCATATTGCACCACACACCTTTCGCCTCTTTTACATCCATACACCTTTTAATCAACAATCCTATAATTTCTCTAACTTTTTACCATTCACATGATCTAACCATAGTTTCCTTGATCTTCCTCTATTACGTCTTCCACTCATATTTGCGTTATATATTTGTTTTGTTAGTTTTTCTTCGTTAATTTGTTCTTCATGCTCATAATACGAGTATATCAGAGAGCTCCTGATTTTACTGAATACATCAACCCTAAGGTAACATTCATCCTTAACCACATTTCGTATCTGTCATACATTGTTATCCTATGTATTCTTCTCATTGCACGAATATTTTCAGCATTTATTCCGCTCCTTTTAGATTTATTCAACGGTCACATTTCTGTGGTACTAGTATACTTTTGTTGACTAACATCTTAGCAGATTTTCGTACTGTCCGCTTCGAGCATATATATTTTAGGGCCCCATAAAATTTGTTTCCTATCGTTGCACGTTGTTTGATATCTCTCGTTGCTCTTTCATCGTTTGAGAAAACACTACTTGAAGACTATAACTCCTTAACCTGTTTTAATGTTTCATTCTAAATGCATATATCACATTTACTTTTTAGTATCATGAAAATATACGCATTTAAAAAGATTACTTTATTTTCCTCTTTTAAATTTTCGAAATCTGTTATCAAAGCTTAAGCACATCTCGAGATTGTGAAGTATCCAGTTACTACACGAGGTCATTAATAATCATACATCTTAACTCGGGGTGTGTCAACAATCCAATTATTATGATTCATGTCTCTTACTGCAGTGGCAATAAATTTTGTTTAAGGAAGGGTGGCTTTCCGGATAAATTCTAAATGCTGGGTCAAGAAAAATATGTACATGAAAAAAAAAATCCCATATTTTTGTTGGTCGATTTAATACTTAGTTCTAAAAGTAACGATGGAGTTTAAGATTTATCGTTATTAAAAAATACATAGATTTCTCTTTACATACATACGCAGCACATATGCCATTTCTCTATCTCAATAGGCAAATCTCTTAATTTTCCTTAAAACATATATTTTGCCTCCATCCACTTTCTTATACAATTACAACGATTTCTCTGAATTTTTACGTTTTCTTCTTTCAAAATGTCTTCTACATTGGTACTATATATTAATTATGTTTGTCTTTCTTCATTCATTCGATCTACACACCCTAACCATTTCAGAGAGCTCTTAATTATCTTATTCAACACATCAGCCTTAAGTCAATATTCATCCCTAATCACTTAATTCCGTATTCTGACAAAAAATTCACTATTTTTTTAAACTTTTATTCGACTCATTTTAGTCTTCTTTAATTTCCAAATAAACCGCATCCCTTATAATGTATTACATTGAACAAGTATATAAGTACAGAAATGACTTGGAAAATGCGACATGAAGAAGAATTAAATAAATCGGATCCACGAGTCTCCTACCTAAGATTACGATCAATGTAAGAACCAGCTGTCTGATGTGAACACCTTCGTCGATAGAGAAAATTACTTATGAACTATCCAAAATGATTAGAAGTAAAAACTATCAAGAATCTATTAACTTGAACACAAAGATGTTAGAAATATGTTGTTGGTTTTTATAAGAGGTTTATGAAGTATCTATTGTACAAAAGTGCAGAAGACAAGGTGCGTTACGACTTGATTAGTAACCACATTGATTTTCAACTTGATTTGGAGACCGCTGTGTATTACCTGTTATAATCAAATATGAACGTCACAATATTTAATGTGCTCCATTCTTGTGTGAACATTACCAATCATCAAACAGCCCTGTCCATTGTACACAAGCGTATTTCCACCATATTTCAGAGGCAGAGGGTATAATTTTTCCCATTATTTGCTTCTGTTGTCTTCTCTTCAAAGTAATTATTTACATATGTATACACAATTGAACGAAAAAATAACACCCATCAGACACCGGAAATAAAACATTGAATGGAGACCCGAGTGTGTTGATTCATCTTCGTTGATCTAGACATGTTATTTGCATGCCCTACACCTTGCGTTCAAATATTGTCGTTTTTGATGAGCGAAATGAGGAAATTACTGTGCAATAGAGCAACATTTATAAGAACATTTCCGCAATACGCTCTTAAGTGTAAATGCTCTGCATAACTGGGATTAAACCGCGACTAATATAGCTTAATGAACTCGATAGAGGAATAAGTCATGAAAAAGCTACATGTACTGAAGTTTCATGGTCTAAATGTATCAGGATTTATGATAGTTACCACAGTGACTTGCGTAGTCGTCTACTTAAGCATTAGCTATAAAAACCCCTTTTTCTTAATGTGAAACGTGCCATTAGTAAAATCTTTATCGAATAATATACAGTCATATCCTTAATACACTTGGCATATGCACACGCAAGCTATGTGGAAGGATGGATAACACAAGAGTTCCATATGTGGCGATGTACGAAATACTTACTGGCAGTTGTCTCCCAAAAATACTTCAAAATAAATAAGATAGCTGAGAATCAAAATTTAAAAAAAAATACAGTTCTGATGATAATATACCACAGGTCTAGCTTAAGAGAAAGAAATAAAGAATTACTTTGAAAGGTCAATTGGTGTTGAAGAACAAGTATGTCAGTAATTATCGAAATTGATTTTTTCATTATAAGAATTAAAGTTGTAAAAAAAAACGATGCCATTAAAGTAATTGAAAATGTATGTTGATATTATGCATACTACCTTATTGAAGACCTCTTTATAAAAATAGTGCCATGGGTAAAATCTGATCGATATTTTTCATTATAAAAATGGACTTGTGGCGTGTATGACGCGCATGATTGATTCCATTATTGATAGCTTGTACATATTCTGTCATTTTAGGTTTCATATGAATTAAAATATTGACAGCTATCATGTACTTACAACACAATACAGCGTTATACTCGCAGAGTGGAATTTCATGTTGCTTTTATAGATATTTTTGGGTTTATTGATAAATGCGTAATAAATTTATGGTGGTCATTAATTGTATTTACTCGTATACAACGTTTCAGGGTAAATTATTAAATTCTAATGAAATAAATTTATCTGAAAGTTTAATACGAAGGTTTTTGTAAAAGTTGTATAGTGTGTAGTAATAAAATTATTCTTGAAAAAATATATAAATTATAACCATCTGTTTGAACCTGCATCTGCTCACACTTTATAACAGCGTGGGCCCTCATACTAGGTTAGTCAAAAAGTTTTGAAAGGCACCCACAGTTTTTTGAAACCCAAAACTTCAGCCAAAATATGCCATGTTGTTCCATGTGAGATGTCTATGGTGTCAGCTATCACATCCGTAGTCGATCGATGATCTTCCAAAACCATATCCTGTTTTTTTCGCTATGATTTCTGGTGTTGATGCACTTTTTGGACGTCCTGAGCGTGGATCGTCTTCAACGCTTGTACGGCCACGATTAAACTCCAAAACCCATCGGTGAACGGTTGGAAATGAAGGAGAAGACTCCTTTAATACTTTCACCATCTTTGCATGGATCTCAGTAGCCGATAAATCTTCCAAAACAAAGAATTTAATCACTGCACGATATTCGGATTTTTCCATTGTCAAAAAATACACTGACACGTCAACTTCAAATGGCTTGTAAACAAAGAATGAATTGACAGATCGAAATGAAATTTTGAGTACTTTCTTATAAAAGATGAAATATTAAAATGGCGTAGAAACTTTGGTTTTTCTACTGCTCCATAGATGTCGCTTTCAAAACTTTTTGACTAACCTATTATATATGTGTTTCATGTGTCGCTCAGCTCCTTCAGGGAAACTCTCCTAATTTAGTGTATTACTTGATACAATTTATTTTTTAAACTATTTAAAAAGTAACATTTTGTCATAATGTCCTTATCAAATATCAAATTTTTAAAATTGTCCTTATCAAATAAGTCTCAATTTTTTAAAATGTTTGATACATGTTTTTTTTTTGTTTTTGTTATGTTCGGTCCTTTGGTTCGGAAGAGGAAAGTTATTAATCTATTCTAAAATCAAATTATTTTACAATATTTTTAAATAAGGTCATACAAACAATTATTACATTATCTACAAATAATGATGTGATGGAAAACAAATTAAACAAAACTTAAAATAAATGTAATTTAAGTTTAAAATAATTCGTAATCAATCCCTCACAAATAAGGTTATTGCATAATTATTTGTTGTTCGTAAATTATTGTTGTGAGAATCTAGCATGGGTTAAGGAGTTATATTTAATCGGTTAAGTGTCAATTGCAGATTGTTATTAAATAAAAAGAAACCCTTAGCTTATTGAGGTCCCAAATCTCCAAATTAAGGGTTGTATATACACAATCGGGGGTGCCCTTAGGCTGTGTTGAGAAATTTTCACTCCAAACACAACTCAACAAAGGTTACTTTGTCTGCCCTAAACAGCACTCAAAAGAATCATTTAATTTCTCCCTGAAATGGTTGGAGGTCATTTAATATTTTTCTTGTAAAATGTACCCAGTTTTTTTCGGTTATCTGCGTTTACAAGTTTTAAAAGCGTCTTAGATGTTGCGTTTTGAAAGAATTACCATTTTTTGTTCCGAGTTCCAGATTTTTCACGAGCCCTTTGAAGTTCAGTATATTTTTTCGACAAAAAATATATTTCAAATAATTTTTTTTTTCTTTCAACACAAGTACAATAATTTGTAAATATTATCAACGTTTTTTTCTCTGTTGCTACTGCAAATATTTTTTTGGTTTATGTCATAAATTAATAGATCACTTTTAAATATTCACTGTGGTAAGCGACATAAATTATAGAATATTTTAAGGAATATTGAGATATTTTTTAAAGTCTTTTGACGTTGAAGTGTACCAAACGTTACATTTTTTTTATAATAAATATAATTTCATACTAAAAAAGTCAATTACAAAGTATTCACTAAAAAAAATCTATTCTAGATGTTATTTTTTGTAGCTTTTCGTAGCTTTTGATAGATTTTAACATTTTTTTAAAATAATCACCTTCATAAAAGTAATCTTTTCCAGTTGTTATTTTTAAAAAGCTTTTGATAGATTTTAATATTTATTGAAAATTATTACCTCTATCGAAGTAATCTATTCCAATTGTTACTTTTGAATAGCTTTAGATAGGTTTCAATATTTATTGTTATCTTTATTAAATTAAACCTGTATTAAAGTAAATAGATCCATTACAGATGGTAAATAAGTCTTGTTATATCTTAGATGGTCCACATCGTCTTATATGAAGTTGAAACATGGATAATGTCAACTAACGAGATGAAAAATTAAACGCCGTTGACATGTGATGCCAGAGAACGATGCCAAGGAAAACCTATAGATACGGATTGTCCATTCTGGAGGAACTAAGAATTCAAGATATATACTCTTTCAATTTCTTAAACGCATCCTACAACTATTTTAACACATTGTCCGCAGAGAGAGAGAGGGATGATTTTAAAAAGGCTAATGGTGATCAAAAACGTGAAAGAATAGATAAGAAAGGATAAACCCCCTACTCGACAGTCCAACCAGATTAAGGGTGTAATCCGTCTCCTTATTTCTTTATTCGGGCTGCGGTCTGCAGAAATTCATGAAATAGATTTGTCAGAAAAGTTTTACCAGCACATACCAGCACAGAGCCGCAATTCTTTCTCATGAAGAAGTCAAAATGTTATACCAAGAAAACTTATGTTCATGTTAGATGTTATTTAAAAAAACAACAACAAAAATATTATAAATATATATGAAAACATATCCTTATACATGTTTCTCTAACATTAATAAAATGTCAAAATGTGTTCAGAAATAAACGACTTTCAAAATGTCGCAAGATATCGAAATTGATACGGAAATATAACCTGTCTCCAACACATTTCTATCTTTTCCGTAGACATTGGTTCTGGCGTGTCCGGCGGGACCATCCCCTAATGGTGTTAGGGTTGTCACCTGCCACGGTAATTTGCCAGCGTTGAACTAGTAACCCACATGGCCGTCATAAGCGGTCGGTGGACTGGTGACTGCCTGGGGGAAGCACAGTCTAGAGGCGGCGTTTAAATACTGAATACCCCTGTATGGATATTTATAAAAATAAGGGATTTCAAATTATAGAACACCCTTGATCTTTATGCAACAAATGTGTCGTGTTAACACAAATAAATTGGTTTTTCAAATTTTAAAATAAAAAAAAAAACACTTAAATTAAAAGCAAAAACCGAAACATATTTTGTTTTTTTTTTAAATATAACATTATTATGCTTTTACTATGTATTATCCACCAAAGAGATAATTTGCTTAAGAATGAGTGTCTAGGTGCAGTAGAAATATTACCCAGACACTCGCAAGAGATTTATATATTATAAAATGGAAATTTATATAGCGCCGTTTAGAGAAGAGACTATCCTCAACGACGTTCAAATTCTTAATGTGACTATTTTTGTAACATTCCTTATTTGTTTAAGTCAGTGATATTTATTTTGATATATGTATATAATATGGTATTATATAATGTAAAAACTTGTGTATATGGGCGGCAGATTTACGAAGGCAGATCCTGGCTACACTCGCTATGTTTCATTTATTTGTCTTGACTTCTTGCGAGGTGGTGTTACACGGAGAAAGCGATGCAACTTGATGTCTTAGTCTGACCAGAGCTGGTTAACTTAATAATGGCTGAATAGTTCACATTTCACTTAAACTCGGGGGATTTTTATACTTCAAATAAAATACCGCAAGAAAATTGTATGTGATAACTAGAAGTTACTTGGAAATTATCCATTATGTATGACAACGTATAAAATGTTTTGTTCTATAGTGTTTAAATAAAAATTACAAATAAATAAGTATTATTTGTCTGGTTTTCTGTTTATTAGCCAAAGACTTTTTAATATTATTTTTAAGCAATGAACAAATAATCTTTTCAAATGAAAAAATGCTTTAAATATTTAAATATCAATATCAATGCGGAATAAAAATACACTTGAAACAATCACCGCTTTATGAAAGAAGTTTTTCAATATTTTTTTCGAAAATATATTTTACAAATTCAAATCAATATATTTATTTTATTTATATTAATTCGTGTACATAGTACATCTAGTAGGCTTATAGCTGTTAGGTAATATCTTTCAACCAACTAGATTTTCTTGAATACGTTAAGTTATGTTAAACCCTGACGGATTTAAAAAAAAACAATAATGTAGAACTAAATGATAGGAACTGATGGTTCGTAATAAGAGATATGTAAAATGGCGTATGGTGTGTTGGTATGTAAAGGATTATCTCGTCGACCGAAAATATTGTTTGAATTTAAAAAATCAATTATACATAAAAAAAAATCGATATTGAAAACATCGATTTAAGTTTAATCAAAACAATATAAAAATTTGCTTGCAGTATTATCATATATTTGAAAATGCCTATTGCTCTCCCAAATATGGATTTAAAATATTTATAAAAACTTTCTAACATGTATCTCATTTTAAATCACTATGACATGTGTTGTTTTTGTCTTCGTTAAGTGTCAAATTAATTATGATATTTTGGGGTCGCGTAACGAATTTTAGTGTTTATGAACCAAATAAATTCGTGGAATATTAATTATGGGTAGGAGAAACAGAAGTCATTCATTTTAGCATTAAGTAATTATTTATTTGATATATCAACAGTTTTCTATTTTATTTCCATTGAAGGATATTCATTTGTGAGGTTAAGGTTTTCGAATAATTAATAAAAATAGTTGTCATCTTCGTTGATAAAACGCTTGATTTCCCACAAGGGGTATTGAGATTGGTTGCCGATATTGCCCAAAAAAATTTTTTTTTAAATGATGTCAGTCTATTAAAACGGTAATAATACTTACCTTGCCGACAGCCAATAGCACCCACCGTTGACCGCTCATTAGCGCCTCTTTGTCTACTGATAACCAGCTCCAGAAAGCCCAGGACCTGACTGCATAGCACGTAATACTAAAAAAATATTGCATTATAATAGAGTTTGCTCATGCTGAATGATAGGCCCCATACGGGTTTTTCTAAGGGTGAATCAGTCAGAAACGCCTTGTTTGCACTCAACATGGACGATCTGGTGTGGGAAATCATTTCAAGACTTCGGTTTATTGGTTGTTATATATACTTCTCATAGATCATCTCATCTCCTTCTCATAGATCTTCTCACACAGCTCCTTCTATTTGATCTTACTCTTGACTGTTTCTTCTTTCAAAATTAAATTTCCTTTGTCCAACTATACTTTTCTCGGTCGTCTATTACCGCTACTTATAAGTGCATTATGAATATGTTTAGTTAGGTTTACGTCATCCATCTTTTCAATATGTCCCAACTCCCACAGCGTGCTCTTTTTTACGCTAATTTGCGAATCAGATTTTAGCTTGCATCCATTCTATATAATTAAAAAAAATTCTGCAATACATAGTATATTCTTCTCAGAACGCAAATTTCCATCATATTTGCTATCAAATTTGCAAGTCCACGTTTTTAATCCATAAATCAATATGCACACTTATAGGCTGTTGTGAATCGTCATAAAGGCATGTTTTGCTACTGCTAGGTTTAAGTATATGTATTTTAGTACCCGATTAATTTTGTAACTTTTAATAAGGTTATACTTAAACTGTGGACCATTTACTTAAACCATAAATCTGATTTATAAACAGTACATTGAACTGCAATTGTCATAATTACTAAAAAGTTATAGCATTTAGCAGCAGGTTTATAATTTATAGTAAAATAACATGAAAAGTGCTAATATTTTCAACCACTAAACACGACTTTTTCAAGATCTGAAGACTGATAAAACATTAAAGTAATGACAATAAATTGAACTGCAACCATTCTAATTAATGTTAGACTTGTAATGGAGTACACTCTCCTGACCCACTTCTGTTCTTGAGGGTGAAGAATAGCCTCATTAGTTATGAGTCAGCTTTAATTCTGGCTTTAGTTGGACACCATTATATTTCTCACATATTTATTGGATTCAGGAAGTTAATGGATGTGACTTTGTCACATTCTACGATATATACTTTTTTTAAATTGCTTAGCTGATTAAAGTATTATTGGATTAATTATTGATTATTTGAGACAACGCACCCATAGATTGTTCTATCAACCGATACGTCGAACCAACCTACTTTTGGAAATGCCAGTAGGTAGAGCAATCACGCTTTTTAACCGTTTGTGTCCTCATATAAACGTATTTCATGTGTTACTCAGTTCCTTAAGGAGAAATCTCTCAAGTTAAGTGTAAATACATGAATAAATGATTTTTTAATATTATTTAACATTCTACATTTTGTCATAATGTTTAAGTGTAACATATTAAATTTTACTTCTGTTTTTATCAAATAAGTCTTAAAAATTTGAATTGTTTTATATGTACATGTTTTTTTTGTAAGTACAAACTTAAGTATGTATGGTACGTAACAAGTGTTTAGTTCGGTCCTTGTATGAATTAGGAAAACCTGTAATGTGCAAAGGACGTGAGAAAATAAATAGAGTTTTAATCATTCTACGTCATTATTATGTCGTTATAATCTAAATATTTGTCCAAACATCAGAAGCAATATAACCGGTGGCCAAGGTTCATTTTTTATTTATTTCTTTATTAATTTATTAAACTCTTCATTTTAAATACAATCTGGCAGGATTATCGCCAGGCGGCAATCTCTTCCAACTAACCGGACAAAAGTATATATTATTCATCTTTATGAACATACATATATCGTCGTCATACAAGAGAAAGTGACCAAGTGCATTTTTCGCGAAAACTTGATTAATGACTATCTGACACCTTACTAACATAATGGTGGCCTGGAAGAAATAACCCAGCAAGAACTTGGAAGAATAATAATAATATCTTGACTTGTTCAAAATGACTATCTGCATTGATGTTTATTTTCTTACAAGCAAAATTGTATGAAAATTTTCAAAAATATTATTTCTTAATTTTGAAAGCAATGAACATTTATATACACACAAAAAAAATCGCAAGTGTGAATACATTTATTCAAAAAAAAAATTTAAAACAAAAGTCTAAAAACGGTTAAATGGCTCTCCTGAACATTTTGCATTATGTTAGTTGGTCACTTTCTCCTGTATGACGACGATATATGTATATATATATACATAATAAAAGTAAAAGTGAGATATCGTCAATCAAAGGGATAGGAAGGGATAGTGGATGGGAAAGAAAAATTGGAAATAAAACACATTAAATTACTGATTAAAAATTAAGATTTTTTCAGTCGCTTCTGAAAGCATGCCATGGAAGACGGTGCGAGTCTAGCATTGGTTTGTAACTGGTTCCAGAGTCTCACTGCATGACAGTAAAGGATGACTTAAAAAAGAACAGTGGTAAACTGGAAAGGCCAATAAACGATCTCTGTTTTAGCGTAGCGCAAGTCCGTGATCGGGAAGATGCATATATTTAAGGTCTTATGTGTAGTAGTATTTTATTACATTATTGCCATCCCAGTTTTAGCACTTCAATTTGTTTAGTTGAGGTTATAAGCTGCTATGTAGAGCTTATTGATATGGGACAATCTCTTCCAACCAATTATAAAGGTATTTTCGAGGGTTTACGGCTGTTCTTTACTAGTTCGAAATGTTTTTCAGAGCTGTTACCGTATCGAGCTAACTCCAATGATGGCAGAGTTTTGAAAACGTTGCAGCTTTTATCTTCAGGGTGATGTATTAAAATAATTTTAACAAATATTGCAAGCACGCATGAATCACCCAATCAGCTTGCAACTTTCGCGGTCGCAATATGCATCCGCTTTCACAGTGACGTCATTGTGGCCAACTCAATACGGTGATAGCTAAGAAAAACATTTTTAATTAACTAAAAAGAGGTTTAAACCAGCCTTAAATGAATACCTGATTTGAATCATTTTTAAAATATCTGGGTACTAACGGAAATCGAGCCCACAATCCTAGGGTTGAAAGATAGGCGTCTTATCAACAAGGCCAAGGAGAATTTGCATTTTATTAGTTAAATATCAAAATACTCTTGAGTGGAAATCATTTTCAGAAACAACGCTACAATTGTTATCTATTTGTCGTTTAGTAGTGAAATTAATTTGAAGGTTAGTTAGAATAAATAATGTGTAGGTACTGATTATTATGAATACAAATAATTCTTGCAGTCTTATATCCTAATTTTTTCAATACTATTTGACAACTGTTACTTCTTTATATGATTATATAACAATAAATAACAATGGCAAATAATGTATTTATTAAAAAGATATGTCTTGACTGTTGAACGGTAAAATATAAATGTCAAAGAACTTTTAAATCGCATTAAAATAATATCTTCCAAAGATACCTATATTCAAGCTTTTAATTTACTGTATTTTTTATTGACGGGTTATTACTAGTTGAAACATAATAACTTATGTATTTAATTTTATTTTTGTTTCATTTTTGGTTTTACTTTTGTTTTTATTCTTATGATTGAACAAGTTTAATCTTTCTGGAGTGATGATGTGTGAAGAGTTTGATTCCGCATGATGTTACCAGTTGTAATTGAGTGTCACTGTTTGTCAGGTTGATAAGAACGTGCAACGGGATTTTGTTTTTGTGTAATCAAAAATCGGAAAGAAGTATCGATTTATTTTTTCATGCTAAATATCCTCAGTGAGATGCAGGCAAAAACCTACTTTACTGGGGATACGACAAATGAAAGGCGACAAACCCAGATCCATTAAAATAATGTATGTCCAAATTGAACTACCTGTTGTTTTTTCGCAAATTATGTATATTTCTTGTCATGTGTAATAATAAATAAATAAATAAAATTAAAAAAAAATTATTATTTTTTTGTTAAGCTATACCCAGTAACCACTTTATCAAAACCGTCATTTAATTCAACAAGAGAACACTTTAAAAAAAATCTTTCCTCAATATGAAAATAGTTTATGTCATATTTGTATAAAATATTTATTGTGATTGAAAAAGTTTCCTCAAATATTATTCGTAAAGTTTCAACAAAGGGTTCCACACGCCGGGATCTGGTCGAAGTTTACCGATGAATTACTTATCACAAAACCTAATAAAAACTTACGCGGATCAAAAAGTAGGAAAAAACCTCTGACTACACGTTTCGCAAGGTATATCATTTCGCAAATTGTAGCCGTACTTCTATTTTATGCAATAAAACACTGTGTAAAGAAAATATTAAACTCAAAAACATTAAGATTTTGACGGCCATTGTGGCGTAGTCGGTAAGATCTTCGACTTCTATATGGCTATTTCGGGTTTGAATAAAATTTAAAAAAATTGGTTCAGTCTGGTCAACTTGTCTCTCTGGTAGTAATAACTCGTGAACTCCTTCCTCTTCACATGCCGTAATATTACCAACACGCGATTTACAGTGATTTTAAACTAGAAAGATCGAATAATGGAGTCGAAGATAATGCTGTCCTGGCCACGCTCTTTAATATGTCCGCATCGATAGTAAGAATATATTGAGGAGTACCACACTAATCAATACATGTGAATCAAGTTTTGTTTTGCTTTGATTAAATAAATACTTACCAAGTTATCATTCTAGTGAAGTTTTATATAAAGTTAGGGTTTCATTAAATTATTATAAGGACATGAATAGCGATTAGTCTGTTTTATCTACATTTTTAATTAATTTTTAGTTACAAGTTTTCATATTTTTATTCATCAATACCAACAAAAACCATACCAAATCTAGAGGATCATGAAATTTCTTACATTACAATAAATTCAAGATGCGTATTAACGGGAACCCTAAAATGTAAACCTACATCTTCTAGTAGGAACCCGAAAGTCTATAATTACATCTAACAACAGGAACCCGAAAGTTTATACCTATATCTTGCAATAGAAACCCGAAAGTTCATACCTACATTTTGTAACAGGAACCCGAAAGTCTATATCTACATCTTGCAACAGGAACCCGAAAGTTTATACTTACATCTTGTAACAGGAGCCCGAAAGTTTATACCTACATCTTGTAACAGGAACCCGAAAATTTATACCTACATCTTGTAACAGGAACCCGAAAGCCTTTACCTTCATCTTGCAACAGAAACCCGAAAGTCTATGCCTACATATTGGCTTCCAGCGCTATGAAATATTCCACCTCTTGATTCAAGTCGTGAACAGAATCTCATTAATGAGAAAAGAGCATGTCGCAAATCAACCAACTGCCAGTAATAACGGAAATAAGAACCTCCACCGTCTTACATCCCGTCGTCCAATCTGAAAGACTGGAAAAAATAGACAACAGGCCGATCGCCGGCGAATGACAGCCCTGTTGGAGGGCGTGTGACATAAAAGAGGCATCTTGTGGGCAATCCGACGAAAAGACTCACCAAGAACCGTCATGGACGCGCTACAGTGCACACGTATTATCATCGCTTACACAGTCGCTCTCCAGTCCGTACAGTTCACAAAACAAATTTCGCCCGCAGTACAGTCCGCAAAACAAACTTCGCCCACAGTACAGTTCGCGAAATAAATTTCACAAACAAACAAATACAGTTCTACCAAGTTTGTGATCGCGCATCTATCTCGCGCATAAGTTTCACTCACTGACACCGCCACGCACGCCCACCGCCATTGTCCAGCTCGTTACTCGGTATTCGGTACTTCACGCGTATATGGAGTTGGCCTCCACTAATCATATTCGAGTGACATATCCGTTCTGAGTGCCGGTCGATGACAGCCGCCCGCTACTTCATTTTGGTAAGCTACTGACTGATATTGTCCTTTCTCACACTTTCACTTCCTCGGGCGGGGTTGAAGACCTGGATAAGGTCGACGGCTCTTCCCATCCCGTCTGCACTTTCACCCACTCATTTTCACCATTTTCTCACCCACTTTTGCGACATTTATCATTTATCATTTATTATTTTCTTTACTATTATCATTGTTATTGTTATTGTTTCGACCGCACTCGTACAACCCATATCTCCCCCTCGCCAAATATAATTAAAATATAACTAAAAAAGGAAAAATGAAGCCCACTAAGTCGGACTTTATTATTAAAACTCCTCGTACCATTATCATAAAGGAGTCACGCTCGTCCACTCCAGTGCCCGCTCCTCGCCGTCCACCACCCTCGCCATGCCCCCCCCCAAGCCGAACGTCTACTCCTCGGAAAAAGGAGACGCTGACGCCCATCCCCGAAACCACGCCGCCTACCGCCCGCGCCAAGTCACCTGACCGCTCGCAATCTCCTGAACCGAACATCTCGTTCAAGGAGGCTATTGACTTCATCCAGTCAGAGTCAATCTCAAGGGAAGTGACTCTGAAATTGGGAAGGCTTTTCCGAGATCTCTGCCGCAAAGGACATCTCGAACTCATCCTAAAGAATCAGCCAGCGGACCCACCCACCGCCTCGCCTGCTCCGTCAGTCCCGACAACATCACAAAACCTCACCCCCACTCCCAATGTCCCACCCCCCCCGCCAGAACCTTCCACCCCGGATATTCCGGACATGGAATGGCAAACAGCCACCACCAGCCGCAAACGGACTCTCAAATCCCCTGAAAGTCCCCCCCCCGCCCACCCCCCGGTAAACCCTCAGCCCATCGTCACTCCGATAAACAAGAGAATGAGAGGTCCACCCAGTCCTCCCCTTCCCACACTCCCCGAACCATCATTACCAGAAACCACACCGACCCTACTCCCGATCAGAAGGGACCGCATTCCCCCTATTATCCTCCACAAAACGGACCGATATGGAGACCTGAGAACACAACTCAGGTCTCAGAAGATCGCATTCTCCTCCAAGGTCATGCCAAACGGAGACTTAAAAATCTCGACGGAAACCGTCGAAGCCTACCGCGCCCTCGTCCACATAACAGACTCCCTCGCCATCCCCTACCACTCATTCCACCTCGAAAACGAGAAACCACTGTAAGCCGTCATACGCGGAATTCCTACCTCCATTAGCGTCGAAGACATCGCGGAGGAACTCAAATCACTGGAGTATCCAGTATTAAACATCTACCGGATGAAAAACCGGAACAGAGTCGAACTCCCAATGGTCATAGCAAAACTATCCAGAGACCCAGCAGGCAAAAAGATCTTTACCGAACTCCGCGGTGTCCTAGATATTCGAGTCACGGTAGAGGAACTCCATAAAAGAAAAGGAATGGGGCAATGTCATCGATGCCAAGGTTTTGCCCATTCAGCTTGCAACTGCCACGCTCCCGCCACATGCGTGAAATGTGGCAGAGCGCACCACACTTCCGAATGCCGGAAGCCAATAGACACACCAGCCACCTGCTGCAACTGTGGTGGCCCACACACGGCCAACTATAGAGGCTGCCCGCGCTTCCCTAAACGCAACCCCTACCAACCAACATCCCCCACCGCCCCCCCCCGCACACAATACCACCACCCACCGATCTTTCGCCCCCCAGAGTGCATCGAGACCAGTCACTTCTAGCGTTTCTTACGCCAATATGGCAGCCCCACGCCCCCTGTTATCCTCATATACTCCACAACAACACACATTGCCCTCCCCCCCCAAAACTGCGACTTCATAATTAATAACATAAGATCAGCTATCACTGAAGCCATAAATTTCCTCAACACCCTTCAACAAAATGGCTCGCACTTATAAGCCCTCTCATATATCCGCCGCGTTCTGGAATGCAAACGGTTCCCTCAGAACGCACAAAAACGAGATCGAGGATTTCCTTCTCGAGCACAACCTGGACGTGATGCTGATAACGGAGTCACACCTCAAACCGAGCTACCGTTACAGCATCAAGAACTACTTTTGCTACAGAGACGACCGCCTTACCGCCCGAAAGGGCGGCACTGCGATTCTCATAAAAAGCACCATAGACCACTGCCGCATCTCCTCCCCTATCACCGATAACTTAGAAGCTTCATGTGTCATAGTAAACACTACCAATCACGGCCCCCTCAAACTGTGCGCAACATATCTCTCCCCATCTTCCCCACTTGTCGAGACCGAACTGGACTCATTCTTTGACGATAACATCCCCACCATCATAGCAGGAGATCTCAATGCCAAACACCCCTTCTGGTACAGCCACACTCCCAACGCGCACGGCAAAACGCTCGACGAAATCTCTTCTCGTAAGAGATACTTCGTGGTCGGACCTACGTCCCCCACACTCTATCCACTAAACCCCAACCATCGCCCTGACGTCATAGACATCATCGTGCATAATGACATCCCCTATCAAACAGACCTCACGACTGTTCACCAGCTTCAATCCGACCACTACCCGGTACTACTTCACTTGACGGATGGCTTTCCGCCCTTCTCACCCTCACCCCCACCGCGGCACATCACCTCGTGGGGTGACTTCGCCACCTACGTAGACAACTGCATTAAAATTCCAAAAACTTTTCCAGACACGAATTCCATCGATACTGCTATATACGACTTCACAACCACCATAAAATCCGCTCTCACGTCCGCTTCAAAAGTGAGACCCGCCGACAAACCCGAACTCCCCCTTCCTCCACACATCAAAACGCTGATTGTGGAGAAAAATAAAATCCGAAAGCTGTGGCAACGCACAGCTGTCCCCTCGTATAAAGCAGAATATAACAGATTAGTAAAAAAAATAAAATTCCACTTACAACAGATCCGAAACGATAAATGGTCTGACTTCGTCGAGTCCCTCGAATACAACGAAGGACTCAAATGGAAACTCACACGTTGCCTCCGAAATACGCCCCCCCGCCCCAGCTCTCTCCAAGGGCCAAACGGCACCGTCTTCTCTGCTCGCGACCGCGCAGAGACCTTCGCCGACTCTCTAGCGAATATCTTCTCGCCAAATACAGATCTCTCAGACCCCACTCACACAACAATGGTCGACAATGCAGTTGTCAACATACTCAACGAACAAACCCCCCCCACCTCAGACTTCTTCTCACCGCGAGAAATTCAAACAATCATAAAAAATCTAATCAATAAAAAAGCCCCCGGCCCCGATAAAATCAACAATTTCACTCTCAAAAAACTCCCTAAAAAAGCCATCTGCACCATTACAGCCATCTTCAACGCCTGCCTTCGACACAAATTCTTCCCGACCCCGTTCAAAAACGCCGATGTCATTATGTTCCCCAAACCGGGCAAAAGCCACGCCATCCCCGAAAATCACAGACCGATCAGTCTGCTCTCCACCCTAGGTAAAGTGCTCGAGAGATTAATCCTCGACCGTCTCTCGACTGAAATATACGCGCGCAACGTCATTCCAGAATCGCAACACGGATTTATGCCGATGCACTCGACCAACCATCAACTTCTTCGCGTTGTAGAGCAAATTATCAAATCCTTCAGAGCCAAAGGGCTCACGACCCTCCTTTCGCTAGACGTGGCCAAAGCCTTCGACACCGTCTGGCACAACGGACTCGTATACAAGCTACACAAGACGGGTATTCCACTTAGACTAGTGCAAATCATCGCCTCCTTTCTAGAAAATCGCTCCTTCTCCGTCAAAATAGACGGAATAAACTCCTCCCCGCGCCCCATTCTGGTAGGTGTGCCCCAAGGTGCACTCCTGTCCCCCATCCTGTACAATATATATACGAGCGATATGCCCCAATTTTCTAACGCACACTGTATCACCGCGCAATACGCCGACGACACAGCATTCCTCTCATCATCCAAATACGAGTCCGACTCCCACAACCGACTGCAAGACTTCATTCCCATTCTGGAGCAATGGTGCACAGAATGGAAGATCAAAATTAATCCCTCCAAAAGCACAGCAGTCCGCTTCTCACGCAAATACATCGAACCCGTCAGAACTCTAAAACTCTTCGGCCAGAGCGTCCCATGGACCGACCACGTGAAATACTTAGGCCTCACCTTAGACAGTAGACTCACGTGGCGCAAACACGCCCTCATTGTAAAAGCAAAAGCTCTCGGAACTTTAAAATCATTATTCCCATTGGTCGGTAAATTCAGTAAATTAAGTCCGCGCACTAAACTCCATCTTTATAAATCGATCATCAGACCGCAATTGACATACGCCCTTCCGGTATGGGGCTACGCGCCGGTAACCACGATAAATCACATTCAAATCGTTCAAAACAAAGCCCTCCGCATGATATTAAACGCGCCCTACATAGTTCGTAACTCTAGACTCCACGCGGACACCGCACTCGAAACTATCCCCGATCACATGCGAGCTCTGGCCGAAAGGTTTTACAGTTCAATATCAAGACATCCCAACCCCGTCATACAAAATCTCGGAAACTACAACGCGAACACCAACTACAAGCACCCACGTCCAAAATCTATTCTCCGCACCCGCCCACCCGCAAACGCCCCCCCAACTGCAAATGACCCCGTCACTCTGAATACCCCCCCGTCTTCTACACCATTTTCTACACCATTTTCTACACCTTTCTCTACACCATTTTCTACACCTATTTATACACCGACACCGACTCCTCAAGCGGCAGACGACAGCCTCCCACCATAGTCAATCGCGTATTTCCCATATTTATGTATTAATATATTTTTAAAAGTCACACACGTCTCCCCAAATACCCATATTTATATACAACATCCTATGATTTACTCACCATCATCTCACCTCCATTTCTTTCTCACCACCCATCTAATATATATAAGCGTGTGTGACATCGCACATCCACAAATATATGTATATTCGTATGTAATATCATTTATATAACATCACATGTATACAAGTATTTAACGTCTTATTATTTCTCATAATCATTCATCAAACAAATTACATAAAACTATCCCTCCCCGTCTCCTAAAACAGGAACCAAAATATCTAATTAAATATCATATCAGTCAGAAATTATCCGATGAAGGAGTAAGGCGTCCTACCATTGGACCGAGACTCCGAACGAGATATTCATCACTTGGCAATCCGACGGTAAGGTTGACTGGGTTTTCTCTACCTCTAAATATAATCCGATGCAGTGTGGGTTGCCCTGCATATGTATGCACAAGTGGGGCCTAGCAAAGAGAAATCCAGATCATAGACCAGATCGTACACGAGTGTTTACTATATGCGTTCCCTGGAGGCGTGAAGAAGCTACACAACCTAACAGTGGAAACTTTGACCAGATTGGAGAAAACACACTGTGCGTGAAGATCAAACGCGGAAGAATAATTCAAAATGAAAAACCAAACATTTGCAATTATGTTAAGTAGCACTGTCCATTTTTGTTTCAAGTATCTTTCGAAAAAACAATAAACGTTCTAAAATTTTAGCAAAAAAATAATCCAAAATACATAAAAAATACGAATATTCATATTTTGATTTTCGATTATTTCATAAATTTAATAAGAATTATAAAATAAGCGGTGGTTGAACCTCGTCTAAAGGCATACAGTGAGGTGAAATTAACGTACCGTTTATTTAGACTCACTCTTATATACGTGCAATAAACAGGCCATAAAACAAAATGGATTCACCGAGGACTGTCCGAAATAAACGGGTTGAATCAAGAAAAAACTGGGTACCTTGAATAATCTTCCAGTAATGTTGAAGGAGGAACCTTTTGGTGGCGTTAAATCGTCCTCGGATGTATCCAATCAGATTATATTGGGGGTGAGCTTCCTTATGACCACGTCATAAACCACTTTCCATTTCTCACCCGTGGGGTGTAATAAACCATATTACCAAATGAGAGGCTTGATGGGCGGCGCACAGTTGGGATAATCAAGTACCAGCGGGGTGTGTGAGTACCCCATGTCGTGTTTTGGAAATTCATTTACTTTTTCTTCGGATCTTTTTGCTTTTTTTTTAATATAAACCTTATATTTTCTTGATTAACAAATCCACAGTATCAGCATTTTGAGAGAATTGTCATGAAATATCGGAATAGGACTATCTATATATGCTTTAAGCACATTTAAGAATAATAGTGTGCAGGTTCATAAAGCCTTGATGATTAAACTTTTTATTTAAGTAAACCGTGGCCTAGACGATTGGTAAAAAAACTTTAAAATTCGATTCATGATGTTACGTAATATTAAAATTATAGTTTTAAAATTTAGTTTGAGAGTTCGTCTAGTTACAGTATGTGCAAAAACTAGGCATGTGCGAGTGTTGTTGTATTTACTATACACATACCATAATATTTCCAATGCATACAATGTAGACATTCGTGGCTCAGGCCCTTATCTCCCAATCACAGTATTAGCGGGCTCGATTCCTTTTGGTATTCATTTGTTTAAAAAGGTTTTTTTTTAACCTGGCGAATTTATTAACATGTGGCCATCTCTTCCAACCAACCAGAAATATGTTTTTTATAAGTCCTAAGTGTTAACCAGACCGGAATCCTATTTTAAAAAATCTGGGTTCCAGCGGGGATCGAATCCGCAACCTCCGGATCGGCAAACAAGGGTCTTACCACCAGGCCACGAAGGTTGTCCTGGTGGTAAGACAGAAAAGTGAAACCAAGTTTAAGTGAAACCAAGGTTTCCTCCTTGGTTTCACTTAAAGTATCTCAAATATATTTTTAGTACGTTGAAACATATCGCCGCATACCCATAAACCTCCGAGGTTGTATTGTATTTAACAAAAATGTAATACATAACAGCTATATAATACAAAAAAATAACAATTTGCGAGTTACATGCCAACTCCAGTGATTCTAAACCTCAGGGCTCGATTATTGGGGTCGAAAACAAGTTTGTCGCAAAACAAAGTTATCACGCGCTTTAACGTATTCGCATCACCTATTCGGATATGTTGAGATACTATATACCGTGAGAATGGATATTTTCATATAAAAATATATATTCATAGAACAAATTAGTTTTTTTAAACTTGAACGGAGAAACAGATAAGATCAACATATCGACTAAACAATAATAAAAATATAATTTAAAAATTCCCTGGTTCTAACATAAGACGAAAATAAAGAAATTTATGACATAAAAAGAACTTTTGTCATCTCTTCTTTACAACTATATATTTAAATTTCCCACTTTAAGAACTAATAATCAATAACTTGTTATTCCTGAAAAGGAGAACAACTTTGAAACCGGTAATAAGCATTAATTAATAATAGTTAATAATGAAATAAATTATTGTATATAATTGTTACACTACTTTTCTTTACAAAGTAACTAAAGGCAATACCCATTTTAAGTAATACCAAAGTAACTAATAGCAATACCCATTTTAAGTAATACCAAAGTAACTAATAGCAATACCCATTTTAACTAATACCCATTTTATCATAAAAGTCTTCTTTCACCTAGTTTTTGTGGTATTAAGAATTTGACTAATGAAATAATACAATAAATTCAGTGTGACGGATATACTCGTACATATGATGAGAACTCATTTTGGTTATAAAAAGCTTTAGTTCATTTGAAATATGCCCTTGCGGTTGAGCTCGCCCTACATTGGTGGGGTGTATCTCGGCCGGGGGAATGTTTGTAGGATGAGCCCGAACCTTTTAGTGTCTTCTCTCTTGAATGTATTTTTTTTGTCATCTATTTATTTTCTGTGTTTTTTTTATATATTCTTGTTCTACATGTTCAAGGGTGTGGGCTGAAAAACATCTGGTGTCCCCGTGGCTGGGTTCGCTCTATATTGGTGGGGTGTATCTTGGCCGAGGGGACGATATTAGATGAGCCAAGACCTTTTCATAGCTTCTGTATTTAATGTATTATCTGCAATTTATGTGTTTAAAAAGTGTTATTTAAATATAATCTGTACATACTATGTTGCTATCAATAAACTTATTATTTATTTATTTAAATATAGTCATAATAATCATAATCAAAAGATGCGCCATTTTGATATCGATTTTTTTAAATAACAACAAAATATGTGATGTAAAGGTGCGGGAAACTATCCATCAACAAAATATGTGATGTAAAGGTGCGGAAAACTATCCATCAACAAAAATTACCCATTAAATGTCAGAATTACCAAAAAGTGTGTTAATTAACTTTTATTGGAATTTGAAGAAATCGTTATTATGTTTTTCAAATGAAAGTTCAATAAAATATTGTTGACTGCGTTTACTTGCTTGTTTATTTTTGTAACTTACCCTTCAAGAGTGTTCTTTGGTATTATGTAGCCATAACAAAATTAATATTTAAAATTTTACAAATATAAATAAACATTTTTTAATAATTATTATTGCTATAACAAAAGGATAATTTTTAAAGCGTCGTTTAGTGAAAATTCTCCTCAAGAGCGCCCTTACTCGGGGTTCGAACCCACTAGTTTTAACAGATTAAAATTATTACAAAAAAAAAGTAAAGTGTAAACCTTTGTACTAGACATTTTGATATGTGATCGTTATACAATCATCTTTAAGTGAAGTGTAATGTGTATGTACAGTGTTCATCTAAAATTAAAAACAATGATAAGCATTTCCGAAAAGGGTTGTTTTCAAGTGCTCCCTAAAGCTACACACGCAACCCATATCTCTAACATACAGACAAAGGAAGATACAATTGAAATATTAGTTGAGAAAATGTTAACCAAAAATAATGATCTTAAATTCATTAAACATTACGCAATAATAATATGGCTATTGCAATGACAAAATAAATTATGCTAAAACCAATTAAAAAGTAGACTTACGAGTAAATATAGATTCAGGAATACCCAAATAGCCCAAAATCTTATCAACTACAATAAACATGAAAAATTCAAATTGAAAAGAATAAATTACGAGGACGTCAACTACATAATTACACGAAATAATAAAAAATAGGACATAAAACATATGTACGAGGGTCATCCAGAAAGTAAGGTTACAACATTTATGTAGTACCGAAAAATGCTTGTATTTAATTGAAATTCACAGGATACTTCACAAATATGTTAAACAATCTATCGTTGTCGAGATCGAGACATTAACGTAGTCGTGGCACCAGCTTTTGTATGCCAGTGTCATAGACCTCCACCGCCAGTTCTTTTAGCCACTTCTTCACAGCTTCCTCGACCTCCTGATCGTTGAAACATTGTTGGGGTGTAGTGACACACCCATGTTTCATCCTCCGTCTCGATAGAGTCCATAAAAGCTTCTCCCTCCTGTGCAAAAAAATCGGTCACGCGATTTTGACGGTGCTCCGGTGTCATTCTGCACCCATCTTGCACACAATTTCTTGTAACCAAGTTTTTCCGACACAATATCACCAAGGAGACTTCGAGAAATGTCAGGAAATTCGTCGTAAAGGTCGTCAAGCGTCACACGGCGGTCATTTCGCACTTGTTCTTCAATTTTTTGAATAAATTCGTCAGAAAACACTGCCTTGCCTCATCGTGAGTATCAGTACGGCCTTCTCTGAACAACCTAACCAACTTCGTGACATGTTGTCGACTCATCACATCACTACCATAAATTTTCTCGGGCTTTCGATGGATATTCGCGGCGGTATTGTTTTACAAAGTCAAGAAACGGATGACCGCGCGGGTCTCGCACGGACGAGAGGTGGCGGGAGCCCGCGACGACCTCTCTTACCTTTGCGGGTTTTTCCCTTTGATAAAAAAGTATAGCTCAATATACTACCTTGATCAAAAAGTTTTAGGACTTGATTCATAAAATTGAAAATACAAGTTTATTCATCAAAATCGATATGGTCCCCTTCAAAGTACTCCCCATCGACTGCAACGCACTTACGCCAGTGCTTGATCCGATCCTCGAAACACCGCTGGTACTCAATTTTCGATATGTCCATCAGAGCCGTCTTCGATTTTTTCATGACATCCTTTCGGGTGCTGTAACGCGTTTCACGAAGCGGTTTTTTAAGTCGGTTGAACAGGAAAAAGTCACAGGGAGCCAGATAAGGTTAATTAAAAGGCTGCTGGATAGTAGTCGTGTTGTTTTTTGTCAAAAACTCATGGAAATCATGTCTTTCGTGATTTCAACGCGGTCCGTTTTTTGCATGAAATTGAGGTCTTTCGGCACCAGTTTTGTAGCGATACGTCTGAGGCCCAAATCAACCAAAATGTCGTGAGCGGATCCATAAGCGATGTTGAAGTCCTCTGCCAGCTCTCTGATGGTCAATTTGTGGTTTTCAGCCAACATTTCTTTGATTTTATCGATGTTTTCATCGGTTTTCGACTGCCACTGCGTTCGTCATCCTCGACCAACTCACGACCACTTCTGAAGCGTTCGTGCGACCAAAAAACACTTCTTCAACATTTCCAAGGTCTGCGGACTGTTAAATCCGTTTTTCACACAAAATTTAATGCAAACTCGTTGATGTCATTTTCAAACCTGTAAAAAATCGAAAACACGCACAAAGGTAGATGTACTCAGTACAGCGTAACTTTTACAAATGTCAAGCTATGACGCTGAAATTTGGAAGGAAGTGTCAATGATAGATGTGGTAACCTAACAAAAAAAATAATTTAAATCGGGTGACTTACTGCGCCACACGGTGGCCGGTCCTAACACTTTTTGATCAAGGTAGTATTATCCAATAACTTCCAACTAATAACCCCAATTGTGGTGAATACCTACTCGTAAAATCTGCAGGTACGTCCGAAGACGCTGCTTTGTCCGAATATCCATTCATCAATTTTTAACATTTCTTTTAGTTGTATTTTTTATTATATTAGACCTAAAACATAAATTGGAATTTTAGTAATGATTCTTTTAGTTGTATTTTTTATTAAATTAGACCTAAAACATAAATTGTTTGGAAATGTAGTAATGATTCTTTTGTTAAACGAATTCACAAACTTGTGGTGAATAAAATCTGCAGGTGCATCCGAAGACGCTGCTTTGTCCGAATACCCATTCAACAGTTTTTGACATTTCTTTTAGTTGTATTTTTTTATTAAATTAGACCTAAAATATAAATTGTTTGGAGTTTTATTAATGATTCTTTTGTTAAATGAATTCACAAACTTGTTTTTTTTCATTTTAATGAACTTAAATTCTTTTTCCAACAGGCACCTCAAACATTGTGTATTTACCGCTGCAGGTGGCGTAAATAAATTGAGTGAGGGTATAAAATGAATAACTCGTTGGGCAACAAGCACTGTGTTTTGATCCATCTTAAAACTCCCGGACTTAATTAAAACTTTGGTACCGGAAACTCTTAACACAAGTAAGCATACTTTTCTCGAATTGCATGTTGTGTTCACACATAGTTTTTAAGGGCTAGTTCAACTATATTATAAATAGAAAATGATAAAAATGTGGATGTGAATCAGAAAATTGCAAAGTACAGTTATGAAACAAACGTGTATAATAAGTATTCGTTACCGTCTACCGTCACTATGGCATTTCGTAAGAAATTTTTTTCATAGAATTTTCTAGATTTATTAATTAATTTAACACTTAATTGCAAATACAATCTAGCGGGGTTATTACCAGGCGGTAATCCGTTTCAACCAACCAGACAATAGTGAATAAACTAAATTACATGGTCACAAAAACTTTTAAATGATTATTTATATTTTGAAATTTATGGACATGAACATATTAAAGTTAAAGTCAGATATCACCAATCAAAGAAAAAAGAAAAGATGGTGGTGAAAAGGGAAAAAATCAGGAATAAAACACGTTATATTACTGCGTCACTTTCTCACGTTCAACCAGAGTAGATTCGTTTAGAAGAATGAAGACCAGTAAATTGATTCAAGAGCTGAAAAAATCGTTTCAGCTATTGTATGGTCTGGAATGGAAGGGAAAATGGTATGATTGTGGTTATATATTTCTTCCCGTTTCATTTCTGGATAAAGCGAGAATTATTTTCTATTATTCTTCTTATTTTGTAACAAAGTCTAGTTTTCGTTATACACTTGTATATTGTATGCATAAACTTAATATTTAATACTGAACCCTACATCTGCATTTTATGCGATAAAATGTATATGGAAAATAAACGGTTGAGTAACGTTTTATGAAATGAATGGTAATTTATGGAATCTTTCCTCGCAAAGATGCAATAGGGAGTGCTCTTGATGTTTCAGAAATTTCAGACTCACATTTTTCCTCGTACTAGATACATAATATTTTTAATTTACAGGAAAACATTGTTTTTGTGAAATTTTAAAAACATTTCATGGATCGTGTAAAAGTTTTTTCCTGTTATTTTTAAATTTACACACATTTTTCGAAAATGTTTTTTGACTTATCGTTTAAATTTTGATATGTGAAAAAAAAAGGTTATTTTTTTGTTTATATTCGTACACATTTTTTTTCAATTTAACATGTATATGCTGTCTGAAAAATAGTTTTGTATTTGTCAGATATACTCAAATGCCATTAGGACAAAATTTTCGTTGTAAACGTCATTCCAAATGTGCTGAATGTTTATTATTATTATTAAAGGCATTTGTTTAGTGCATTTTTTCGACCATTGGTTGTCCAAATTTCTTGAGCATTTTTTTGGCGACATTTTGAAGATGAAAATATATTATTTTTTCAGTACTTGCAACATAAACAAAAAACGAAATGTACAGTAAGCGATCGAAATTGGTAAATGTGGATTTAAAAAATCAGTAATAATTATACGTCACTCGAATATAGTGTCCACTCTGGAAAGTCGATTACCAGTTATGACGAACAAATCAAGACTTTGATCAAGAAAAATCAACGTTGCAAGACACGAGATATTGCTGAGATTCTTGAAATATATAAACCACCGTTTACGAAAATTTGGTGCAATTTTATCTTTAATTTTACTTAAAAGTATGAAATTAATTTACCGAACAATTTAAAAGTACTTATCTATGTCGTTTTGTATTGATGTAGAATTCTATTTAATAATAATTAATTATTTAGACAATTGTCAAAAAAAAAAAACAAACGACGTACTCAAAATTAATAGCAGCTTTGGCAGCTTTATTCCCTCGATTGAACGCGAACAGAAGGAGGTGTCGAAAATGCTCACTTTCGTCTACTTTACATTCCGTTTTGAAGGCTTGTAATCAAATAAAATAATATTAGGTCCTTACATATGAAATTGGCGTTTTGCCGTACTGGCAACTTTGATCTCAAATATCTTCTCTTTGGTTAGGAATTCCAAATTAAAATTTATACAGCTATTTACTCAAGTATTTGTGTTTCGAAAATTATAATTCATTTGTTTTTTCCTCAATTGTTTTTTTTCTTTGCGTCACTCAGTTTACAAAATGGAAAACTTGAAATATCGCGTTATTTACGAGTACGAGTTCCACCGTGGCACCAGTGCTGCAGAAACGGCTCGAAGGATTAATGATGTGTATGGCGACGGTGCCGCAAAAGAAAACACAGTGCGTTTTTGGTTCCAACGTTTTCGTTCTGGAAATTTCGACCTGCAGAAAAAGCCCCGTGGACGGCCGGAGACCAAAGTTGATAATGAAGAATTGAAGGCTATTGTGGAAGCGGATCCATCGCAAACCACGTCCGAGTTAGCTGCAGGCTGCGGTGTTAGTGACAAAACTGTTTTAATCCACTTGAAGCAAATTGGGAAGGTGAAAAAGCTTGAAAGGTGGGTACCTCACGAATTGAGTGAAGCAAATCAACAAACGCGCGTTGACTGCTGCGTTGCATTACTCAACCGGCACAATAATGAAGGGATTTTGAATCGAATCATTACCTGTGATGAAAAATGGATCCTGTATGATAATCGGAAGCGCTCATCGCAATGGCTGAACCCTGCCGAACCAGCCAAACCATGCCCCAAGCGAAAATTGACTCCAAAAAAGTTACTTGTGAGCGTTTGGTGGACTAGTGCTGGTGTCGTTCACTACAGCTTTCTTAAATCTGGCCAGACGATTACGGCAGATGTCTATTGTCAGCAACTGCAAACCATGATGGAAAAGCTAGCTGCTAAACAACCGAGGCCGGTTAATCGCTCTAGGCCACTGCTGCTTCATGATAACGCTAGACCACACACTGCACAACAGACGGCTACCAAATTAGAAGAGCTTTAATTGGAATGTCTAAGACATCCACCGTACTCTCCGGACCTTGCCCCAACAGATTACTATTTTTTTCGAAATTTGGATAACTTCTTGCAAGGGAAAAAATTCAACTCCGATGGGGCAGTCCAAACCGACTTCAAAGATTTTATTGATTCCCGTCCGAATGGTTTTTTTAGTAAAGGGATCGATGAACTACCTATGAGATGGCAAAAGTGCATAGATAGCAATGGTACATACTTTGATTAAATAAATATATTATATTAAAAAAAAATCAACTTTATGTTCCTCCCAAACAAAACGCCAATTTCATATGTAAGGACCTAATATATATAACGTAAAACCAAACACAATATCTTGTAGAGCAGAAAATTTTCTTTCGAATGACGTATAACCTTTACTCATTTTTAAATAGGAAAATAAACGGACACAACTTATGTTAATACCTAATACAATCGATTTTTTAGATACTTCGTTTTTCTCCATTACGAGTATATTTTAATTTATTTGATTGTATTTATAAATACACAATTTGTGAAAAAACAACAGGTAATTTAATTTGGACACACAATTTTAATGGATCTGGGTTAATTGTCTTTCATTTGTCGTTTTTTATGATTTAAGGATCAAAACAAACAATACGAATAAAATACCATCTTTGTGTCAGAAGTTTAAAAAAAAAATTATTAGAAACTCAGGATAAAATAAAAATTATTGTATTGATGTTTTACTGTTACCCTTTAAAAAAACAGCTTATCTGAATGTACTCGTAAGAAAGAGATGAATAAGGAAATAATTAAATTAAAAGAATTTGCCAGAAGAATTGTTGGAATATTTTTCAGTAAAATGACTGTTTCAGTAATATTAGCAAAACAGATGGTACATCCCAAAGGAAATGTTTATTACGGCAATTATTTGTAAATATTTCTGTACAATAGCAGAGTATATTGGAGTTGAAATTTTCTGTAGAAAATAAAAAACCTGAAATTTTAATATTAAAAAAAAATTAGAAAAACAAATATTAATCACGATCTAAATCATTAATAACTTGGAACCAACTTTAAACGTGATTTGTTAATCTTTAAAAATCTTAACCACATCAGTTTTTAATGATTATATTTTTACTGAATTGTGAAATACATTTCTGTTTCTATGGGTTTTCTACAAAAGATAAGTTAAGGCTTTTGAAAAATATCAGCAACTGCAACGCAGGCGAATAATGATGATTCGTTCTCAAAAAAACCTTAATTCTCAGCACCACTTGGAGAAACGGTAACAGATCGAGGCAAATTACGTAGAACTGTTGCTTGTTATAAATGACCCGATGGAAAAGGAGATGCAAACAATATGTCATATCATAAATGGGCTTACATAGTCATCTCAGGTGGTACCAACGACAAGTACGCTAAATCCCTATTTTGTACTATGCCTTTAGTTATACTAGTCACAAGTAATGGGTTATTATTAATTTATTTGGATTCTTTAATTCTAAAAGCCGTATCTTTACCGCGTCCAATGAATGTTGCGTTTCTTCTTTCTTCGTGAAACTTTTCCACTTATAGATCGATTGTTAATTTTTTAGGCTTAATTAGCTGAAACTTTAAATTTCTAGAATTGTCATTTAAAAAATATAGCTTTATTATATTGATTTATATATGTAAATTGCATAACGAATCGAATGTGATAGCACGAATCATCCTAGTTTAGGTTGAATTGCCTATTAAAAAGAAAACTTCCATGTTATTATACCCATATTAATTAATGTGTGTAATTTTTTTAGGACCATTAAATTACCAAAATCCCTTATAAGCACGTAGAATTCATTAAAGTGTTTAAATACTAGAGATAACTGTTGTATATCTTCTGTGGAATTTATCGCAAGATCTGGTATACCACAAGGATCTAATTTAGGTCCCCTGTTATTCCTCATATTAATTGACGACATTCAAAATTCCATAAGTCCCTCGACATGTTTATTGTTCGCTGACGACTCGAAAATTTTCAAAAATATCAATTCACCTCACGACTGTGCACAGTTACAACAGGACCAAGACTCCCCATTCTCCTGGAGTGAGCAAAATCATCTTCTGTTCAACATTAATAAATGTGTTTGTGTGTCTTATAGTCGATCGTTTTCACCAATCCACCATCAGTATACTATACAGGGAGTGGCATTAAACAGAGTTTCTGAATTCAAAGATTTGGGCGTAACCTTTGATGTCGGACTCACGTTCGTTAACCATGTCTCACGTTTGATATCGGCTTGTTACAAAATATTTGGTTTTATAATGAGAATATCAAGAGAATTTAACAGCACCGATACCCTCCGAGATTCATATACTCGTAATTATCTAATTAGAACCAAATTAAAATATGCATCTACGGTTTGTGCTCCTCATCATGCTCCTCATCAGCTCAAATATAAAAACAATATAGAACAAATACAAAAAAAACAGATATCTATGGTACAGAACAAAGGGCGATTACCCAAAATATGCTCACCATGCCAAATTTCTCACAGTGTGTCACTATAGAAGCCTCGAAACAAGAAGGCAAGAATCCATTGCGATATTCCTAATAAAGGTTTTCCAAGGTTCCTTTAACTGTCCCGCGATTCTAGAAGCACTAAGTTTATATGTACCCAATAAATATGGCCGTGCAAGGAATCACCCTCTGTTCTTTATACCAACTTACAGGACGAATATCATGGCTAAATACTCAGTCACGCGCCGTTTAGAGATTTTGAACCAACTGAATGACACTGTTGATATATTCTCGGTACCGTCTAGCAGTATGAGAAGAATCCTGGCTGATATTATTCCTAACGAATAATCTAACGCTAGAAGTAGACCCTCTTTGTGTAACAGGAGAAATCCGTGCAAAGTGGATAAAAAAAGTCATGTGTGCAGCCCGTTAAATGAGAGAAGATCAGAACGATGATCTACATCGTTACAAAAAATAATAATCAATCAGAGATACGGTCAGAAACTTTCACATTCGACAAACCTGCAATACAGAGTATACCATAAGATGAAGCGGAAAGCGGTACTGGCGATCCAATCTAAATAGGGTGACTATATACAGAATCCCATGCATAGTGGCACACGAGGTCCTCGCAGCACATCTTATGCCAGGAAGGCTGCCTAAAAGATAGAGAGATAGCTAGTGCTCTGCCTCCCAAGAATTATTTTTGCAACAACAGATCCAAGATCTACACCAAAAAACTGTAGAATATTTTAGAAAAAAATATGGTTGCTGGCCGTGCCTCTGTTTCTAGTTCGTCACCGCTATAAACACATATGACATGTAAATCGCATATTGTGATCTATTTATTTAAATATTTTAATATGCAATGTGTACTTGAGTCGGTTTATTACAAAAAGTTATTATAAAAAGTTTATTACAATAAGTTCTAACCAACCAGATGAATTGTTTTATCGTTTTGTTTCCAGTGTTGGGTGACTGATTTACGATAAAAAGATGTAAAGGTGTAAGATAAAAAGAAGACAGGAATGATTTGACAATTTAAATACAACAATTTCATCAACAGCTAGAAGAAGGGGGTATTGGGAACAAATATTATAAGGAATTTCATAGACTGAGTTCTTGAAACATTTATTACTCATGTTTAATTTTAAAATCCTTGAATTAACAAACAAGCTCTCAAATATGTAATGGAATAAGGAAAACTACAAAACAACCGATAGCATCAAAATCATGAATCGAAACAAAAAGGTGCATGGCCGCGCGGTAACGTGTTGGACTTCCGTACGGAAGGTCATCGGTTCGAACTCCGCGCTGTACTACTCCCCTCGAACGACACAGGCATTTTTTTCGCCTAGTGTTCGAGGGTATAAGGATACCTATGACTTCGGTCATATCTTTTCTTAAAAAAAAAAACCGGAATGCTAACTTCCTTAGTAATTATGAAAACCACTTATATACCACCGCATACATATTTACGTATATGTTGATGGCTAGAAATATTTTTTTTACATACATTTATCAAATATCTAGTTGTACACGTCTGAATCTATCTAGATTTGTTCATTGTACTAATAAAAAAATTAAATTAAAAAATACTTTAGAGAAAATCATTTTTACTCAGTTACAAACAAGAAAAAAAATTAAAGACTATTTATCATCTCATCATGAAAATAAAGTTTGTGTAAATTTTCTTTGTCTGCTGAATCTTTTTGCGAAAAGTCAAACAATTAATATTTACTCAGTTGGAAAAAGGACATTCAAATAAAAGGATGTTTAATCTTTTATCTCTCTCCATTTTCCTTTCATAACAATGCCTTTTAATTGAATTAATGTTGACAGAAAAGTTAATGAAAATCAAATATCTCCTCGTTAATTTGTTTGCTTAAAAAATAAAATCTAAAAGCAATCATGTTTGTCAAAAGGACGTAATTTGAAGATTGAATTTTGTTTGGTCAATTGATTCTACAAAGGTAAAAAATAGGTCATCTGATTGAGTTTTGATCAAATAAGGTGAAAATAGGTCAAAAGAATAATAGGTATGTTAATTATAAAAAATACCCAAACAATTTAAATTTTAAATATTATTCGTATTGTAAAAATGAGTTTAGTGAGTCCTCTCTAAACTTTGAATGGAAAATATAAAATTAACGAATAAATATAAAACTTATTCTCCGATAGGTTGCCATCCGACTTCAGCCAATAGTTTTAAAATTGTTATTGATTTGCATAAACACCTTAAGGTTTCTATAAGCTGTATGTATTTAAACCATCAAACCTGCATAAATGAAGTAAGTTAAATGTTAACTTTTCTAAGTATCAAAGCTCAAACAAAGAAAATAAAGCATTCCATAAATGTTGATAGTGATAGATATTTCAGAAATATATATATTTTTTTATAAATAACTACATCTTTCAATCAATACCTTTCTAGTTGGTTGACAGATATTGCTACATGTTAATCAACTCGCCAAGTTGTATATTTGCAAATGAATAGTAAAAAAGTTCTCAAAAGGTGTTGTATTTTGACCTAAGCAGAATTCACCGGGTTGTACTCTATACAACGAAAGTGTAAATACAATGATTTTGTAATAATCACATTTAATGATTGGATTTTCCTTTAGTTGTAAATAATAAAGGCCTGTGTCGATGATATTTTTCTTCAATCTTCTCATCTAAGAAGGGTGCTAGCACGTAGTCAAACATTGACTTTCATCTGCTTATAAAAATCCGCACCGTTGTAATGTAAATCCATAATTTGTGGTTATCGTATTTCTTTAAAAACTGAAACATGAAATAAAAAGGATATTAATAATCACAAATCAGGTGTTTTGAATTAGAATATAACTAATTTTGTTTGAAATTTTCAATCAACTTCTAAAAATTCGTGTCATAACTGCAGAAAATAAGATACGCTCGTCACAAATGTAATTATTAAATTCTAAATAAACTATACAAGAAAACAAGATAATCTTATTGAAGTATATGATAAAACGTAAATATATTTTATTGAATATATAAAAAAATATTTCTCATATTCAGATAAAATATCAAAACTTTAAATCAGATCAACCATATTTGTGAAATATCTCAAATCAACCTATCTAAACACTCCTTGTCTGGATTTCCACGAATGAAATTTATTCAAATCTTGAATGAAAATATCAAAATCTTGTTCCACAGACATGAAAAGCGGATGGTTTTCCCAGCATACTTGATTTCTAAAATATGAATCAGCTCTTTTGTTATTCCATATGTTCTGAATGGCCATAAAACTGCATAAAAGATTCAACCTGCAACATAAAATAATTAAAATTTTAACTAACCAAATTAAAATAACTTACGTATATGTTAAAAAAATATTGAGCCGGTAAAAGGTATATTTTTCAATTCAAATTAGCCATATACGAGTATATTTTATTTCACATGATTCTGAAAGTATCAATCTAGTATTCTATTAAAAATCTCAAAACGCGAATATTGAGGGTTAAAACCTTCATGCATAACTTCGTTCAATTGATCCCCTGAAATTTACTCTAAAACTTTGAAAATATGTCACATTTCAAATGATTTATCAAACCTGAAGTTTATACACTTTTGATGTTCGGAATTTATGCATTAGACACTGAAAATAGATCTAGACTTTGATCTCGAAAAAAATTTGATTTGGGTTGAAAGAAAAAATTTGATTTCGATAAAAGAAAAGTTGTTTTCTTTTAACTATATGTAAACAGAAAGAAGCATTTTATTTTTTATGGTTTTATGTGGCTCGTTTGATGTTTAATTCAATTTAAACATTTTAACAATGCTAAATTTTTGTTTATTTCTAAACATTCGTTGTTGAAACTCAGTTCATTACGCAACGTACACTTTTCAAGCATTTTTAAGTACTCGATCTCAGCCAGATATTTATGAAATCACTAATTATATGTTTTATATTACATAACATATTATCTTCCAATAAGTACATTATAGTGCAGTTCTAGCCTCATGCTTTTACATATAATTTAAGAAAAGAAACATGCAGTTCGTTACACCAAGAACACATTCGTGAAAGAAAGAAGGTATTTTTGTAATATCCCGCCTTCAAATACAAAAAAGTGTACATACAAGGAGGCTTTTTGACGGAGTGAGAGCGAGGAGGGATGAGCTTTTGGAGCTTTTCACAAAGGCATGTGAGTGAAATACTGTAAAATTATGATGCGGTGGGAATTATATGTATGTATAAACTTGGGATTTTAATTCGTTTAAGGGTGTAAATGTTTCTGCTGAGTGTTTCAATATTTAATACAAAGACATGAAATTTGTGATTAAAAAAAACCCACTTCGTTCCAGGGTGTGTCTTGCAAAGTGATTTTCTTTATCCATAAAATGTTGGGTTTTTGCATTGCAATGTATTTGTCTTATATGGATCTTTTATTTTAGGTAGTATTAAGAATTTTTACTTTTGTCGTCCTTATGCCCACTCAATACCAGCAGGAAACATTAAAAAATATCTTAGTATTTTCCTAAGTAGCCCCATCATTCCTTGTCAATACTAGGTCGTCATAATCACCATAAATCTTCGAACATCATACACAGTATTTTTGAAGACAATATTAAAGGGGATCGAGTTATAATTATGATATTATTACGCGTTTACACATATCATATATACATTTAAAAAATCATTCTTTGCTTAAATGTAAGTATTTTCGTTGCATTAATTTAACTTTCCATCAAAAGTTTAAAAAGACTTTTTTTTTCAATCGTTTTAAACTTTTTACTATAGCCAAGCTCCTAATTTGAACATATTAAAGAGCGTGGCTGGGAAACATTCACCCCGAGTCTTTAGGATTAGAAGCACTGGAGTTGGCACGGAATTTGCGATTATCCCACGTGTTAGTAATTCTACTTTACCATTTCATCCTGTCATGTAGCTGATAATGAATGAGCATCATGACTCCTATGATATACCCTTTCTATCCATCCCTACACTCCGCAGCTCAAAGGGCATTCGTCAAGGATATTCCAGTTGTATCTCTCACTTTGTCAGTCCAACGCATTAGGAGTCTTTCTCTTGTGCGTCGTTTACCCCACAATAAACGACAAAACTCGCACACGTCGTGCATGTGTAAGAATTGTTATCAAACGAATTTTATTACCAGACTGAAACCCTTTATTTTCGGGTGCCATTGAGAATCGAACCAAAACCCCCCGGGAGCAAGTCAAGCGACTTATTAACGAAGCAACGAAATTCGTAATTTTGCATTGTTTTGTATTACTACCCTACAGTAAGAGATGATGGCAAATTGATGATCATCAAAATATTTTCAACGTTCAATAAATTGAATTAAATTTGGTCAAAAATCATAATTTTTAAAAACCAATGTCATTAAATTTTCGAGGCTTTTACTTTATTCTTGGACAAAAGAAGCCAGAAAATTCAAAATTCACCTCGGATAAGTCATGAATGCATTAGACTGTGGACGAAATTCAAAAGTGGCAGAAAAAAGAGCACATTATTAAAAAGCTAAACATGCCTTTAACTTACTTAGAGGCTAAATGGAAAGTCTAAGCGCTATTATTCTTGGAAAATAAAAAAAAGTCGGTATATCCTTTCACAAAAATTTTAAAATTTCCTTTTCAAAAAGGCTTTGAAAATCTGAGCTTATTATGTGCAATGTCACAAGGGTTGTCTGGAAGAGATCATTATTTTATTATTTTTTATTAAATAAAAAATAAGACATAATATCATATAAATAATATTGAAACAATAAGAAAAAAAAATATAGGATTTTTTTCTTCTTCGGCGTTTGGCCCTTACACGCAGTATATCTTCTCCATCTAGGTGAAAGTATCTTGTATTAGGTTCAGTAGCTTATGCATGTCTTAAAAATACACGTATAATGGGCACCTGTATACGATGTGGTCCAATGTTTGGTCCATTTCTCGGTACTCATAGAGGGTGACTCTGCTAAGCGCGGCTTGTATCATATTCTATGAGGCCCATTCCGCATTTTATCCTATTTAGAGTACACGGCTTCTTCCGAAATTGAAAAAAAAAAAAACAATTTTACCGTCGAGTAGTCCATAAAATGTCTGTTTATTACGTCAAACTTTACTCAAAAGAACCGTCATTTATCGGCAATTGGCCTTTTGTCTATTTACTCCTATTCTTCAAGATTGGTCGACGGGATGTGAGCCGGAGGGACGGTAATTATAATAAAACGGACAATTTATACGGCGCCTTCTGGAAGAACATACATTCCTCAAGGTGGTAGCTGTCTTATTTACTTAACAATAGGCAGTTGGTGGATTTACGACACTTTTTTACTACTCTTGAGTAAGTTTCTTTTCACGATTTAAATAAGGTGGTAAAATATTTGCTTGCACTATTTTTATAACTGATAATACTTTTTTTATCGTCATGGAATTAAGAGATACGGAAGGACCAGAGAAGAAAACTCAAGATGTTTTGAGATCAGGATCGAATCAATAACAAAATCATGGGTTTCGATATTAGTTAAACCCAAGTGAATATATGATGAATATTATCAAAATTGTATGATAATCTCAGTGGCATAGTTGGTAAGATGCCTGTCTTTCAATCCTGTTTGGTAAGATGCCCGTCTTTCAATCCTATACTAAGATTCTAGTCTTGTTCTCACTTAAGGGTTGTTAAAAGATATATCTGTTTGGTTGAAAAAAAATGCTGTATGTCAATAAACCTGCCAGTTATACACAATTAAAGCGTAATAAAACAAATAAAAAATATAACTCCGATATGAAACGAGCGTCTAGTATACAATTCTAAAACGTTTTTGTGATACTCGTATTTGTTGTTCAAATTATGGAGTTTTATTTCATCTTATCACACTCGCGATGTATATGATCTGAAGGTTTAATTATCATGTTATAATCTCTTCCAGCCAACCAACGAAATATGTAATAGAAGCCTTTAATAAAATCCCACTGTACAGGAATCGTACCTTAAGTGTCTTCTCAGCTAGGAAAAGGAGGTTATATGTGAGAGATTTGCATTCTGGGAAGCATAGTGCATTAAGATCATCTGTGTATCAGAATTTGAAGTGGACCAAACATACCTATTTGTTATATGGATCAGTTTTTTTGGGAGGACTGATGATATAACTTGGAATTGACTGGATCTGAAGTGTCCACAGGCTGAGAGTATAAAATCCTCCAAAACTGAGCCTTTTTTAGAGATACTACAATGAAACAAAAGCACCCAGGTAGTGATTTCGGTCATGAAAATGCGCTATAGTGCTATAAAAAAAAAGATTAATTTTTGTACCCTTTCTCACAGCATATATTATTCATACATACTCGTACATACCATTCCACCATTTCCCTGTCAGGGTAGACAGATGGTACAGAGCATCAGAATGTTATATCGGGACAAACAATTTTCGCCTCGTCTATACTTTCTCATACAGTTCCTACATTTTCTGACTTATAACATTACTTTTTGTTTGTTTTTGCAAGGAAAGGAATATAAAAATTCCAATCATGCTTTCCTTCATCTTCCTCAACACTTTTTCCGCTTACATTTATGTAGACTGTATGTTTGCTTTGTTCAACTTTCTTCATTAATAACTTGTTCTACGAGTAAATGCCCAAACCGTCTCAAAAAGCTTTTCTTCACATTAATTAATACTCCAGTATTAGTCATTAGATGACATTTATTATTTATCACTACGTTTCGTGTTATGTTAAATATTATCACTACATGTATTCTTCACAGTGTGTTTATTTCTACAGCATTTATTCAAATGACTCTAAATTTTTTCCACATCCTCGCTTTCTTCCCATAAATCAAAGTGGGTACTAAAATATTGCTGTGGACTATCATATCAGCAAATATTGACACTGTTCGGTTCGAATATGTGTGTTTCAGTATCACATTGACTGTATTTCCTATCGTTATACGCCTTTCAATATTCCTAGTGATCCAAACAGCCAACTTCCTTAACTTGCTTCTGTCTTTCATTGCTCTCTCAAATGTTGCATTTTTTCTCTTTTTACACTTAAAATTTCACAACATTAAATCTTAAAAATTTTCAATCAAAACATTTTTCATTCAATTTGTCAATTAAACTTTGTCATTTATTCTCGTTTCTCCTCATTCTCCTCTGAAAGTATCATGTCATCAGCTTACAACAATCCACACACATTTCATTTAAATCTTTGTATGCTATGGATTGGCCCCCTGTAGTTCCTTCGCACATAAATTAATGTAAATAATATATTACAAAAGAAAACATTTGGCTCACTGCAGTGTAATGCATTTTTTCATGCTAAAAGCTTTAGTTTATTTTCAGAAAAAGCTTATATTAAGCACGAGTAAAGTTCTTTTGCAATAATTTATGTGTTTCTCGAAAAACTTGTCTTAAGACAGTTAAGTCTGATGCCAAAAAAGTTTCGACAGATATGTTGCAATCTGCAATTAGCCGAAAATGGACTTTTGTAATGAAATTACGAATGCAGAATGAAAAAAGGGTTGTTTTACTAATTATTGCGTTGGTTATTTTTAATTCCAAATATTGAATGTAGGTACCATCTTAGCTGAGTATTTAAAACGCTCAACGTTATTCAGGTACGCCCACTTTATAATTATGTTATATATCATTTTTACTGTTTAAAATACAAACTGGTGGGTTTATTACCATGCATCAATCACCAACAAACCAAAAAAGTGTTTAAATAAGCTTTAATTGAAACCAGACCGGAACTCTCTTTCTATAAAAAGAGGGTACTAACGGGAATCAAACCCGAAATATCTGGTTGTAAGACAGGTGTCCTACCAACATCCATCGCGGAGTTCATCCATCTTTGTTTAAAAATTTATTGAAAAATAAGCATTGAATTCAAATTCATTAATGTTGAATGCTAACGAGTGTTAAGACGAATCGTGAATTCGGTGCGTGCTCCATTCATTGGTTTTAAAACCGAAGGATCAATTACTAGAACTAAAGTCAACTTTGTTTCCTGGCCACACTTTTCAATATGTTCGAATTACCGATTCGGATGTACATATTGAAGGGTACTGTACGAAAAAATGTAAGATACTTTGTATAAAATGTTTGAATAAAGTATTTGTTTGAATAACTCTGACGACACGCGCTTGATACGACCCTCGTATCAAGTTAAACTTGTACAAGGCCATCATACGTCCTCAGATGACGTACGCCATCCCGGTCTGGGGCCACACAAGTGATGAATATCTCGTTCGGAGTCTCGGTCCAATGGTAGGACGCCTTACTCCTTCATCGGATAATTTCTGGCTGATATGATATTTAATTGGATATTTTGGTTCCTGTTTTAGGAGACGGGGAGGGATAGTTTTATGTAATTTGTTTGATGAATGATTATGAGAAATAATAAGACGTTAAATACTTGTATACATGTGATGTTATATAAATGATATTACATACGAATATACATATATTTGTGGATGTGCGATGTCACACACGCTTATATATATTAGATGGGTGGTGAGAAAGAAATGGAGGTGAGATGATGGTGAGTAAATCATAGGATGTTGTATATAAATATGGGTATTTGGGGAGACGTGTGTGACTTTTAAAAATATATTAATACATAAATATGGGAAATACGCGATTGACTATGGTGGGAGGCTGTCGTCTGCCGCTTGAGGAGTCGGTGTCGGTGTATAAATAGGTGTAGAAAATAAATGGTGTAGAAGACGGGGGGGTATTCAGAGTGACGGGGTCATTTGCAGTTGGGGGGGCGTTTGCGGGTGGGCGGGTGCGGAGAATAGATTTTGGACGTGGGTGCTTGTAGTTGGTGTTCGCGTTGTAGTTTCCGAGATTTTGTATGACGGGGTTGGGATGTCTTGATATTGAACTGTAAAACCTTTCGGCCAGAGCTCGCATGTGATCGGGGATAGTTTCGAGTGCGGTGTCCGCGTGGAGTCTAGAGTTACGAACTATGTAGGGCGCGTTTAATATCATGCGGAGGGCTTTGTTTTGAACGATTTGAATGTGATTTATCGTGGTTACCGGCGCGTAGCCCCATACCGGAAGGGCGTATGTCAATTGCGGTCTGATGATCGATTTATAAAGATGGAGTTTAGTGCGCGGACTTAATTTACTGAATTTACCGACCAATGGGAATAATGATTTTAAAGTTCCGAGAGCTTTTGCTTTTACAATGAGGGCGTGTTTGCGCCACGTGAGTCTACTGTCTAAGGTGAGGCCTAAGTATTTCACGTGGTCGGTCCATGGGACGCTCTGGCCGAAGAGTTTTAGAGTTCTGACGGGTTCGATGTATTTGCGTGAGAAGCGGACTGCTGTGCTTTTGGAGGGATTAATTTTGATCTTCCATTCTGTGCACCATTGCTCCAGAATGGGAATGAAGTCTTGCAGTCGGTTGTGGGAGTCGGACTCGTATTTGGATGATGAGAGGAATGCTGTGTCGTCGGCGTATTGCGCGGTGATACAGTGTGCGTTAGAAAATTGGGGCATATCGCTCGTATATATATTGTACAGGATGGGGGACAGGAGTGCACCTTGGGGCACACCTGCCAGAATGGGGCGCGGGGAGGAGTTTATTCCGTCTATTTTGACGGAGAAGGAGCGATTTTCTAGAAAGGAGGCGATGATTTGCACTAGTCTAAGTGGAATACCCGTCTTGTGTAGCTTGTATACGAGTCCGTTGTGCCAGACGGTGTCGAAGGCTTTGGCCACGTCTAGCGAAAGGAGGGTCGTGAGCCCTTTGGCTCTGAAGGATTTGATAATTTGCTCTACAACGCGAAGAAGTTGATGGTTGGTCGAGTGCATCGGCATAAATCCGTGTTGCGATTCTGGAATGACGTTGCGCGCGTATATTTCAGTCGAGAGACGGTCGAGGATTAATCTCTCGAGCACTTTACCTAGGGTGGAGAGCAGACTGATCGGTCTGTGATTTTCGGGGATGGCGTGGCTTTTGCCCGGTTTGGGGAACATAATGACATCGGCGTTTTTGAACGGGGTCGGGAAGAATTTGTGTCGAAGGCAGGCGTTGAAGATGGCTGTAATGGTGCAGATGGCTTTTTTAGGGAGTTTTTTGAGAGTGAAATTGTTGATTTTATCGGGGCCGGGGGCTTTTTTATTGATTAGATTTTTTATGATTGTTTGAATTTCTCGCGGTGAGAAGAAGTCTGAGGTGGGGGGGGTTTGTTCGTTGAGTATGTTGACAACTGCATTGTCGACCATTGTTGTGTGAGTGGGGTCTGAGAGATCTGTATTTGGCGAGAAGATATTCGCTAGAGAGTCGGCGAAGGTCTCTGCGCGGTCGCGAGCAGAGAAGACGGTGCCGTTTGGCCCTTGGAGAGAGCTGGGGCGGGGGGGCGTATTTCGGAGGCAACGTGTGAGTTTCCATTTGAGTCCTTCGTTGTATTCGAGGGACTCGACGAAGTCAGACCATTTATCGTTTCGGATCTGTTGTAAGTGGAATTTTATTTTTTTTACTAATCTGTTATATTCTGCTTTATACGAGGGGACAGCTGTGCGTTGCCACAGCTTTCGGATTTTATTTTTCTCCACAATCAGCGTTTTGATGTGTGGAGGAAGGGGGAGTTCGGGTTTGTCGGCGGGTCTCACTTTTGAAGCGGACGTGAGAGCGGATTTTATGGTGGTTGTGAAGTCGTATATAGCAGTATCGATGGAATTCGTGTCTGGAAAAGTTGTTGGAATTTTAATGCAGTTGTCTACGTAGGTGGCGAAGTCACCCCACGAGGTGATGTGCCGCGGTGGGGGTGAGGGTGAGAAGGGCGGAAAGCCATCCGTCAAGTGAAGTAGTACCGGGTAGTGGTCGGATTGAAGCTGGTGAACAGTCGTGAGATCTGTTTGATAGGGGATGTCATTATGCACGATGATGTCTATGACGTCAGGGCGATGGTTGGGGTTTAGTGGATAGAGTGTGGGGGACGTAGGTCCGACCACGAAGTATCTCTTACGAGAAGAGATTTCGTCGAGCGTTTTGCCGTGCGCGTTGGGAGTGTGGCTGTACCAGAAGGGGTGTTTGGCGTTGAGATCTCCTGCTATGATGGTGGGGATGTTATCGGCAAAGAATGAGTCCAGTTCGGTCTCGACAAGTGGGGAAGATGGGGAGAGATATGTTGCGCACAGTTTGAGGGGGCCGTGGTTGGTAGTGTTTACTATGACGCATGAAGCTTCTAAGTTATCGGTGATAGGGGAGGAGATGCGGCAGTGGTCTATGGTGCTTTTTATGAGAATCGCAGTGCCGCCCTTTCGGGCGGTAAGGCGGTCGTCTCTGTAGCAAAAGTAGTTCTTGATGCTGTAACGGTAGCTCGGTTTGAGGTGTGATTCCGTTATCAGCATCACGTCCAGGTTGTGCTCGAGAAGGAAATCCTCGATCTCGTTTTTGTGCGTTCTGAGGGAACCGTTTGCATTCCAGAACGCGGCGGATATATGAGAGGGCTTATAAGTGCGAGCCATTTTGTTGAAGGGTGTTGAGGAAATTTATGGCTTCAGTGATAGCTGATCTTATATTATTGATTATGAAGTCGCAGTTTTGGGGGGGGGAGGGCAATGTGTGTTGTTGTGGAGTATATGAGGATAACAGGGGGCGTGGGGCTGCCATATTGGCGTAAGAAACGCTAGAAGTGACTGGTCTCGATGCACTCTGGGGGGCGAAAGATCGGTGGGTGGTGGTATTGTGTGCGGGGGGGGCGGTGGGGGATGTTGGTTGGTAGGGGTTGCGTTTAGGGAAGCGCGGGCAGCCTCTATAGTTGGCCGTGTGTGGGCCACCACAGTTGCAGCAGGTGGCTGGTGTGTCTATTGGCTTCCGGCATTCGGAAGTGTGGTGCGCTCTGCCACATTTCACGCATGTGGCGGGAGCGTGGCAGTTGCAAGCTGAATGGGCAAAACCTTGGCATCGATGACATTGCCCCATTCCTTTTCTTTTATGGAGTTCCTCTACCGTGACTCGAATATCTAGGACACCGCGGAGTTCGGTAAAGATCTTTTTGCCTGCTGGGTCTCTGGATAGTTTTGCTATGACCATTGGGAGTTCGACTCTGTTCCGGTTTTTCATCCGGTAGATGTTTAATACTGGATACTCCAGTGATTTGAGTTCCTCCGCGATGTCTTCGACGCTAATGGAGGTAGGAATTCCGCGTATGACGGCCAACAGTGGCTTCTCGTTCTCGAGGTGGAATGAGTGGTAGGGGATGGCGAGGGAGTCTGTTATGTGGACGAGGGCGCGGTAGGCTTCGACGGTTTCCGTCGAGATTTTTAAGTCTCCGTTTGGCATGACCTTGGAGGAGAATGCGATCTTCTGAGACCTGAGTTGTGTTCTCAGGTCTCCATATCGGTCCGTTTTGTGGAGGATAATAGGGGGAATGCGGTCCCTTCTGATCGGGAGTAGGGTCGGTGTGGTTTCTGGTAATGATGGTTCGGGGAGTGTGGGAAGGGGAGGACTGGGTGGACCTCTCATTCTCTTGTTTATCGGAGTGACGATGGGCTGAGGGTTTACCGGGGGGTGGGCGGGGGGGGGACTTTCAGGGGATTTGAGAGTCCGTTTGCGGCTGGTGGTGGCTGTTTGCCATTCCATGTCCGGAATATCCGGGGTGGAAGGTTCTGGCGGGGGGGGTGGGACATTGGGAGTGGGGGTGAGGTTTTGTGATGTTGTCGGGACTGACGGAGCAGGCGAGGCGGTGGGTGGGTCCGCTGGCTGATTCTTTAGGATGAGTTCGAGATGTCCTTTGCGGCAGAGATCTCGGAAAAGCCTTCCCAATTTCAGAGTCACTTCCCTTGAGATTGACTCTGACTGGATGAGGTCAATAGCCTCCTTGAACGAGATGTTCGGTTCAGGAGATTGCGAGCGGTCAGGTGACTTGGTGCGGGCGGTAGGCGGCGTGGTTTCGGGGATGGGCGTCAGCGTCTCCTTTTTCCGAGGAGTAGACGTTCGGCTTGGGGGGGGGCATGGCGAGGGTGGTGGACGGCGAGGAGCGGGCACTGGAGTGGACGAGCGTGACTCCTTTATGATAATGGTACGAGGAGTTTTAATAATAAAGTCCGACTTAGTGGGCTTCATTTTTCCTTTTTTAGTTATATTTTAATTATATTTGGCGAGGGTAAGATATGGGTTGTACGAGTGCGGTCGAAACAATAACAATAACAATGATAATAGTAAAGAAAATAATAAATGATAAATGATAAATGTCGCAAAAGTGGGTGAGAAAATGGTGAAAATGAGTGGGTGAAAGTGCAGACGGGATGGGAAGAGCCGTCGACCTTATCCAGGTCTTCAACCCCGCCCCGAGGAAGTGAAAGTGTGAGAAAGGACAATATCAGTCAGTAGCTTACCAAAATGAAGTAGCGGGCGGCTGTCATCGACCGGCACTCAGAACGGATATGTCACTCGAATATGATTAGTGGAGGCCAACTCCATATACGCGTGAAGTACCGAATACCGAGTAACGAGCTGGACAATGGCGGTGGGCGTGCGTGGCGGTGTCAGTGAGTTAAACTTATGCGCGGGATAGATGCGCGATCACAAACTTGGTAGAACTGTATTTGTTTGTTTGTGAAATTTATTTCGCGAACTGTACTGCGGGCGAAATTTGTTTTGCTAACTGTACTGCGGGCGAAATTTGTTTTGTGAACTGTACGGACTGGAGAGCGACTGTGTAAGCGATGATAATACGTGTGCACTGTAGCGCGTCCATGACGGTTCTCGTCTGGGGCCATGCGGCCGAAACCCATATGCGCAAACTCCAGGTGTTGCAAAACAAGGCAATGCGCACCATTATGGATGCGCCCTACTTTGTCAGCAACAAACGGCTTCACGAAGACCTAGATCTCCCCACCATCCGAGAATACGCGATCTCTCTGGCCGAGAGGTTCTACAGCTCTCTCTCGAGTCACCCGAACCCCCTAATCAGCTCACTCACGGACTACGACGTGAACGCTAATCTCATTCGCCCCAGGCCCAAACAAATGCTTCGAACGACCCCCCGACCCCCTATTCGGAACGGTAGGCGCCGAATAGTGTCCAGTGCACATACCCGCACTTCATAAGGCATCTATCATACCTCCTTATTTATATATGTACAACTATTTTAAAGTCACAGCGTTCTCCCCCACCCCCGTCTTCGTAATATATTTATAATTATTGAAATATCTATGTCTATGTATACATCACTATCCTTTCTTTCTCTGTATTCATATTTATCAACGCTCGTGACATATAAAAATATAAGTATATTATTATGTAACCTATATGTATCTATAACCTTAATGTATGTACCAAACTCTATCCCTCCTCTCTATACAAAAATTTTTCTAACACCACCACCAAACAATCCAAAATTAATTTACCAAAGTCCGTTTTTACACTACCGATGAAGGAGTAAGGTGTCCGACAATCGGACCGACACTCCGAGCAAATCATTAACTTGCACGACACGCGCAATTTCATAATAAATATTGAATTGAAACACTGTCACCCTGTTTTATATCACTTAATTTTTTCATATCAAAATGCATTTCAACACTAACTGTATCAGGTTTCAAAGAATTGAATTATTTAAATTACATCATAGTGATGTGTGTTGTTTGAATAAAGGTTTTTACATTCAAATTGATGTTGAAACCATGTGGTATGGATAGGTTCGTTTGACGTTGTTTGAAATATTGATTTTTGTTATAAAAATAGTATGACATAATACTTTTATTTGAAACAAAATATATTTGATAGGAATGGAGAAGCTACAAAGAAAAACTTCGCTCCATCCACAATTTGAATCATTTTCTCAAATAGAGGTAAATATGCAAAAAAGATCCAAACGATAAAACACATTTTTAGATAGTTACAAATAATCATATAACATTGTATTCATTAACTTTTTTTTCTTGCTTTTTTTGCTGTACAAACATCAAGTATATAAATAATCATAAAAAATGATATAACTTTTTATTGGAAGTCACGTTGTAGTACTTTCCTAAGCCAAATATCTATCCCTGTCAGCCATTTTTAATGGGCATATTTTTTAAATTAATACGTTGAAATAATTACACTTTTCACAATGTATGTATCTATATTATATTAGTCATCCCATTGGGCTCAATACGTTTTCTGAGACAGCTGACTTATATCCACAAAATTCACACACAAATAAATAATCCAACAAATCAGAGATGCAACCGCTCTTAGAACTTGATAATTGTCATAAAATATTAGTGCATTTAAATTGAAAATCCCGCCTATTAACCGACCACTGTATAACGATGACCAAGTTCAGTCTGTCTTACCAAGTGATGAAAATCTCGTTCGGAGTCTCGGTCCAATGGTAGGACGCCTTACTCCTTCATCGGATAAGTTCTGACTGGTATGATATTTTATTTGGATATTTTGGATCTTTTTTAGGAGACGGGGAAGGATAGTTTTTTGAATTTTTGATGAATGATTATGAGAAATAATAAGAACGTTAAATACTTGTATACATGTGATGATATATAAATAATATTACATACGAATATACATATATTTGTGGATGTGCGATGTCACACACGGTTATATATATTAGATGGTTGTGGGGGAAAATGATGGAGGTAAGATGATCGTGAGTAAAGCATAAAATGTTGAATTTATATATAGGTATGTGGGGAGACGTGTGTGACTTTTAAAAAAATATTAATAAATATATATGATATGGGAGATACGCGATTTCCTATTGAGGAAGGCTGTCGTCTGCCGTGGAGGGGTCAGTGTGGGGGCGTTCAGTGTGATAGGGTCATTTGCAGTTTGGGGGGCGTTCAGAGTGGTGGGGATGTTTACAGTTGGGGGGCGCGGAGAATAGATTTTGGACGTCAGGATGGCTAAATTTGGTGTTCGAGTAAGTGCGATCCATTTTCTTGGATGAGGTTAAGGTAATTCATGGCTGCGGTGATGGCTCATCTTAGGTTGTTTATTACTATGTCGAAATTTTGGGTGGGGGGGAGCGATGTGTGGTTTTGGGGTGTATGTGAAGATAACAGGGGGCGTGGGGTTGCTATGTTTGCGTATGAAACGCTGGAGGTGACTGGTCTCGATGCACTCTGGGGGGCGAAAGATCGATGGGAGGTGGTATTGTTTGCCAGCTGGGCGGGGGGGGAGGTGAAGTTTGGGAGGTGCTGCTTTTAGGGAAGCGCGGGCAGCCTCTGTAATTGGCCGTGTGTGGGCCTCCACAGTTACAGCAGGTGGTAAGTCTGTCTTAGTAACCGACCACTATATAACGATGACCAAGTACAGTCTATCTTAGTAACCGACCACTGTATAACGATGACCAAGTTCAGTATGTCTTAGTAACCGGCCACTGTATAACGATGACCAAGTACATTCTGTCTTAGTAACCGACCACTCTATAACGATGACCAAGTTCAGTATGTCTTAGTAACCGATCACTGTATAACGATGACCAAGTACATTCTGTCTTAGTAACCGACCACTCTATAACGATGACCAAGTTCAGTATGTCTTAGTTACCGACCACTGTATAACGATGACCAAGTTCAGTATGTCTTAGTAACCGGCCACTGTATAACGATGACCAAGTACATTCTGTCTTAGTAACCGACCACTCTATAACGATGACCAAGTTCAGTATGTCTTAGTTACCGACCACTGTATAACGATGACCAAGTTTAGTCTATCTTAGTAACCGACCACTGTATAACGATGACCAAGTTCAGTCTGTCTTAGTAACGTTACAAATCCTCAACTAAATAAAAAATGACGGAAAGTGGGTGGTATCTCTTTTGCAAATATAATTAAAATATAAGAGGGTATATTCACAAGTTGAAGAAACATAATACAGTGATGTTTTCTCATTATAATGTCAACATTTCGGCTTTTACAGGGCAAGTCCATAAACTCAGTATCCTACCTTTGTACCAAATTACAATTGAGTTAAAAAAGTATACAAAGAAAACAACAAGGGAAAAAGTGAAAATATCTTCCAAGAACTCGGGGCAAAGTTGACGCGACTTAAAGGACGGTATTAATTTTATTTATTACAAAAATTTCTGTTTTATCCTAATTCAAGGCAACTTTTCTCAACGGGACTGCTATAGACTGGAAATGTAATAAAACTTTGTGCGTTAGGGATGTTTATTTGATTAATATTTATGTATTATGGCTAGATATCGGATATCTTTCGGATATTTATAAAATTCCAACGTCGCTAGAAAAATATTAAATAATTTTTACAATCCATAATACATTTATTGGAATGCCGAACAGTACTGTAAAAGGACATCGCGATGCAACAGTTTTTTTATAGGAGCAAATAATAACTGTATTAGGCGAAGCCTGTGATGAAGTGATCACATTTTTTAAACACAAACTTCATATATTTGTCTTAAATACTTAAGCACTCAGCTGAATCATTCATAAACTAACACATACCCTAATCGAAAATGTAAGTGGACAAATTTATGATTTAAAAAAAATATAGTTCTTAAAGTGTGGGTTACGACTCTACAAAAGATTTCGCGTGAATATTCTTCCAAGTATAAATCAGCATCATGAAGTTGTTGCTAAAAACATATCTAGTGAAAGGGGGTTGTCACAAAACAAAATAAAGAGGCCCCTGGTGTTATTTAATTTGAAGAAATTTGAAAGATAACAAAAAGTATCATATTACAAAATTTATCGAAATCTTGAACTCTGAAGAGAAAAATAAAGTATTTTGAGGTCGTTTTGGTACGTCGAATGAATCAATAAAGAAAGACTTATAAAAAATAGATAGTGCGAATGTATGTGGAAAGCGTGGTAGAGGAAAACCAAGAAAGTATGGTTGGATCAAGTGAATGATATTTTGAAAGAAGGAAATGTAAGAAGTTAAAACTCGTAGAAGTTGTATGAGAACATTCATGGATGAAGAAGAGGCGAAATACGTGTGTCAAAAAAGGAAAAGTTAAGCACTCTGTTTTCTCCAAAAGGAAAACGACGCCATGATATGTATGTAGCCAAGTCGTATCTAAAACTTTATTATTTACGACAATATTTTTTTAATGTCGTTTTTAAAATATAAAAATTCTAGCACCGGAATAAAAAACAAATATACGAGTATATCCATGCTCTAGTTATAAAATATATCTTTTAATATATATCTTCCAAATGAAAACTTCTATTTTAAGTAAATTTTTACGAAATGCTTTACATAATATAACATAAAATAAAAATTTAAGCTTTTATATAATAAAAAAAAAGGTTTCCTTCTCATAAATTTGTCATCAATAAAGTCTTTTGGTTAATGTTTGTGTTAGTGAGAGAAATAAACTTGACATCACAGATAAAGGTTCTCAGTTAAATTATTAAAAAGGGATGTTATACTTTAAATCAATACTCAGTTAAATTATTAAAAAGGGATGTAATACTTTAAATCAATATTATTTTTATTTCATATTTTTCTTATATAAATTTTAGGTAGATTTTGTTTTTGAATGTGATGCATTAATACTTATTATTAAAAATTACATACATAATTCAGATATTACAATATAGTTATTTGTGCCCACCTTAACGTATGCAAGCGAAATTTAGACTTGGAAAAAATATATTAAAGTAAGTTTAATGCTGCCTAAATGAGCGCACTAAAAACTGTCGAGTTTCAATATATAAAACATCAGAAACGAAATAATAAAACCTGTCGCTCTATCCTCTGCCTACTCCAGCAGGGAAATTGCACTATCATATGTGTATTTTTATTATTAATATTTTGAATGTCTATATTTTAGTTTAAATAAAATAACGATTTATCCGACATTATATTAACCGTGAAACAATGTTCTAAACAATCCAGCAACAATGAAAACATTTTAATAGTGAATTCTAAGTGCGCCACTAACTTAACTGATGGTTTTCGATATCGCCATTCATACCCTAGCACGGGGGGACGCAAACAGTGAAAAGCGAAACAAATCCGATTTTTAGTAATGTTTTGGTAAATATTTATGTCGTAAATAAAATTTATGCATGTATTATTCGGTCAAAAGACATGAAAATAAATGTTAAATGGCCACATAGATTAGTAAACATTTAGTAAAATATTTTATATTTCAGTTAAATTTGTTTTTTACATTAATTGAAGTTATACTAATATTTTGATTAAATTGTTTGATACTAATAATAAACACATGTTTAATTTTCATTATTTCATGTAATATAGGGAAAATAATTAACTAACGTGAATAACTATTACTTTTACTTCATTAATTGTCTATATGATACCGAAGAACACTCTTGATATGTGAGCGACACAAAAATACAACAAAGAAGAGAAAAAAAGAGTTTAAAAATATTGTAATTCAGAATGTCTCAAAACTGTTACCATTTATTTTGTCAATTAAGTTTTTATTAAGAATGTTTATGTAACATTTTGAAGATTTTAAAGGAAATAAATGTATGGATCTCAAGATCTTGACTGCAATATACTTATATATATGATTTATTTCAGAGGAATGCGGTTGATTGTTTAGCAGTAGTTTTGTGTTTTAATAAACGTCATTAATCGATCAAATTATTCAATTATTCATTAAATCCAATCCTAGAGGTGTGCAAACTACGAAAACCGTACCAAATCCAAACTATCACTTACAAGGTCTATTTTAGAAGGGTGCGGTTAATCGGTTGTAACAATTTTATATTTTAATATTTGTGACGTCAATTTTCCAACTTGAATTTGCTAATTCCCGTTGAACTAAGTATTCATTTGAGTGCCTATAGTTGTTTAAAAGCCTTTACATACTTTTATATCTCGCTGCCTGAGTCCAGACTTCCAAGAAATACCCTCTTTAGTGAGCTGACGGAGGGCTGAAGAAAGCACAATGGTAAGCGCAAGAGATATAAAGAGGAACTGCCTGACAATTAACAATTGTTTGTCGCATGGTCCTGTTTAGTTAGATCGGAATGGTATTGAGGTTTTCAAAATAATAATAATAATTCATATAATGCCGTTTATATAGCATATTTTTTCTCAAGAGTACTCCTAGTAGGTACTCGAAATTATTATTATTAACAGATTAAAAATATAAAAAAAAACAATTTAAGTGCAAGAATAGGAAGGTGATGGCAGCGGCCATCAGATGAGGAACTTTTCTGCATCTGCGTATGTTTAGAAAAACATATGCATATGTAAGAAAGCTACGAAAAGAGACGACGACCTTCCAAGAAACCTTCCGATATGTGATAATAACACATTCGGCTTCTTAGGTGGAGTGTAGTGTGTGTGTAGTGTTTGTATAAAAACAAAAATTTGGATAGACTTCACAAAAAGGGTCATATTCAATTGTTTCTTCAAGATGCATACGACATACATATATCTAACACTTTGAGGCAGATGAAGATCGGTCCAATTTAAATATACCTCGATAATATGAACATAACTCAAGAATAAAAACTATCAATTCAAGAAATATACCATAATAAGTTGGAATAACAAAAGAGACCACTCAATAAATAGATCATAAATATAATGGAATTATGTGCACAGCTTTAGGAACACACAAATTGAGGAAAATTTTAATAAATCAAAATTGACTTTGAAAATTCAGAGATGAATAAATCACGCCTGGTAGGTACAGTAGCACCCGAGCATATTATTATTTTTAAACGTTTGTTTTAATTACCATTAAACATTTGCTTATGATCGATAATAGAATAGTTTCTATCTGGCTCGCAAGCCAAAGGGTTATCTGCCCCTTGTTCTCTAGTTGTATAATATTCCCATGATTTGCTACAAAGTTTTATTAAATCATGGCACATATTCGCCAAGTCTCGGCGTGGTATGTTCAAAATGGCGGAGATACGGCAGAGAAGCCGGTCACATTTTCACAATATCAGCGGGCATAAAACATGGCTAAATCTGCAGTTTTCGAGGGTGGTGTTTCTCACCATAATGCTTTTTTGGCCGTCGAATGAGAATATGTAGCGTAGAAACGATGGTAAATTAATTTTATGATTGAATCATGAGAATGCATGGAAATTGCTGTAGAATTCTTCGAATACATATATCATTTTACTATATGCGAGTATATCACTTTCTGTAAACCATATATCACTTTGCCCGCAAACAAAAGGCGGAAAACATATATACTATATGTTGTTTATAGTTAAGGCATTAACATTGTGGAGGTTTAAAGACATTGTAATTTATTTTTATCAAACACTGTTTATTCCACTTTTTTATGACGGTATAACCCTACCGGTTTCAAGGCTTTCACCTCATCTTCAGGGGAGCGCAAACAAGACTCTTGTTTGCGCTCCCCTGAAGATGAGGTGAAAGCCTTGAAACCGGTAGGATTATACCGTCATAAAAAAGTGGAATAAACAGTGTTTGATAAAAATAAATTACAACATATATACTATGGTATCTCAGCACAGGTATCGAAATTGTGACTTTTACTCCTCTACCTTGCAAACTTTGTTGCACCTCAGGTATATATAGATATAAAAAAAAATATCACATTTGGGCGCTACTGAAGCGGCCAGATGTCATTTATTCTTCTATGTTTGAAATGAATTTTTAAACTAAATTGTGATTTATTAGATTTTCGCCTATTTGGGTACAAAGTCAACAACATCAAGTTCAAACAGTTAAACGTGCAAAGAGTGTACGGTGAGAGTGCATCCTCTCTTTCCATTAGTTACACCTTTTTTCTTCTTCTGGGTTACAATCTTAGGATTGGTCTGCACCAAGCACTCGATCCCTCCACTCATCTCTGTCATCCGCCAGTCTCTTCATCTCCTGGTAGCTGCCACAGCGCACATCCCGGATAACCCGGTCCATGTAGCTATATCTAGGGCGGACTCTACGGTTATTGCCTTCAATCATTCCCTCGACGATGGTAAGGAGCAGGCCTGGGTGCCTGATGTTATGGCCTATCCAACTGGATCGTTATTGGGCAACTCTATTTAGGAGTTGCCTTGTTTCTCCAACCCCGCTCAATACCTCGTCGTTTCGGATGTGATCTGACCTATGGACCCCGGCCATGCGTCTGTAGCACCACATCTCAAAGTTACACCTATTTGGAGAAAATATTATGAGGAAAGCACTTGACGACTAGGACGGCGGGATTGCTATTGGTGGTAGGAAGCACTCAAATCTGACATATGCAGATGGCACGAGGTTGATTGTCACATCTAAAGATGAAATAGCCACGGGTCTTAAAAATATGAAAAACGAGGTCAAAACCTAAGGTAATGATAAAATATCACAGTAGCAAACTGCCACCAAATAATGAGAATCATGGTCTAGAAGTGCTTACTGACTTTATTTATTTAGGCTCCAGTATTACCAACAATGGAGGATGCGAAGCTGATGTGAAAAGAAAAACTACTATGAAATGCATTGTCAAAGCTGGAAAAGATAATATGTAAGAGTAGAACTATCACCATCACGACGAAAATGTGCCTAGTTAAGTCTCTCGTCTTTGTAATATTCATGTATGGCTCGGAGACTTGGACTCTGAGAGTAAGCGATATACGTAGAATAATGTGGTGCCGGAGAAGGATGTTACGAATTCCACGAACAGCAAGGCAAACTAACGCCTCTATTCTCGAATAATTGAGCCTCACCGACAGAACGTTGACAGTGTGCCTTCGGCAAGTTCTCCGATTCTTCGAGCATGTTGTTTTTGGCCAAGGAGACAGTTTGTAGAGGTTTGCGTTTACTTGAAACGTGAAAGATGACCTACAAGAGTAAAAATCCCAATGCTTTGGACTAACCGACAAGAGTAAAAATCCCAATGCTTTGGACTAACAAAGTGAGAGATGCAACTGGACTACCATTAACAACTACCCTTCGAGCCACTGAGTGCAGGGATTAATAGAGAGGAGTCATCAGATGCTATCATGGGAAGCTATATTCCTGAAATGGAGCACAATATTCAATTTTATTTATAATGTATTTCTTGATTTGTTAATCGATAATAGAGTATTTTCGACCATTTTAACGTGTTTATTTTGTTACTACAACTGTCATATTATTTCTACGTAATATAAATATTCATTATAATGAATTGAGATATTTATTTTGGTAACGTTCGACTTGAGATAACCCGTTTAGTTTGTCATCGTTCATTTATACATGTATCATAAATTTGATTTTCAATGGATATTAAATATATAGTAGTTCTTCTCTGATATAAGTATAAGCCTAATTCTGTAAACATTTTAATATCGTTTACCAACTCATTTTGGAGATATTTTTTTAAATCAACATGCAACGTTAACCAGCATATATAAGAAAATGAAAATGGGACGAAATTGAATAAAAGGAGACGCTGCTTTTAGAATGAAAAATTATTGCATTTCTTCCTTAAAATAACTTGGAAGAAAATATGAGTTTTTGTAAGTAATGGGCACCGGAAGATTTAACAGCTTTTGTCTTCACCCTCTTGAGTCTCTCTCTCTCTCTCTCTCTCTCTCTTGGTGATGCGATACCTCTATGCAAAATACCGGAGCCCAATCCCTAGTCTTGGGTATTATACCGGGCTCTTAGTTTCTCGGTATTACCTTAGTTTTCCTAGGTATTATGTCAGTACTTAAGAATTCCTCCTGAATTGCGGTATAGTCCATAATGCATCATTTTGATCATAGAGAAGTAAGCAAGTAATCATAGGTCCTTTACAACATTTTCCATTCGTTTCAGGTTGATTTCAAAATTGTTTAGGATTAGAAAATTACTGAAAATAATTGATGAAAAGGTGTATGAATGAAAATTAAATAGTTGAAATAAAAAAAATATGGATAAAAAAGTGTGTGAAAATAATTATGTGCATTGTATACAAAAAATAAAAATAAATTGAATTAGTACGTGTTTTATTTGAAAATGGAACATAGGATAAAATGTTTTTGTCACCTGACATACGAGTATTTTTAACTATAAAAAGTCTTATGGAATTACATCGTAACAACAAAAAAGTAAGGAAACGTATTAAAGCTGGCTTAATAATGTGCATACATTATATTTTTAAGGCGTATTGAAATAATGAGCAGAAATGTTAAAGTAATTATCATTCTCACGAATATTCGTAGTTATAATATTGAAATGTTGAAAGCTGTCAAACGAGGTAAAAATATTATTCACAGTAAAAAACCAGAAATATGCATTAATCATCAATTCATTATCATCGGTATTTATTTAATAATAAATTTAAAAATAAGATTTACTATCAGTTAATTTATATAAATGTTTCGAAATACAATATTATAAATTTCAAGTTAAAAATGCACGTTGCCTCCACAATAAATAAATAAATATAATATTTATGGATTTTTAAATTGGTTTAAAAAAAATGACATGACGGTTTTTGGGTGTTAATTAATTGGGATTTTTTATACAGTTTCTCCATTTATTACATTCGAAGAATATTGAATATACATTTGATATGTTGTTATTCCAGTCATTATTTTTATTTGTAAATATGCATTTGTAGATTGAGGCTAGAAAATGATTATTTGTTCAATCTTTAAGAAATAAGATATGAATGGAAATGAGAAATTAAGTAAAACAATTTATGAAAATAAAAGATGACTAAAGTTTTTTAACTTGTAGTAAAAAAACAAGAATAATGTGTTAATCTTTGTCATTCATTTGTAAAGTAAGTACCCTTCAACATAACTTAGAATTATGACATCCCTTAATATTGAAATACATCTTTAACGGCTTAATTTTTTTTACATATAGAGGAACGATATGTTCTTTATCGATTTGAAAAAAAAAACTAAAAAAATGTGAGTTTATTTCTTCACGTAATAAATTTTATTTTAAAAGTAACTGATTTGATTTTGCATTATTGAAATTTAGTCAAAATATTTTCAGTACAACTGATAAACTTCCGGTCAGCGGCGAGAGTATTGCCACAAATCAATCGCAGCGCTTTGTTGACCCACGCTGTCATAAACAAACCCATTTGCCGTTTCGGGGCGTCCATCATTCGGTTGGGCTCGCCGTTGACCTCTAAACTGAGCCTACAAAACGACCTCTTAATGTCGCCGAACTGAGTTATCTATTTATTGTGGTGTATATACTGAAGAGTCGTGAATTTCAGGCATTGTGACTTTTCCGTGTTCTGAAATATTTATAGACAATTGTTATGAAATTCGCATGTGACAAGAGGAAAGTTAAATTTCATCCTGTTGAGAAAGTAAGTGGATATTTTGAATTTATTTGCTTTATAACGAAAAAAATCCAAATAATATACAATATATAGATTGCAAAAATTAAAGAACTTGAATTCTTGCATGTGGGAGAGAATTGCTCACATATTTAGTAAATACCTTAATAATGATCAATTAATGACTGATAATATTTTACGGTATTACATTTTTAAATAATAACTTAGATATATTTTATAACAGTTTTGTTGTATAAAGTTCAACCTGGTAATACTATTGCCAAGGTATTATAGGGACCTTAAGTGAAAATCAGACTGGAATTTGATTTTTGTTGTTTTGTTTTTGTGTTTCTCTATAATTTTGTGTTAATTTTTATTCTTATGATTGTGTGCGGTATACTATGGGATGAATAAGTTTGGTCTTTCTGGAGTGATGATGTGTGAAGAGTTTGATTCCGCATGATGTTTCCAGTTGTAATCGAGTGCCACTGTTTGTCAGGTTGAGGAGAACGTGCAACGGGGTTTTGTTTTTGTGTAATCAAAAATCGAAAAGAAGTATCGATTTATTTTTTCATGCTAAATATTCTCAGTAAGATACAGGCAAAAGCTTAGTTTACTGGGGATACGACAAATGAAAGGCGACAAACCCAGATCCATTAAAATAATGTATGTCCAAATTTAATTACCTGTTGTTTTTTCGCAAATTATGTATATTTTTTGTCATGTGTAATTAATAATCCTTTAAAAATCTGAGTTTTACGAACTAGGCCAAGAAGGTTATCATATATTATTCTACCCTAATGATTAGAATATTTATCAATTGACTAACATATAAATACGCTATTACTGTTGAGATAAACTGTCGGGGGGGGGGGGGGAGTGAGGGGGATATAAACCGTTGTATTAAAAAAACCTTAACTAATAAAAAATAGTGCTCAGAGGAGAGAGATTTCGCAAAACCTATCCAATTTATGGAATGACAATGGAAAGATAACGACATTAGAAATTAATCACATGGATTTTTATAAATAGCTTTAACCCAAATTAGGGTAATCCCGGCCAATGGGCAATACTTAGTTGATTACCTCCTTTGAGAACATTTGAACATATCATATACTTAAAGCACAATCAATTGAGGTTAATTTATATATAACTTTAGAAATCCTGTAAACTTTTGGTTATTAATAAATAATGAAATTCCATTCAAAACTCTTTTTTTGATTAAAATTAATTCTTCCATAATTTATATCGGTTCATCTGTAAAATATTTAAATTTGATCACGTAGTTAAAATCGAAAGAAACGTTAAATTTCACCTTTACTTAAATGTACTAGTGGTTGATAACTTGTTTGGAGTTTCGGTCCGATGGTAGGACACCTTACTCCTTCATCGGATAAGTTCTGACTGTTTTGATATTTTGGAAATTTTGGATCTTTTTAGGAGTCGGGAAAGGATAGGTTTGTGGTAAATGTTTTGATTTTATGAATGATTATGAGAAATTATAAAACGATTAAATACATAAATAAATGTGATAGTATATACATAATATTACATAAGAATATACATTTAGTTGTGTCGTCACACACGAATATATTGAATGGGTGAAAAATAATGGTTATGAATAAAATATAGTACGAAAGTGAATATAGTATGTAAATATATATAGGTAATTAAGTGGATAAGGAGACGTGTGTGACTTATATAAATATATTAAAAATGTAAAAAATGTTTATTGAAGGTGGTAAATGCGGTTGCCTAAGGGGGTAAACTGTCTTGCGGAGGAGCTGTCGATGAAGGGGTGTCCAGAGTGACGATCGGTGGGTCATTTGGGGGGGTGATTACGGTTAAGGAGTGGGGGTTCGGAGGGGCGTTTCGTAATATTGATTTCGGGCGAGTGTGTCTGAATCTGGTGTTGGCGCTGTAGTTATCTAAGGATTTTATGATTGGGTTGGGATGACAGGATACAGAGCTGTAAAACCTCTCGGCCAGAGCGCGCATATGTTCGGGGATGGTATGTAGTTTGATATCCGCGTGGAGTCTAGAGTTACGTACTATGTAGGGTGCTTTTAAGATTATGCGGAGGGCTTTGTTTTGAATGACTTGAATGTGATGTAGAGTTGATTTCTTCGCGTGGCCCCAGACCGGAAGGGCGTAAGTCAGTTGAGGTCTGATGATCGCTTTATAGAGATGGAGTTTAGTGCGCGGGCTCAGTTTGCTGTGTTTGCAGATCAAGGGATATAATGATTTGAGTGTTCCGTGAGCTTTTGATTTTATATTATGGGCGTGTTTGTACCACGAGAGTTTACTATCCAAGGTGAGGCCTAAGTATTTCACGTGTTTCGTCCATGGGACGCTCTGGCCGAAGAGTTTAAGAGTTCTGACGGGTTCGATATATCTGCGTGAGAAGCGGACAGCAGTGCTTTTGGTAGGATTAATTTTGATCTTCCATTTGGTGCACCAGCGCTCCAAAATGGGAATGAAGTCTTGCAGTCTATCGTGGGAATCGGACTCATATTTCGATGAAGAGAGGAAGGCTGTGTCGTCAGCGTATTGCGCGGTGATACAATGTGTGCGTGAAAATTGAGGCATATCGCTCGTGTATATGTTATACAGGATAGGGGACAGCAGTGCACCTTGGGGTACTCCTGCCAGAATGGGGCGTGGAGATGAGTTTATGCCGTCTATTTTGACGGAGAAGGAGCGATTTTCGAGGAATGATGCGATGATTTGCACTAGTCTGAGGGGAATACCTGACTTGTGCAGTTTGAATATGAGTCCGTTATGCCAGACTGTGTCGAAGACTTTCGCCACGTCTAGTGAAAGGAGGGTCGTGAGGCCTTTGGCTCTGAAGGATTTGATTATGTGTTCTACAACGCGAAGAAGCTGATGGCTGGTAGAGTGTAATGGCCTAAATCCGTGTTGCGAATCTGGGATGATGTTGCGTGAGTAAGTTTCGGTGGAGAGACGTTCGAGGATTAATTTCTCGAGCACTTTACCTAGAGTCGGGAGCAGGCTGATCGGTCTGTGATTTTCGGGGATAATGTGGCTTTTACCCGGTTTGGGGAACATGATGACGTCGGCGTTTTTGAAAGGGGTCGGAAAGAATTTATGTCGAAGGCAGGCATTGTAGATGGCAGTAAGGGCGTAAATGGCTTTTTTCGGGAGTTTTTTCAAGGTGAGATTATTGATTTTATCGGGGCCGGGTTCTTTTTTATTAATGAGATTTTTAATGATAGATTGTATTTCTATCGGTGAGAAGTACTTAAATGTTTCGGGCCTTACTTTTTATGTGATCTCTGGTATTTGTAAATGATCATTTTTATTTGTTACTCGCTTTATTTTTTTCAGTATAATAATAGTTCATAGAAATTTCCTTATAAATGAAAACGGTAAATTCTAATAAATTGAATATATCAACTTCACTAAAAAACCTTTTATCTCCACATTTCTACCGGCTCTTTTACCAACTCTTCATCTTCAGATTACAATGTCTTCATACTTCGATCACCTTTCGTATCACCTGGTTTAGCTTCATGCGACATTTGGCTATTCTCTAAACGAAAAGGAAAGCGTTTCGACACGATTCCGGTCGGTATCTCTTTACTCCAAAGTATTTCGAGATGTTCATTTTTATCAGTTATGTTCCCATGATCTAGATGTTATCTAGTATTAAATATACGACATTATGTACTACCTTCCTTTCATTAAGGTCAAAGGTTTGGTAAAACGATTTTTGTTTTTCAACGTGAAATTTTTAAAGCACTTAAACTCGGGCAGTGTACTTAAGGGGTAGTTCCCCTTGTATATTATAGCGTATGTTAAACAAGACCCCTTGGAAAATTGCCATATCAACTGCATCTTAAATTATGCACCGCCGTGAGAGTATTACAAGCTTAAGCTTCATAAAAGCGTAGAGAAACTTTGTAAAATATCTAAATTGGTTTATACGAACAATAAAATACAATAAAAGATTATTAATCAAACTACAATTTTGATTAAATTTAAAAAAAATGAAAAATGATTCCCAGTCTTTCAGTCAATATCTTTGACTGTCGAAATTCTGAATAAGGGCATTTCTCAACGAAACAACATCAACAATACAGCCGATATAGTACTGCTATACAAAATCATTCACTCAGTGATTGATGCACCTCACTTACTCGCAAGTATTTCATTTCGTATCCCCACTAGATCCACAAGACAGCTCAATCCCTTTTAAACCTAAAATTGTTATACTAACTATAAAATCAATTCCTCTATAATTCGTATGCAAAGACTTGGAAACGAGTTTTGCAACAATTTAGATATTTTTAATATAAGTATATATAGTATTCGCCAGAATATTACAATATTTAGAAATAGCTACTAACTTTGTGGTCTCCTTTATTAATATAAATAACGTAAAACAAACCAAATATTAAGGACAATATTTTGCCTCTGGAGTTGAGTAACCCTGCATCAGCACGTGTGAAGCTTTTAATTCTGCAAAGCAACTTGCATCTCGTTCCACTAATGAGGCCATGTGTTTTCTATATCTCAATATATATCCATAAAATTCCCACAAAATTCTCAAAGATTATTAAATAATTTTAAAACGATGACTGTAATTTATTCTACTGCTTTTTGTATCTTCATGTTAGTTTAAGATAAAGTTGTATTATTTGTCAATAATTTTAAGTAATTTATAACCTGTCACATGTTCATTTGTGTATAAAGACACTTTTGTGTCGTTAATTAAATAAATAAATACATCAAAAAATTCCATTTAACCAGACATGGAAGGTTTTTCCTATAAGTTAGTACAAATATTTTGACGTATTAAGACAACACGTGTAACAATAATAAATTCTTCATTGAAATTATTAAGAAATATTTTATATAAACCTTGATCGATATCATTACTCGTGTTTCTGATTTTCTGGCATATTAAATATTGAGTAGCACCTCTAACCGGATTACTCCTAATGGATTTGAATATCTTATGATGAAGTTACAGTTTTGACAATATTATCCACTGTGTAGCATTGCGGTAAAACTAATCTCAGATGTAGTGGATGGACTTGCAATAAAGCTTATGTCTTCATTAATAATTAGTAATAAAGCTTATGTCTTCATTAATAATTATTTCAGCAGTAAATTTTGTACTAGAACTTCTCTTAACTCTAGGTGATGGATATATTGATGATTGTAAATTATTTATACATAACAAATATTAAACCAAAAGACAATTATTTTCAATTAGTTGGAAAGCGATATAAAGGTGTCATTTTAAAGAAGCCTTAAGGGCTAATACGTCAGTGAACTTAATAAGAATACTGTAAATATATCAAATATTTTATTGTTACCCAATAAATAAAAAAAAAAAAAAAATTAATTTACATTTTAAAATTTTCCCAATAATAAATCGTGAAAAGCTCAACTGTAAAACATACACTATACTAAAGGTTCTCAAATTGTGCGCCACGGCTTCAGGTGATATTCGAAAATTTTAATAATTCAGGGCAATTTTAAATTCAATGCGCTGATGCCACTATGATAGGAAGTGACAATTGCCCTAGAAATTGCTTTCCATCATATTCTCTCGTAAAGTCGAGGAAAAGTGTGCCATCGATGCCCTTATTCATCGGTGGTTGCCTGGTCGAGTAGTGCGTCGTGATACCTCGGCCTGCACCTCAACCGGTGACTGACGTGGAAAATCCATCTCAATACTATCAGTCTATCCATAATTAATCTCACATGCAGATGATATACGTCCACATATGTATACTCACTTAAGTGATGTATTATTGGTTTTAGGATTTTTTTCATATTTGTATGTGAATTTATATTTCTTTTAAATTTGTATTGTTTCACGTTTAACATGTATGTCAGTGCAATGATATATGGCTTCTGAATCATATCGGAACGTAATACGTATAAAATAAGGATTTTACAATGGTGATGGCAGTGAGGGAGACAGAGGAGCGTCAAATCATACATATTTTATGGTTTTTCGATACAAAACAAAATGGGGCTGTGTATATTCTCTGTCAAAAATATAATGGAAAAGGTACTTTTCAGACATTTCTTGATATAATGTTTGGCGTGGCTCCAAGATGTATTTCACAGAAGACATATTTTGTATATCACAATCCATGTATACTTTGAAGAATATTTTGTCGTTGAAAAGTGCTTTTAAGGTTTTTCTCATTAAAAAAGGTAAACGAAAGTTTGGAAAAATGTACATTTATTCCGATCACTTTTCTTTGCATACTATATACTAGTAGATTAACTTTCTAAACAGCAAAACGCTTGACTTTCAATCAGGAAGTTTTAAATTTAATTCCCGATAGAATCAAACAATATTCCTGTCTGGTTTTATAAGGCTTTTCAGCATGTTTCTGCTTAGTAAGAAGTAATTTACTTATGAAAATTAGCTTGCCAGGCTTTATTTTATACATTAGAAGTGTTATATAATACAGTAAAATAACATATATTACTTATCTTAGTATTCATGAATAAGGTCAAATATTCAATTTCCCCCCCGACAGGCTTATTAGAACGACGATGTTTCCGAATATTTATCGTGTTCACCAATTTTTATACAGAAATGACGGTAAAAGCGGGTGATTTACAAAAATATGAATAAATACAAACACGCTGCACTGGCAAAGGTGTGAAGTACTTAAACGGTCAATTTTTAACCAGTTCATCAAAATCCGACCAATCCTTATTCTCAACGGATATCAAGTAGCTCAGTTAGTCTTGTATAGTGTATAATAGGTATCAAGTAGCTCAGTTAGTCTTGTATAGTGTATAATAGATATCAAGTAGCTCAGTTAGTCTTGTATAGTGTATAATAGATATCAAGTAGCTCAGTTAGTCTTGTATAGTGTATAATAGATATCAAGTAGCTCAGTTAGTCTTGTACAGTGTATAATAGATATCAAGTAGCTCAGTTAGTCTTGTATAGTGTATAATAATGTATCAACTATTTTAACAATTTCAATTCAAGACATTGCTGTTAATGAGGAAAATAAAGTACGAGTATTATAAAAGATTGTTTTAATAAGATATGAATGTAAATGATAAATTAAGTTAAACAATTAGTTGTATTTTACCAATGAAAAATATAAAAGAAGAGATAGTTATGAAATTTTTTGAATGACATTTATTTATTTATATTTTATTTAATAAAATTCATACGCAAAACCATTTACCTACTGACTTAACTATCGCGAACGGATTGATTTCCAACTTTGTATATTTGTATTCAAGTTCCTTAATGGGGGTTGGTATATCAACCATTTCACTGCACTCATTATATGTTCTGAGATAACTGACTTTACCCATAAAATTCACATATAGACAATCCAACAAGTCCGAGTTGCGGCCGCTCACGATATTTGATAACTTTCTGCAATATAATATACACATACGTATACTATATAGTATGTCCACAATTTCATTGAAACATAAAAAAACTGGGAATATTTAGATGAAACCATTTTTTTTTTCAAAACGTATTGAAAATATCCATGTGGACTCCACTCCATTATTTACACGATTCAATAGTGATTCTTAAAAGACAATAAATATTATTTCCCGCTCTTCAATTTGTCGAAACCAAAAAAGAAAATCATCGAAAGTACGGTACCACACGAAACCTTTTTAAAATAATATTGTTTACAAATTTTCAAAGATATTAATCTAAATTTCTATAATACATGTTTCTTAAAATAATTGTTTCTTATCATAGCATAAATAGGCCTAAGCCCATACGATGGTTGTCGCCAAAGAAAGAATACGATAATTGAATTTTGAATACAAGAGAACGAGAGAGGAATACTTGGATTTTCTCCGAAAGTAATTCGAAATTTGAATCTCGGTGGGTCCGTGATACTGAACGAATTTTTAATACCTAGCTAACAATTTTTGAACCGACGTAAAAGGGGACCATGTATAAATGATATATATAAACAAACTTTACATTTATGAATATATATTTTCATAAATGTAGAATTTGTTTCACTTCCGTGAATATTTCACGGGTTGCAACTAGTATAAATGAATCGATTGAGTAACACCGTTAATAAACATGAAAATACATACAAATAAACGTTCACTTCAAAATTCTCTTCTACTTATACAAAAAGCTTCAAATGACAACGTATTGACAGTTTTTTTATAGTAATTTACTCTGTTCCCAAAATGTAAAAGGTTTTTCTAGTAAAAAAAAGATAGCAAACCTATATAGCATATTGACCCAATGAGAAAAGTAAAAGATCTACCCCCCAGATGTTTAAGTGGCTCCTTCCCTTAAGAAAACAGAAACCTTTGTTTCATAATTCCGCTGGGTAATCATGTAAAGTATTCGAGATGATTCGTAAGATGAGAAAATCATGTCATGCTTTTGTAGTAAAAATTCTTTTTAAATCTGGTAAGGATGTGGATACTTGATGAATTGAAATAATGGAAAAGAGGAGAAAGAAAAAAAAAACAATACAAATTTTTTTGTTTTAATTATTTATCGGAAAATTTGATTTTTATGTTTAAGGATGATTTGTATAGTATTAAACTTTCTTATTCAATACAATCTGAAGTGTTTATTACCATATTCCATCTCTTCAAATTGACCAAAAAGTTGTTTAAACGAGGACTTAAATTATATTTTTGTCTCATTTCTTGATTTTTTTATTAAACTCATTTCTTGATTTTTTTAATTCAATTTATATTTAATATTCCACTGCCAATTTATATGTTTACTGTTTTAAAATAACAATATTAAAAATTATAATCATAGTGAAAATTAACAACAATTCATTTTCTATTTTAAAATACGAGTATAAAAAGTCGACCTCCGATGCCTAATTGATAAAACGCCTGTTTACCAACACTGAGGTTCAAATTCCGCCAAATGACTTTTACCACTCTTTTATCGATCTTCACGCATTTCAGAGATATATATTTCTTGAATCTTCGAAAAGTCTATAGTTTCACTTTGTGGTGTCATTTTTTACATAAAAAGAAAAAAAATAAGTAAAATAAAAAACTTATTTTATATTTTGTGTTCACCACAGGATATATATTTATTTTGTTAGACTTTTGCTACTCATTCTTTCAATGCCAAAATATCTCTAGAAATAAACCAGTAAAAATGTTCAAGTTACAGCAGTAATTAATGTTTAAAAAAATATTGATAAAAATATAAAATATATATGAGATAATACCGTAAATAATTGTGATGTGCATCGTGAGGAAGAGCTTTTTTGGAACATTTTGTCCTTTCTTGGAAAACTTTCGTTGTTTTTTCCGGTTTTCAAGTACCGTCAATGTACAGAAGCGAATTGTATGAGTGAGATAAAGGGAAAAAGTCATACATCATTCTAAGACCTAAACGTTGTTTTATTAAATATTCAGATAAGTTTATTAAAAAATCTATTATATAAAAATAATAATTCCCATTTCGTCTTATGAAAAAAAAACATTTAGCACAAACAAATTAAATAAGGGTAGGTTTCTTATTTATATTATTATATTTTATTTATAATTAAGGTATTAACATTATGGAGGTTTAAAGACATTGTAATTGTACTTTATGTAGACATTGTACTTTATGTAACGGTGTAACACTACCGGTTTCAAGGTGCTCACCTCATCACCAGGTGAGTACAAATAACTCTATTTTACCGTTACATAAAGTGGAATAAACAGTGTTTGATAAAACAAATTTTGATATCTTATTTATCTTAATTAATTAACTTTGTCCTTGTTATTTATCTTAAATAAGTAAAAAAATCTTATTTATCTAAAAGATGTCAAGACGTTTGAAAACCAAATCGGAACTTTTTTTCTAAGAAATAATAAGCAGTATTATAAATCGAACCCATAATTCTCCAGACTAGAAGATAAGGTTAACTGGGCAATGAATGTCATCATAGTTACGAGTACATACATACTTATTTGAGAAAAAAATGTTTTCGAAAAAAATACGTGTTTAATGGAAAAAAGCGAGAAATAGGTCATTTGAAACATTTTTTACATTGAGAAATATGTACATTGAGAAAATAACATGGGGGGACAATGTATGAAATAAAGTGATAAGGGATGAATGTGAACTTAAGACGGATGTGTTTAGTTGGATGAAGAAGATCGCTCTGAAAAGATTTGGGCATGAATAACGAATGAATGATAAAAACAACTAACTTAAGTATAAATGTGAGAAGAAGATGTGGTAGAGAAAGATAAAGTGAAGTATGGGTGGGATCTCGTGAATGTTATTTGGAAGGGCCAGTTCTGTAACGAAGTAATCTCATTCCTTAACCCTTCCCTTACGGTGTTAAAATTGAAACGCGTGCTCCGGTGCTGGGTAGTGAGTACGCGATCAAAAATTAGCGATTTTAAATCGGAAAAATAAGAACATTCATAGATAATCTCCTTAATTAATTATAATTGAAGTTAAAAATTATAATAATTGAGATTTATTTGCTGAAAACATTAAAAAACCATCTGGCAACGCTCACGGAACGGGCGTACGTCTAACCTATTTGCAAGCCTAGAAGCTACTGTGGCGCGGAACGTCAGTCGCATACCCCGGCGCTTACGCTTATGCTTGCGAAGTTGAGACAATTCAGCTCCTCGCAATTCAGTGGAGTATGCAAGAGTGAGATGCAAATATAGTGTCGCGCTTCCCGCATACTATTCACCTATCGTCAAGACACAAGGTCGAGGCACTCACAGCGTTTAAATGCGAATTTGTTTCCGATATCTTCACAAAATACCCACGATGTAGTCGATAAATTCTGATTATTATTAATATTATTTTTTAAATCAATGCGTAAATATATTATGGAGGAATACCTAAAATCTTAACCTTGTATTTATTATATTTATAGAGATATTGATGGTTATTAGAAGCAACGTGTAGAAGATACCCAACACAGGGAAGGAAAGGTTAAACACAAATTCACTCTATTTTTCCTAAATTATTGTATAAAACAAGCTGAAACATTCACCTTCAAATTCGTACACATACTTTAATCTCACGTTATCACACCAATTCTAACCACATCGACATTCTGTCCAATATCTCATCACACATCACATCAGATCCACATCGATAATACAATTACATGTCAATTTAGAGATCTCTAAAAGTTCCCGAATTCTTATTCTCACCTTGTCAAAGAGGCACCTTGTTACGGCGCTGTTACCATTTGGCATTCTAGTAAATGCTTTATTTTCTTCATCATATATAATAACTTCAAGTGCAGGGAGAACTATTTATATATTGTCATTGAAATTAATATGTTTCAGCTTTATTGACACCGATATTCAACAAGCAATATAAACATAGTTCAAATCAATTTTCATGACATTCAACATAAATTAATACGGTTTTATATATACTCGTATATGATAGTACAATATATGAACACTATACTACAACTTAAATCAAATGTGTTACTTTCATATATCGGAAGATCTAAAAAGGTTAATTTTTAATTCGTCTTCCGTTGGTAAGTTTTCTGTGGTTTTCTTACCAAATATGCTTTTCGAAACATGTACAGATGCGGGAAAGTACCAAATCTAATTGACACAGTCACTACCTCCCCGTCCTTACTCTCAACCTATATATAATTTATTTTGTAATATTTTCAATCTGTCAATAAGAATGGGTTCGAGTCCCGAGTAAGAGCGTCCTTGAGAAAAGTTTACTCTCTAAACCAAGATTTCTCAAAGTGGTCGATTTGATTTTTCTAGGGGTCGATAGTTTCAATAAAAAAATTTGGGGGTTGACGACGCAAAAATAGACCCCCTTACTACTGCTTTTTGTTTGTTACTTCAAAATATCCATGATTCCAATAGGTACCTAATAAAGAATATTTGTCAATATTTGTACTTATTATGAATTTACATATTTATTTCATAAATGTCAAAAATAAAAAAAAAACTGTTCGTATTTTTGGCTTTAATTTTCGTCAGCGCAGATTTGAATACTAAATGTTGCACAAGATAATGCAATGCATAATCCGTAGTCCTTTTATATTTTTCAAGTGATTAAAATGAAATGTTTGATATCTAGTGAAATATTTAATGTTGAGTACTGTACAAACTTAAATATTAATTTGAGTAAGTAAAGTAAATGACTAGGGGGTCGACAGTTTTAAAAGTCTTTGGTTAAGGGGTCTGCGGCCGAAAAAAGTATGGAACTCTTGCTCTAAACGGTGGTTTATGATTTTTTTATTATTAATATTATTGTTTCCGATAGTACAAGTTTGTATCCGTGTCACTTTTCACACAAAATGTATTTTTATTTCTTCACAACGGAGATAAAATAGATTTTTTTTATTGAAACTCGCCTGTAAAATGTTTAATATTTCTTATTGTAATTCGTAATCTATCATTTAATGCGTATCGTGCTAATAATATATGTAAACTTCTTTAACATAATCTATAACTTATATTATTATCCCCTTACCCCCCTTTGCCAAATCTCCTACAAATATCCCACGTCCGTTCTACTTGTCATATGAAGGAGTAAGTTGTCCTTAAATTGAATCGATACTCCGCGCATCATCATCAATACTCTCTTTAAAAATTCTGAAGCCTCAAGTTAGATTTCCGACAGACTTCGGACTATTTATGTTATTTGGTGCTACTTAATCACTTGCCGTTATAAGTTATCTGGTACTCATTAATAGTTTATCGTTATTAAGTAACAGCGCTATCTGATATATATATATATATATATATATATATATATATATATATATATATATATTATATATATATATTTATATATATATATATATATATATATATATATATATATATATATATATATATATATATATATATATATATATATATATATATATATTA